>JOMC01000082.1:611-94701 GCA_000812125.1 Aspergillus ustus
GGCTTTGCGTTTTTTTTTTTTTTGCGTTCTCTGTCTTTTGATCGGTTGAGTTTGTTGCCCCTTTGCATGTAAAGTTGATGGCGGATGACTAATTTATTCAAGTGGACTTTGTGATTGGCTCGAGGTCGGCGCGAGGCACCATCACAAGGCACGGTCACCTCTCTCAAGAGTCCCACGTGCCGCGACCGGGGATGCGCCATGTTTCGCCTATTTTATGGCTCAACCTTAGCTTGTTTTCTCGCTTGTCTTTTCACATTGCAGTCTGCCGCTTAGCCTTCTCCCGGTATTCGGTCATGGATAACAAATTCACATAGTTGCGTGTTCCGGAGATGACTTCCTTTCGGCCGCCCGGGCCAGGTTCAGTTGAGAGCAGCGGGTCCTCAAGTTCCAACGCTCAATATACCCCCGTTTCAGACCAATCCCTTGATAATGATCGTAACCAAACGGGCACATTAAGACTCAAGACTGATTTCGGCACGCTCCAAGATCAGTTTTCCGATGACGATGTTGACGAGTACAACTATAACGACGAGGCTCGGCCCAAGTTTACTCGGCCCAAGGTTCCAAAGTATACAGCGGTCGAAGAGCAACAAATCGTGAAGAAACTTGATCGCAGGCTAGTTCCATTCCTTGCGCTTTTATACCTACTTTCCTTCTTAGACCGTTCGAGTATGTGTTTCTTCGTGTCGCCTACAGCGAGATCTTCCCTTGCGCGCTCTCTCTCCATCTTCCATTGACAAAGCTCGCTAACATCTTCTTAGATATTGGAAATGCAAAGATTGCTGGGCTTATGGAGGACCTGAATCTCTCGCCCTCCCAGTACGAGTGGCTGCTGACGGCCTTTTATATCACATACATCCTCTTTGAGTGGATGACCCTCCTCTACAGGGTCGTCCCCGCGCATATCTACATTTCCCTCTGCGTCTGTGGATGGGGCCTCGTGGCATCGTTCCAGTCCCTATCCACGGGGTTTGGGACAATGGTGTTCCTGCGCGCAGTGCTAGGAATCACCGAGGCGGCATTCGGCCCAGGAGTCCCCTTCTACTTGTCTCTATTCTATAAGCGCGAAGAGCTGGCGTTCCGGACGGGGCTGTTCATATCTGCAGCCCCACTAGCCTCTTCATTCGCCAGCAGTCTGGCCTGGTTAATCGTGAAGTCTAGTAACGACGGGCCAATCGCGCCGTGGCGCACTCTTTTCCTCGTCGAGGGCTTCCCCAGCATCATCGTTGCTGTCTTCGCCTGGTTTGTGATTCCCGACTCGCCGGGCACAGCCGCGTTCCTTGAACCCCGACAGCGTATGGTGGCTCAGTTGCGCATGGGAGATGGTGCGCGCTCCGAGTATCTTGGCCACCGCAGGAGGTTCAACTGGGGTGAGGTTGGAAAGACCTTAGCCGATCCCAAGTCTTACATTACAGCGGTACGTTCAGTCTCTTTCTCCTCTACACGATACCGAACTAACTAGGCCCAACAGTTCATGTTCTTCAGCTGCAACGTCGCATTCAGCTCCATGCCCGTCTTCCTCCCTACAATCCTCCAAGAGTACGCCTGCACCAATCCCACTATTACCACCCACCAAACCCTAGTCAACTAACACAGAACTAGCATGGGCTACACACCGACAAATTCCCAGGCCCTCAGCGCACCCCCCTACCTCCTCGCCTTTCTAACCGTTTTACTAACATCCCACCTCTCCGACCGTACCCGCACCCGAAGCCCCTACCTAATAGCCCACGCCCTCCTCTCCTCGCTTTCCTACGCCGCAATTGCTCTGACCGGTGCCTTCCACTCCCGCCTCTCCCCGCAAATAACCACAACAGTCCGCTACATCTGCGTCTACCCGGCTGTAGTCGGGTTCTTCTCCGCAATCACGCTAATTATCACGTGGAGCATGGATAACCGCGTCGCGAAGGAAGGGAAAGGCGCGAGTGTCGCGATTCTGAATATAATCGGCCAGTGTGGGCCGCTCCTGGGGACAAGGCTGTATCCTGCCGCTGATGGACCGTGGTATGTGAGGGGGATGGGCGTTTGTGCGGGGTTTATGGGGCTTGTTGCGGTCCTGGCGGTTGCGTTGAGGGTTACGCTGCAACGGGCGAATGCGAGGCAGGAACGTGATGGTGGGGATGATGGCGATGGGACGGAGAGGGAACGCGAGGTACTAATCCTGGGCCCTGAAGGGGTGGTGGAGGGGAAGGCGGGTGGATTTACGTATATTATCTAGAGATGGCGGTGCTTCATCTCGATGTCATAGTTTTGCTTTTCGACTACATATCAGAGATGGAGAGGTATGACCCTGAAAGATGATTCGAATTTGATATACAATGTTGATATAAACGGACATTATTATATGTTGATCCAAGTCTGAAATAAGCCGCTCGCTAAACAGAAGCTGAACAGAACTAGAACCCTTAGCAGACCAAATAAAATCGGCATGAAACCCTATATCGTGCCCAGATCCAAACGCAGCTAACAAAAGAAAAAGTGATGAAAGACGCTCAGAGAAACGCTCAAACCAGATAATCCATATAATACACAATGCGTATGCCCTCATGATTATATATCCGTACTCCGGTGCGGCTGCATTGCTGATCTGAGGTAGATGAGTTTACCAGGCGGTGTGCCCTCCATCAATCAACATGGTACTCCCTGTCATGAAGCTACTCGCATCGCTCAAAGCAAACAGTGCAGCCCCTCGGAACTCCTCAGGCGTCGCTAGTCGGCCCAGCATGTTCTCCGCCTCCCAAATGGCTCTCGACGCAGGCTCCTTTGCAAAAACCTCCTCGACCATTGGTGTGACAATGTGCCCAGGGCACAACGAGTTCACACGAATCCCGTGTCTTCCCCATTCCATGGCCAAGTTCCTGCCCAGCTGAATCACAGCCGCCTTGGAGGAGTTGTAGACGGGAGAGGTCATGCCCTTGTTCGCGATAAGGCCGGACATGCTCGCAACTAGCAGGATGGATCCTTTTTGCTGGTAGTTGAACATTTGGCGAGCGGCGGCGGTAGCGGAGTGGAAGACGCCATTATAGTTGATGTCCATGACTTCGTGCAGCTTCTCGGGGGAGTGTTCGAGCGCGGATTGCAGGTGGTTGATGCCAGCGGCGGCGATCATCCCGTCCAGTCGGGAATCTTGGGCGGCTATTTCGTTGAAGAGCTGATTGACTTCGCGGGCGTTGCGAATGTCAATCCGGTGGTAGTGTAGGCTACCACCGTAGTTGTTCTCGGAGTGCTCCTTTGCGGCTTGGAAGTCTGGATGAGGGGTATCGAGGCGGTCGAGGCAATGTACTAATCCTGGTTAGCCTCTTCTACCCGTGCAACTTGATATTGGAGGTAAAAGATGCGGAAGTACCTTTCGCCCCAGCTTCGAGAAGCGCCTCGGCCATAGCTAGACCGAGGCCACGTCCGCCGCCGGTAATCACGTAGACGCGGCCCTCGAGGTCGAACTCGCGGAATCGATGCGGCGGTCGGAACGTCTCGCTAATTTCCGGTCTGCGCGCTTGAATGTGGTTCTTGTCTTTGTGCGGGTTAGGTGGTCTAGTGGACTCGGGGGTTGTAGCGTAGGCGGATCTGGAGATGACGGGGCAAACTGAAGCCCATGGTGCTTGTGCCGAAGTAATGCGTGCTGAAGGCTGCGAGCAGCGAGAGAGAGATGGAAGAGTGCGAGAGAGCGCGGTGCGCATTGTGACGGCTGAATGTATGTATGGTATGTGTTATGTGCTGTATGGATAAGGAGAGGCAAGCTCGGGTGAAGGGAAGAGGGGAGAGAAGCTTGCTAAAGACAAAAAGGGAAGAGTATATTATTAGAGTTAACAGAGAAGATATCGTGTCCTATGCAGCGTTCCAAAATCCCTTGAAGGGCAGGGTTTATATCCTCGAGCATCCGCAAACGTAACCCCTAATCGCCATGGCGAGTGGACCAGGGAATCAAGGCAAAAAATCATGCGAACAAAAATAAAAAGAAAAACTGAAAAATCATCGAGGCCGCGTGACGGTGGTTCAATAGGGTTTTCCCCTCAGATGACTTCAACCATGATCCAGACCAGTATCCATGGTACACGGACACGGTTTCTAGATCCCATGCGACGAGGGTGAAGCGCGTCTAGACTCGCCACGGAGTGGAGAATAGGAGACGAGTGCTCGCAGAAATGAATAGCGGTGAATGAGATTGAGCTGCGAAGGAAGGGCAGGTGAGCATCGTGAGATTTTCAGACTGCCGAAGACGGCAGGAGCAGGGTCCGATCGGGCGAGGAATGCCTCTTCACGGGGTGGGAGCCCGATCCACCCACGGAAGGACGGGTTCTCCGTTCTCGAAGGTATGGGGAGAGCCGAGAGCGAGAGGCTGGAGGCGACAAAGTACTCCTCCATTTCGTCGTCATCGTGAGTGTAGGGCTGGGAAACTGATATTGCGGCAGGGCATCGACATCATCCTTACCCACCGCTCGTAGTGGCCATCACTGTATTGAGCTGCCACCGCCACGGCTGCGAGATCTGAGCCAAGGTCGTCTTTCGCAAGCTTGAGGTCGGCTCCAGCTTCCGCTGGCATGCCATTCCCCAATAGGGTCCTCGGCTTCGAGTGATTGTGTCATTATTATCCTGTTGGCATTGGGGGCAAGATCTACTCCAGGATATTTTTGATATTTTGTCATTTTTGTCCTCTGCCAGTGCAATTCTGAAGCCAGCGCGACCTGTCATGCTCCATCAGGCTTGGTTCATGCCCGGGAGATCCCAGGAAAAGACGCCACAATTTCTCCCCCATCTTAAAGCCCCAGTTATCGGTATTTTTTCCAGCCAATCATAGCCCTTAAACATGTTGAACCTGCCTTAGTGTCCCCCGGCTTCTCAACCGTGATTGAACCCCTTCGAACTTGGCAAACGACGTTGAATAATTGCATCACCTGGGGATCATACCTGCAAATAGGCCCTGGCATCTTGATCCCAAGGGTATTTGAGAGTACACCGTATACTGATGTATATGAGGGCTATGTTATCCTACAACAAAGTACCCCAGAGTCAGCTGGGGTCCCAACTCCGAAGGCTGGGCGAGCTCTCGGCTTACCGAATTAGGCAGTTCCTGGCTTTCCGGGGCCAGTTTTCGAACTGATTCAGGTCATCAATCATTATTCTATCCTCGTGATATAATATATCGTCGGAGTCAAGCTCCGCCAAAACGCAGAACCGTTAGCCATGCCCTTTGAATCAATACCCGGACTCCTTGCTCCATCTGTTAAATTAAGAACCCCTAGCCACTTAATTACCCGTAGCAGTCCCAAAGTCCAGCTTCATGAGCAGTCGGTCGACCCCTGCAGCCTTGCGCGGCACGTACGAGCAGTCATTCGCTGAGGGTACTGACCAGCTCTTATGTGTGTTGCTCGCCAACTCAAACATACTTCGTCCTTCCTCCGCCCGGCTATCATCAATTTCCCTCAATCGCGTCACGACCCCCTGGATTGCCCTCTCGACGTCCGCTCGTGCAACTCGAAGGGCATGCAACACCTCTCGCTCTTCGCTTGCGTAGTCAACTAGAGCATCAACCACCCCTTCGTCAGTCTCCAGGTCCATGTTGCGCTGTATGCTTTCGAGTCGGACGACCAACGCGATAAAATGGTCAATTCGTATGAGTAATCCCCGCAAAGCCTCAGTGAACGGAGTATTGGTTAAAAATAGCGATTGCACAAGAGAATAGAGGTACCGGCGATGGGCAGCCGTGAGAGCTTCTGGATCGTGCCGTATAGGGGGCACAGGTTCTGAATTTGGTTCTTCAGATTCCCCACCTGTGGACGCGGACTCGATGGGATTATGTGTGTTTGATGAGGTTGCAGTTCCCGGTCGGGACCCTGGCCGTGATCCCGACATTGAGTGTGAGTCGGATACCCCCGCTTCAATCCACTCCCGGAAATGCTGCCACGACCCATTAATGACTTCCCCCTGGAAGAACGTTCCGATCTCAGAGAGCACAAAGAGAGATGCGCTCTTCGTCGCCCATATGGCCCGCATGTGGGCAAGTCTAGCATTTTCTCGTTCCCTTCCCAGTTGGAGTCTAGTCTGTCCGAACGGACTATTACTCCGTGGAGGGCCCCAAGGCGATGGATAACTCCTTCGTAGTGGTGTATGCTTCCACATATTACCTAAACGGATTTGTGCGCGCCTTATACTCAACAGATACGAGTGGATCTTCGAATAAATCGAGATGTCGGACGCTGAGAGGAACAAATCGAGAGGAGGAAGGACCTGAACAGAGAGTGATGTTGGAGTGGGAAACAGAAGGTCATCAAAAGGGACGCTGGAGGTCTCCGCAACAAGCTCCGCTCCAGCTTCTTCTGATGTTGTTCCCCGATTTCGATCGCGCTCTTTTGACTTGAGTGATAATCGGACAAGTTCCCTAGCAAGATCCAGCTCATCGTCTACCATGTCTTCCTCGTTTTGCAGAGAATACAGTTCAACCCACGCATTGGTTAAAGCAGTGGCCAAGTCCCCTTCTTTGATCGCGAGAGCGTTGATGCTCGTTGGTGCAACATTCCTGGATGCCGAAGTATCCGGTCCCCGTTGCCGTTCTTGTAAACGAGCGGTAGCATGTGACACCAACGCTGCAGCAAATTCACCTCGTCGTAAGAGTAAGAAGTCGTGCAAAACGGAGAGGATTTCAAGGATCTTGGGGAGGGGTAGTAATTTGGAAAGGGTGCTCTGTGACAACGAGAGACGTATTGAGTTGACAGCAGTGGATAACTTCGACGCTGAGATAGGTGACTTGAGCTCTGCAAGATGGTTAATGTGTTCGCCATGTAAGGTAACTGGCGATGTTAGAATTGCGTGCGGCGCACGGCCATTGGAAGGCCCACTTTTTGCTCGGATAATGTTCAAAGTTTTGCCTATGAATAGAATTGATGCCGCAGTATGCGTCGAAACAAACTGAGGAAGCAGGTTGGCATGGATAACAAACTGCGTGACCGAGGCCGGGCCTTCCCGCTCTGACGCACTAGCTCCCTGAATGAAGAAATCGCCTTGACCAAGAATAGGAAGGTTACCATATAACAACCATGTTGAAAGCTGCCTCATCCATGCAGTCTCTGCCGCGTCAATTAGGGCTAGGGCCATTTCTTCAATGTCCACATATCCAGTTTGCGACTCCCCGCGAAGGTGATCTATCAAACTTGCACCTGAGCAGTTCTGATTGGTTTCCTTGTTGGATGAAGGTTGTATGAAGCGTGCAATTCCCCATAGCCATTCCAATCGCCGTGTCCACGGAGAGAACTCCCCAACCACCGTCGCTAGCGGTACTATGCCGTACCCACCAACATAACCACTGTCCTCAAGTAAAATAGCCTTCTCGACCTCGAGAATCTTCTTCTGGAATGCTCCAAGATGGTGACTGCGAATCGCTGTAGAAACTGCCCGAGATATGACCGAAGGGTGTGTGGAACAGATTTGTGCTGTATGGGCTCGAAGCTTAGCGTGAAGGCGGCTTAGACGGGCGAGAGAGGAGAGGAGCGCTTTTTCTGGGGGCGAAAGAAGCGGAAAAGATTCTTCAGAGACGACATCTTCTTCTGTCTGGAAGTTAAAGAGAGCCGACTGCTGACCGGAGAGGGAGAGAAGGATCTCGTGGAGCATCCTGGCTGTAGTTCACTATGGCCTTGGTTTAGTTCGTCGCCCATTAAAAAAAAGCGTTGCGACAGAGAAAGCTCACACTAATCGAAATGGCAAATCTTTACTCTGGGTTGACTTCTGGCGCTGCATATACAAAAGTCCACTCCCCAGAATCTCGAGTCGACACATGTAAACTGTTGGAGAACGCGGTTGGTTTCATGGCCTGGCGAACTATCGCGACGCGTGGGACGACGGTGGTGCAACGGGTTTCAATCGAGGCAGTAGCGGAGATGCGTTTGGGTATCAAGCAATTCAGGTCATGGCGCATTTAAGAGGTGGAGACTAGATCTCCAGGTGAGTTTCACAGGCGCGGTGAACCGGCCGAGGTGATCATGCTTGAGGCTGCGGTGCCTTCCAAGAAAGGACTCGCTTCATGCCTGAGGCCAAAACTGATTAAAGCTTTTTTGATTGGTCAGCTTGAGAGAGCCCCGCCAACTGACCGCTGGCGCCTCAGGCGAGTAACCTTAGGTAACCAGTTAGTAAACAGGCATTCATCTTCCCCTCTTACGTCGCCGCAGACAACTGCTACGCCTTCGAGTTATTTCTCTTGAGTGATTTATCAGCCTTTATTGCCATCTTCAGCCTTTCATCCATCACATAACTGCTGCGCGTATTCCATTCATTTCAATTTCTTCTCATTTCCCACGCCCTTTTCTGCCCTTTTCCTATCTCTCCAACCCCGCCTTTTGAGCTTCGAAGCTCCTCCCCCTGTCGGAACTCACCGCTTGTGCTTCCTCTTGGGTCTACCCTGAGAGCTGTAGACAAGAGTTGATACTTCTTGAAAGTCTTGCTCGAGGCAGGCAAGACTTTCATCTCTATCCTTTCACCATTCCATCCTCCGATCTTCCCGTTCGTGACGCGGCGAAGCTGGGAAAGCGAAGAGCGTCTGCCGACTCTGAAACTCGCCCGGAGAAGAAGGCCATGACGGTATACTTCGCGATGGCCTGGCAGTTGAAGGGGTGTTTTGCTAACAAGCCTAGGACTCCAAGATGCAGGTCGATACCCCCACACAAGAGACGGTCGAAGCTATCAAGCATGGCGAGATCGACGAGTCCTTATACAGCCGACAGTTGTGAGTATACCTTCATTAGCTACTATCACTCTGCGACTTTGATGTTGATATTTATCTCTGCCAGGTATGTCCTTGGCCACGAAGCTATGAAAAGGATGGGCTCGTCGAATGTTCTCGTCGTTGGTTTGAAAGGGCTTGGTGTAGAAATTGGTGAGCTTGGTTCACTGCACTATTCACACGTCGTATAATAACAGCCTCAGCCAAAAACATTGCCCTTGCCGGTGTCAAGTCCCTCACCCTCTACGACCCCGCCCCAGTTGCTATTGCCGATCTCTCCTCTCAATTCTTCCTCCAGCCACAAGATGTCGGCAAGCCGCGTGCGGAGGTGACCGCTCCCAGGGTTGCGGAGCTAAACTCTTATGTCCCAGTTACGATTCACGAAGGTAACAATATTGCTGAGGACCTAGAGCAGCTTAAGCGCTACCAGGCAATCGTCCTAACCCTGACTCCGTTGAAGGAGCAGTTGGCAATCGCAGATTTTTGTCACAAGAATGGTATTTACCTCACCATCGCGGATACATTCGGTCTGTTTGGTTATCTTTTCAACGACTTTGGAAAGAATTTCACCGTTGGCGACTCTACAGGTGAGGATCCCGTGAATGGTATTGTGGCAGACATTTCCGAGGAGGGTCTCGTATCCGCGCTGGATGAGACCCGCCACGGGTTAGAGGACGGGGATTTCGTGACCTTTACCGAAGTCAAGGGTATGGACGCTCTTAACAACACTGCCCCGAAAAAAATCACCGTCAAGGGTCCTTATTCATTCTCTATTGGAGACGTGTCTGGCCTTGGCACATACCAAGGCGGTGGTTTATTCCAACAGGTCAAGATGCCTAAGTTCGTCGACTTCCAGCCGCTTTCAGAACAAATCAAAAAGCCGGAGCTTTTGATCTCCGATTTCGCGAAGTTTGACAGGCCCCAGCAACTCCACATTGGCGTTCAAGCACTTCACAAGTTTGCAGAGGCTCACGGAGGCCAACTTCCCCGACCACACCATGAGAGCGATGCTCAGGAAGTCTTCAAGATTGCGAATGACCTAGCGTCGAGCCAGGAAGACAAGGTAGAACTCGATGAAAAGCTTCTCAAGGAACTGAGTTATCAGGCTCAAGGTGACCTGAACCCCTTGGCTGCTTTCTTCGGAGGTATTGTGGCACAAGAAGTACTTAAGGCAGTGTCCGGAAAGTTTGGTCCCGTACAACAATGGCTTTACTTCGATTCTCTTGAGTCGCTACCTACTTCAACTACCCGGTCCGAAGACGCTTGCAAGCCTCTTGGCACCCGCTATGATGGTCAAATCGCTGTTCTTGGTAAAGAATTCCAGGACAAGATTGCCAATCTTACGCAGTTCTTGGTCGGCGCGGGAGCCATCGGATGCGAGACACTCAAGAATTGGGCGATGATGGGTCTGGGCACTGGTCCCAAGGGCAAGATTTACGTTACTGACATGGATCAAATTGAGAAGAGTAACCTCAACAGACAGTTTCTCTTCCGCAGCAAGGACGTTGGGAAACTCAAGAGTGAATGCGCTTCCGCTGCAGTACAGGCAATGAATCCTGAGTTAGTGGGCAAGATTGTAACGCTCAAGGACCGTGTTGGACCAGACACGGAAGATGTTTTTAACGAAGATTTTTGGGAGGGGCTGGATGGAGTCACAAATGCCCTTGACAATGTGGAAGCAAGAACCTACGTTGATCGCCGTTGCGTCTTCTTCAGGAAGCCACTGCTAGAGAGTGGTACTCTTGGAACCAAGGGCAACACTCAGGTCGTCCTTCCTCGCATCACCGAGTCCTACTCTAGCTCTCAGGACCCGCCAGAAAAGTCATTCCCCATGTGCACCCTCAAGAGTTTCCCTAACCGTATTGAGCATACAATTGCTTGGTCCAGAGATCTCTTCCAAACATACTTCGTTGGTCCACCCGAAGCGGTCAACATGTACTTGTCCCAGCCGAACTATATTGAGCAGACACTCAAGCAGGCTGGGAATGAGAAGCAAACCCTGGAGCATCTGCGTGACTTCTTAGTGACAGATAAACCGTTGACCTTTGACGATTGCATTGTCTGGGCCCGTAACCAGTTTGAAGCGCAGTACAACAACGCCATTCAGCAGCTGCTTTACAATTTCCCCAAAGACTCGACAACGTCAACAGGACAGCCTTTCTGGTCTGGGCCTAAGCGTGCTCCCACGCCACTCAAGTTTGATAGCTCCAGCCCTACACATCTCGGTTTCGTCATTGCAGGTGCAAATCTTCACGGCTTCAACTATGGAATCAAAAACCCTGGTGTTGACAAGGACTATTACCGGAAGGTTGTGGATAACATGATTATCCCTGAGTTTACACCGAAATCCGGTGTCAAGATCCAGGCGAATGAGAATGAGCCGGATCCAAACGCCCCAGCTTCCGGGTCTTCTTTCGATGACAATGACGAGACTCAGCGTCTTGTTGACAGCCTTCCTTCTCCCAAATCGCTTGCAGGCTTCCGCCTTAACCCTGTTGAATTTGAGAAAGACGACGATACCAATCACCACATCGACTTCATAACAGCAGCCAGCAACCTGCGCGCAGAGAATTACGATATTCCTCAGGCTGATCGCCATAAGACCAAGTTTATCGCTGGAAAGATTATTCCTGCCATTGCCACCACTACCGCCCTTGTCACAGGGTTAGTCGCCTTGGAGCTTTTCAAGATCATTGATGGCAAGGACGATATTGAACAGTATAAGAACGGCTTTATCAACCTTGCGCTTCCCTTCTTTGGTTTCAGTGAGCCCATCGCAAGCCCAAAGAGCAAATATCAAGGCAAGCAAGGTGAAGTTGCTATTGATCAGATCTGGGATCGCTTCGAAGTGGACGACATTCCTTTGCAAGACTTCCTCAAGCACTTTTCAGACTTGGGCTTGGAGATCAGCATGGTCAGCTCTGGTGTCAGTCTCTTATATGCCAGTTTCTACGCTCCATCTAAAGTGAAGGACCGTCTTCCCATGAAGTAAGTTTGTGGAAATCATTGATGAGCGAGGATAAATTACTAATGTCTGTTTGCAATAGGATGAGCAAGTTAGTAGAACACATCAGCAAGAAACCCATTCCAGAGCACCAGAAGAATGTCATTTTCGAGGTCACCGCCGAAGATCAGACGGAAGAAGACGTTGAGATTCCGTATGTGATGGTGAAGCTGAGGAAGTAAAGGGAGAACTGTTTGATGATCAAAGAGCCTAGATATGCGTACTGAAAAGCATAATTAGTCCAACGGTTAGCAGATATACATTGATTGAGTTACCTGAGGGAAACATAGCACTCGACGGAGCTGCACAGTAATGGCTTTGTCATCGGCAAGTCAGCTTAGTGAACCCTCCGTAATCAACGTCATGCCGCTCTTAGCTCCCCGCATCACCTTGCGCGCTTGCATTTATAATTGAGCTTTCCCTTCCTGCTTGACTGGCAGTCTCCCCTTCATGTTTCCTGCCCTACGTAGAGTCTATCAGCTTACGCAGCATTTCTCCTCGTCGAGCATTCTCTCGAAGCCGTCGGGCTCTATCATTTCCAAAAACCTTTTCGACCCCGCACCGCCGCTCGCCGCAACGCGCACCATGGCCGTGAGTACTGCCCTCTGATCGCTCAATTCCTCTCCAAAACTGACTTTTCTCTCCAGACTGGTAACTCTGGTAAAATTACCGACTGGGTTAATCCAGCCGACAAGTCCGGTGAATTCAAGCGTCAAGTTTCCGTGTTTCGAAACTGGATCTCTCGGGAGGCTGGAGCTGAGTTTCCCCCGGAGAAGGGCCGATACCACCTATATGTGTCTTACGCCTGTCCTTGGGGTAAATATCGAGGTTTACTCTTGATTTGGCTAAGGCTTATATGAACTATAGCGCACCGAACCCTTATCGCGCGCAAGCTGAAGGGTCTCGAGGACATCATCTCTTACACTTCTGTACATTGGCATCTCGGATCCAATGGTAAGCATCTTGATTTTCATATCGGCCTGATATAGAGTACTAATTATATACACTCTACATAGGCTGGCGCTTCGCAACCACTGATGAGAATGTCCCCGGAGACAACACCACTCCAGACCCATTGCACCCTTCGTTCACTCACCTGCGCGAGATCTATTTCGACAATGAGCCAGACTACGCAGGCCGCTTCACAGTTCCAGTCCTCTATGACAAGAAGACGAACCGCATCGTGAGCAACGAGGTACACATTCATGCCACTACCTCACAAACCCCCATATCTCGCACAATATTGACAATACCCGCAGAGTTCGGAAATCATCCGCATGTTCTACTACGAATTCGACGACCTCCTACCAGAGCAATACAAGAAAGTCGACCTCTTCCCCGAAGCCCTCCGTATCCAAATTGACGCTACCAACGAATGGACCTATAACGATGTTAACAACGGCGTCTACAAGTCTGGCTTCGCGACGACACAAGAAGCCTACGAGCGCGCAGTAACAACCCTCTTCTCCTCCCTCGACAAGATCGAAGAACACCTTGCCTCATCTACCTCGCCATATTACTTCGGTGACAGCATCACAGAGGCCGATATTAGACTCTTCACGACGATTGTCCGATTTGACCCTGTTTACGTGCAGCACTTTAAGACGAATATCCGGGATATTCGCTCCGGGTACCCGGCTATTCATGCGTGGTTGCGGAGACTATACTGGGACGTTCCGGCTTTCAAGGACACCACCCAGTTCGAGCATATCAAGTTCCATTATACAAAGAGTCATACGCAGATCAACCAGTTTGCGATTACGCCTGTTGGCCCTCTGCCTGATATTCTTCCTAAGGATGAAGAAGTTAGGGCAGTTGTGGCAAAGAAATAAAATATAATGCCATCCGTATATAGGGAAAGGAAAACAGTAGTTATGTCAATGCCTGCTTCATAACTCAAAATACCGGTTCCATATTCTTCTATACAATATGTAAGTCTATCCTATTAGCAACGATCCGATCATTCCTAGATACAAAAGGGAAGAAAAAGAAAATTCCACGGCATACTTCCAACACTGCTCCCGAAATCCGTTGTACATATGATTTTCAAGAAGTTAAAAAGAGGGGGAAAAAGCAGCAAACTCCGTAGAATGCTTCGTCGCAGGACTCCTTGCCATGCGAATGTAGATCAAAATGCTGAAAGAAGAAAATTTGTGCCAAAAACAGAGCGTCCCTATGAGTAAGAATAACCCATGATGACAGAGAAGAGCTAGCTTGTGCTGACGGATATTTTCAGGCAGGAGGTGGAGAAGCCAATGGATAAGGTGAAACCTGTGCATTTGCGACCAAATCGGCAAACATGAGAAGAAGTAGATGTGCGGATCTCCGTCGTAGGAAAACTGAGGTGTCGTATTCAATGTGACTGGTGTAAGGGTATCTCGGTAAACGCATCTAAAGAAGAACCCAACAATAAAATGGTTTAAATGGCGAACAAGCGAGTGGGTTGTGGAAACTGGCGGCAGGCAAATCAAGTCTACCTTAGCCCTAGCATTCGCTTTGAGTTTTCGTAGACAACATAACTGATGGATACCGCAGGGGCGACCTTGAGCATATTTGGCGTAAGTCCCTTGTAGAAACCGCGGAAGCCTTCAGCTTGAATTGTTTTGCGCGCAACATCAGCGATGCTGTCGTATGTTGTAGGATGTAGTACGGTGCCTTGAGCCTGCATTCGAGTTCGAAGAACGTTCAAGGGGTATACAACAGAGGCACTGACACCTCCGCTGATTGCGCCAATAGCGCCTGTAGTAAAGTTGGAGAGAGGAACGTCATCCTCATGGCAGCCGTGTAGTCGAGCTTTTCGAGCAAGAAGTGTGCGCTTCAGATATTCGAACGTTGAGAGGTCAATAGCCGCGTACGGGAACATGCCGATAAGACCAAGAGGCAACCCCCGGAAAAATCCGAGCAGGCCGTTTTTGTTCCAGACCTTTCGAGCTGTGGCAGCGATGAGCTGGTTGCCCTTCAAGCCACCTTCAACAACTTCACATTGCATCCGACTGCCAACATGAATTAGATATTTGCCACAAACTAGGAGACTAAGAAACACTTACAATTTCAGAGTGTCAAGAGGGTAAACAAAGCACTGAGCAACCATTCCGCCAAATCCTCCGGACAGAAATTGGGAGGTCGGTTTTAAGCGCTTGGGATCATTGTGACCTTCAATACGGGCAAAAGCACGTTTCGCGGACTGCAATATGCCAATGTTAATTGACCTCCCTCCAAGACGATTCGTCCTGGAAATCTTACCTCATAGGCTCCGAACTTGATAGCTGATTCAGGCATGACCTTGACAACGTTCAACCCATTTCCTTATGTCGTCAGTGGGAATCTCCGAGGCATAAGGTTTCAACATACCCGCAAACAAACTCCGAATACCACCGGCCCTCCATAACTCTTTTACTGCATCAACCAGGGTTTTCGAGGCTTTCGCAGCGGCTTTGACCGGCGCTCCACCTTTGGCTGCATGAACGGCGGCCGACCCAGATCCGGTCTTTGCAATAAGATACACCTTCAGACGATCCAATGGCGCAGTAGCTGTCCTGGACACAGCGCCTGCCATACCACCAGCAATGAAATAACCTAGTTGAGGAGTACTCTCGGTCAACTTCTGTTCATAATATCGAAAGGACATCCACATGGCGACGGTCCTGGGTATGGGCAGCCACTCCAATTCCAGTTCGGAATCATGCTCAAGCGCAGGCGGGGGTAGTGCAAGCCCGGGAGCTTCTGCATAGGCTGGCGGGATCAAGGCTGGCAAGATGTGTGCTGGGAGGATATGGTACAAAAGGTGTCTGATGGCCAAAATATAACGTCTAAGAAACGAGTGGTCTGTACCTAAACCCTGCAGATCGTTGATGTGGACATCTCCTTCCGGGTTTAGATTTCCCGTGGCCGTGTAGTATGACAGGACGGCGTGCAGATCATAGGACGAATAGCCGGAGAGGAAGAGAAGGAAGTCTCTGCATGATCCAGACTCATTAGAGAATGCACAACAATTCCACTAGCGATACATACCTCCACTCTGGATACGTAATAACGCCGTCCTTGTTTGTATCAACATCGGCAAAGAACTCGTCTAGCTTGGCGTTGGAGACGGTGACCCCGGACTTTGAGAAGGCGGTCTTGAGCTCGGTCTTATCGATTTCCCCGTTGCGGTTGTGATCAATGCTCACGAAGAGCTGCCAAAGCTCAATCTCGGCGCGGTGGACAAAATCTCGGAACTCTAGTAACCATTAGGTTGTTCAAATCACCAGCCAGCTCCGGCTGCCCGAGTATCGAGGACTGATCACGATAATATGACGTGTGATCTTACCAGAGTATTCGATGAAACCATCACCATTCGCGTCGACCGACCGGAAAATATTCCGCAGCATAGTGTCTGCATTCTTCAGGGCTGACAGGTGAAGCAAAAAAAAAGCAATGTTAGTATCGCGCGCAGTTCCGGTCAGGTGCCCCAAGCAACACGAGACAAGGTCACAAAGCAAGACTCACGATGATCGATCTTCCTCAGACCCTTTTTGAGCCCATTGTAATCCAGGCGATCCCGCTCTTTCGCGCCCAGGCGTGTCCAGAGTCTGGCGACTCTTTGGTCACGTTCATCTGTCGACTCGCCGCCGGCCATATTCGGTTGGAGGTAAGATTATTATCGGGATTCCGTCATTATTTTCAAGGAGGGGTCAGAGATGTCGGACTGGATGTATCCCCGTTTTTGTAGGGGTATGATAGGCGTAGCAATAGCGTGAGCATCGAATCCACAGCGGTTCTCTTCTAAAAGATAGCTGATGAATGGCAGATATCGCAGCTAGCCTCCAAAGCCCGATAATGGTTCTGAGAAATCCACCCGCGATGATTTGCTTTCTTGATGACGGCGCGTGGAACAAAGAAATTCCGGTCTACCGCTCACGGGACCAAAGATGAGCTTCACTATTCCCTTTCTGTGCCGACCTCGGGACTACAGGACATCAAGTTCTCCAATGACTACTTTTTAATTTCATGCAGCTTGCCCTGCTTAATTTTAAGGGCAAAGCCGTATTACTATGTCTAAATACATAGCGCACTGAACATTTATTTTTCCGAGCCGAAGGAAAAGGGGTGCATGTCCCGCAGTTGCAATCGCTTGGCAGCTCCTATATACCATGACGAGAACAACTCTGACCTGAGCTCGAGCAAACCAAGACATCATGGCTGCTAATTACTGGGCATCAACCCAACGTCGACACTGGCTTTTTACCAGAGAGCGACTAGCTGAAATTCGGGAGAGCCTAAAAGAGAAAGACAAAGTCGCGCATTCCCAGTTTCCCTTGCCGGATCAACGATTGCTCAATATCTATTTCAGCCAGCGTAAGGCAACCCTTTGGTATAGAAAGTATCATACTAACATCAAACAGAGCTAGGCCGACTTGGCAAAAGGATGTCGACTAGACAGCAAGCCTTGGCCACTGCCCAGGTGTATATTAAGAGATACTACACGAAAAACGAAATTAGGAGCACAAACCCCTATCTTGTCCTCACGACTGCATTCTACCTTGCCTGTAAAATGGAGGAATGCCCCCAGCATATCAGATTCGTTGTCGGCGAGGCACGCGGCCTCTGGCCAGGTAAGAACCCCTGGAGCCCCACTCGATCTATCTGTAGTTTCTTACGCCTTGCCAGAATTTATTGCACCAGATGTGTCGAAGATAGGCGAATGCGAGTTCTCCCTAATCTCGGAGATGCATTCTCAGCTTATTGTGCACCATCCCTACCGGACTCTATCAGACTTGCAGCCAGAGCTAGCCCTTACGTCAGATGAGGTAGCTCTTGCATGGTCTGTGATCAATGATCACTACCTCACCGACTTACCTTTACTGTATCCACCTCATGTTATTGCGGTCATGGCCATCATCGTTGCCGTTGTCTTCAAGCCTAGCAGCCAGACCTCGTCCTATAGTCACCCGGCACCAATAGCTGGGGCAATGCGTGAAGGCGGTATGAACTTTCTCGCGGCGCTCGGGGATAAAGGTGGAACTGGGCCTCCTGAACGGATACAGAAGCTCATTGCCTGGCTTGCCGAGAGCGAGGTCGATATCAAAGCCGTTATCGAATGCACCCAGGAATTGGTATCACTATATGAAGTTTGGGAGCAGTACAGCGAGAAGAACTGTAAGGAGTTACTTGGGCGAATGGTGAAGAGCAAGAGCCTAGAGAAGTAAAGCCTTTTTTTACTTGCGTATATATACTTGGCCTAAGCGCTTGCATTCCATTAAAATTAGACGTTATATACTATGGCACCTACTCCTCCCAAATTTTACAACTAGACTGTGAGGAGTCCAGGACATATGAGTTTAACACTGAAAATAACTGCTAGTGAAGCCATGAACAGCCCACCTTGCCACCGGTGTCTAACTATAAACCGTGAGCCAGTTCTAATATCCCATACATAACACTAGTATTCTGCACCAGTCAAATGTTCTAGTCCAGTTCAGGGCTAATATTAAATAAGGGTGCAGCCTTGATGATCTTTAGTTAATATATCACTCAATTGAGATTCTAATGGATATAGAACAGCATGTAAAAGGAAGTATCAAGATTATTGTGGAAACGACAAGATAAATAAGATCAAGAACGACAGGCTGTGTAACTTCCATTCAGAACAAAGCACGCCGCAGCCCATCCATCCAACTGCTACTTATCTCGAGCGGCTGGTTCCAAACGTCAAAATTTACTTGTCTTACTGGCGTAATGAGGTAACATACAGCGAGTCCGCCAGTTACTCACCGTTCGTCGACATGGCCGTGAAGACGGCCATGGCCTCAACTGCGCAAGGGCTTCCAGTCTCTTCGCCGTTTTCCCACTCGTCATACAAGCTCTCGTTCTGGGGTCCTTCAAACAAATGCCAGTGACTGAGCGAAGTTTTTATGGAGGTAGACGGGGTAACCGAGGGACTATGGGATAGTGAATTCCCAAAGCCGCTGTTTCAGACATCAACAATCTACAAATCTACATGGGGACTAAGACCGATGATCTCAACAATACCCGCTTCATATCAGCTGAAGGAAGCAAACTGCCGTGGAATAACAACGCGACACAGCCCATCGGGCTTGTCTGCCAGCTCTGGAATACCTCTAACATGGTTAACCTGCAGTTCACGCACAGTGTCCAAACGCTGACACCAATCTCAGTCGATTACGTCGCCTATGGCTATTAGAGCGGATGGGAAGCTTCCAACATCGTACAGCCTTCATACTCAGTATCGGATCCAACAGCGAATGTAGGCTTTCACGTTATCCACTTGATGTTCTCTGTTCTTCTCCAAGATGAACTGGTTATGACTAAGAGAGGTGGACTGGATGAGAACGATATTGTTTCATCTTCAGCGCCATTCACCCATACATCTGTTGCGTCCACTAGCCTCTTTGCCTAAGCGGACATATGGAATACCTACCAGCACTTACAATTACCCGTATGGCAACGACTACTTTGTGCTGGAACAGTACGCTGGCCCGGGCAATCGAGGACCTCAGTCACAATTTCACCCACAGTCTACTCAGCCCCAAAGGCCGAAACACCACTGTCAAAGTAATAAACCGGACCATGTGGAACTGCTATTTCTACGGCGCTACGGCCCTGGTAGCGGCGCATATGAGTGCCCTGCCTGTCAAGATTGGGTGCGTCTTCGTCAGCTTCTTCGCCCTGCGACGAAACGGCATCCCGCAGGGGACTTCGTTTTCAAGCGTCTTGATGACGACGCGAGATCGGGAACTAGACCGCTTAGCCGAAGGCCACTGTCTGGGATCCGGGCCGCTGAAAGACGAGATTGGTCAGGTTTAGCTGCAGTTTCGGGAGATTGAGGGCGCGGCTCTACGGCGTAGACATGCGGCGTTTGGGACCACGAATTCGGTGACGGCCCTGTTTGAGGGCCATGATTATTCCTCGGTATAGTATAACTAATACAATCATGAGACTGGAGAAGTGATTGCTCCAGCCCATTGATAATATCCTTGAGAGCCCAATCTGTCGGATTCCGCAGCGAAGTTTGTAGGGTATCATAAAGTTACTAATTCTATCTAGAAAATGGAGGAACTAACCCTCAGACCAATTAGGGCAGCCAGGGGTTGGCATATGAACAATTTCACGAAGCAGTTATCCATAAATCATGCTATGGATTACACAAGGGCAAGGCTCTCCACGCTTTACAAAGCCTTTCAAAGAAGTCCAAAGGATCTAGTCAACTCGATGTGTGATATTGAAAACTCCAATGTCAGCATATCTGCTGTCATATCTAAGATAGCCGGCACGGCTTGAAGCAGTCTCTAAGAAAAATATCCAGAATGTGAACTATATGTTGCCATACATATTTGCTTGGCAACTGAAGGGTAGATTTCTGTTCTCTGCCTTACTCTCGTACCAGCTTTGAGACTACTACGACAATATGGATGGGTATGTTCCGGCTCTCATTATGTCGGCCCATATCGACTAGGTTCTACCTTGGTCGAAAAGCAGCCCTCCACATGCTTACATGCGTCCGCAGTAACCGGGAGCTAAGCTTGTGTAACAACAGATGATGATCGTTCATGCCTGCTATCTACTGCCGAGAACTGCTAGACGCCTCGATAGAGTCATTATTCGCAGGAACAGTACCAGAGCGAGTGGATAGTTTGGCCAGACTGAAGCTATCGCAAGGCCATGCATGTCCCATGAAAGGAGAGCTTCTCCTGCAATGGCGAGAATTGGCCAAGATTCCATCGGCCTGGAGTCATACTCATGGATAGATTATGTAATTGTTTTGACCACGGCTGTTTCCGACCCTTGACGGACAGTAATGCTCCGTTATCCCTTCAAGCCTTCAAGCAGTGATGATGAAATGCAACCATAACATTCTCTTCAATGGGGACACCGAACCACCCGATGACTCAATTATTGAAGGATTCAGTTGGGTGGCTCAGACAATGGAGATGGTGAAAGGAGAACAGCCACGATTGTGGCTTGTAAAGTCCCAGCAGGATTCTAATGATTCCGGAGTACTCCGTATTCGTCCTTTCTTGTTTGTTATCGTTGGCTACTAATATTAATAACAATGACAGTAATAATAATCAGCACCCCGGAGAATTCAAGGGGTTGGGGACCAAGGGGTTCCGTCCCTTCAAGAAAGGACTGCAGCCACGTTCATGTGCTACGAGGAAGTGGCATTTGTAACGATGCTTGCGCAATGTGCTCATGGGAAGTCACAGCTGGCGCCACTATTTTCGAGAATGCACTGGAGTATGGCTGCTATCGCTGTTCAGGAAGTTGGCGCATGTCGAATCTCTTCGACCAAGTCGCACAGGTTCCATGGAAAGGTACGGGGAAACGTTGGGAGCAAATCAACGGCGACCTTGTGTTTGTTGTGGGTGGGGCTCCGATCATTTGGCCGCAAATCATTACCCGCTCTCGTTGGAGTGGGAATTGGCCAGCGCATGCCTCTGCATGGCTCCCCCGTTCCTATCTTCAGACAGAACCCGCATGATTCGAGTTTCAGCGCTTTCTCCAGGCCTCAGTCCCAAGCAAGAAGCGAGTCTTGGATAATCCCATCCAAGCTCTCAAAGCATGACAAACTGAAACCGGTGTCTCCATGAGAACTCCTCAAGGGTGTTATCACACATCACATCCGTCAGCAGCCGATCCACCTTCGCCCCCTCTTTCGAGGCGAGGCTGTCCCGGAGTTTCAAGGTCCATAGTCGTCTCCTGCATTAATGCGCAGCCCATCAGAGATTAGCCATTCCTTCCAGGCCCCAAAGGAGGAGAGGATGAGCAGACAGTTGGCAGCCTTAAGCCGCTAAGCCGGGAACGATTCTGATCGCTTTCAACAGCCACCGGCTGTGGACGAGGGTCGGTGCGGACTAACTGGAACCGGACTAGCTCATTGATTAACGTCATTTTAACTCCACAGGGTAGCCGCCCAGTTCAGTTTTATATTCTGTGATTGGACATATTGAACTAAAAATTGTAAGGTAACCCACTTAGTGTGGTTTTCTCTAAGTATTATTGGGTTTTTGTGATGGTGTTGCCACTGAGCTGCCAACGCTGCGGATCTGGTTGGGCCGTGGTCTGCCCTAAAACTGGTGCGTGACCTGAGGTAGTGGTTAGCGCCGAGCTTGTGGAACTAGCGTGTTGCAAAAGTTACACAGCGCCAATGGGGGGAATTGCTGGGTGGCGGATCAAACCTTACGGTATCTTACACCAAAAGACGGCCTTGAGAATGGGTCCACCACTCAGCCCCAGCGGAAAAGCACAACTTTGAAATGACCGAGCGTGCAGCCCCTCTTGCCTCCAAGAATCGAACACTGCTTTTCTCCCGCTCCTCGTCCTCTTTTCTTCGCCCTTGTCCCGCCTTCGATTACAGTTCTCCATCCCACACTGCGTAAATTCAACCCAACCTTCCTGCGTTCACTTTATCTTCTCCTCCTCGAAGTATTACTATTCTGCCTTCTTTCGCCCCCCTGCGTTATTATATTCTCTTTCAAAAGAATATTCACCCATTCGCCTTCCAACTACCTCCTTTCTATCTTTCCTTAACCCTTGGCCTGCAAAAGTCCTGCGCCTCTCAGCATCTTATCGTCTCTGGTCCTTGCTTGTATCCACCACCCTGTGTACATTGATCATACTCTACGACTTATCTCGCCGATTATACTATAATACGCCGAAGCCAATATGTCGACTTTTTACTACGGACAGCACCAGCAGCATCAGCAAGCCCCTCACCACGGCGCCACCGCCCACATGTCCACGTCAAATCACCATCACGGTGGCCGCTCCCGGAGGGGCCCTAAGATGGCTGCTCAGAATGCTCAGCGCCAGTTCCGAGGTGTCAAGAGCATGAGAGAGCTGGCTGAGGCTCCGCAAGTCACTGCTTTCCGGGCCAGATTTGAGGCTGGGCGGTCTTTTGACCTGGACGACGACCTGGAATTCTGTCCAGGTCTTCTGACAGAGGACGATGTATGTTACCACAGATCCGGTCATCCCGTGTGACTCGAGGAGCCCCTATTATCATGATTCCATTGCCAAAGGACCCGTTATTGATCGTGTTGCAGCTGCACTCAATTCACTCCGCTTCCTCGGATCGGTCGTCTCTCTCCAGTGGTTCTCCCGACACCTCTCCCATCCAGCACCAGATCCAGCCTGTTCAACAGGTTACGCCGTCCATTTCCTTGTCTCCCGCTTCATCCAATACGTATCTTCACTCAGCGGTTACCGGTAATTATAATCAAGTGAATTTCCAGCAGCCTGCGGCTGTCCGCACCCGCAAGGTTATCCCTATCATCAATCCCAACACTGGGATGACCATGACCAGCCCGCCCACGTCAATCTCCCCGGCCTCGATGCAAGCTCAGCGACGGTGGTGAGAGCCATGATCTGCCAGGTTGTCATATTGCTGGCAAGGAGCATCACTGTCCGCCCACGACCTTTTCCTTTCGATTTCGCTCAGCTTCTGCATCATCGGTCTCCCTAACCGCGGGTCATAATATTCACTGTTTTGTTTCTCATTAATCGTTCGACACGACAATCCTTTTCTTTACGATCAACATTAAACTCAACCTTTTCTTGTTTTCACGAGCTCGCGAAACTAAAAAGGATACATTGTTTGTATATACACCCTCCGATCACGATTTCCTAGATTGATGCTTTTTCGACTACCTGCGAGCGACGGCGCCTGCGATTCGACTCTTGCATTCTCCAGCGATACCTCTCTTGTTTTTCTACTTTCGGTTAGGGAAAACCAAAATACCTGATTATCGGCCTCGGGGTTCAGGCCGCGGTGATGTATAGAAAGCGGCGATTTTGCCATTTGGGGGCACCGGAGTTGTTTTCTTGGGAGTACTATGGCGGCTTTGCCAGATCAGATCAGCTTCTAGCGACTTTGCCATGTTTCTTTTGAGGGTTTTACCAGGTTACACATTTTGGGTGGGAACGGAATTTTCATGCGTTTAAGGATCTAGAAAGGCGGGAACGATATACGTCTTGCATTGGTTGGGCTCTGTTAAACTTCGGAAGGTTGTGCTACGTTTTTCTATCTTGCATATGTCTTGTCTTGACCTCTCTACTTTGTTTCTGCTTCTGTGTATATGGTTGGGGACAGCAGTCCCTATTGTTTTAGGTCCGCTGGCTGTGACTCCATGGATTGATCAGTGTTCAATAGTTGGTCTCCTACGGGTAGACCCAGATAAAAATGTTCTTCTATTCTTCTCTTCTATTAATATCCCGTGCAATTCCCTGGTGGCTATTTAGCGATGTCCCCGCCGCCGTCTGGGATGTATACTTGGATCAACTCGCTGTACTTTAGCGCTTTCCACGCACTTGGGACTATTAACTGTTCGCGAGTCGGGGTTTACTTAAGACCATTTCTATCTTCACCTTTGTGGTGAGTAATCCGGTCATTGAATTATGGTTGTGTATAGATATATATATTTACACCCTGAGCTTTGGTACTCACGACTCAAGCTTAAAAAAACTTATCACGTAGTTAATTTCACTTTTGACCCCTGAAACCTACAGAATTGACCTTTTCAGCCAGGCACACGAAGTTCTACAGAACGTGCGGAGCAAATATGGTTTTGTGGGGGTCGTTATTTCCACATGTCTAGGAAACTTTCAGGGCCTGTAACTCAGACTTGAGCGCTTGGAAAACTATAAGTCAGCTGAGGGCTGAAGAATACGAGGTTCGAGCATATTCAGAGGAGACAACAAATACATTGCATGAAGTGGCGGTGGCTTTGCAGACAAGGCTGTCATTTCCGCATCGTATGTATTTAAAACACTCAACACCCCCTCTCACCGGGGCAGGCTCCTTTACTATCACAATCTGACCAACATGGATCAGTTGCCAATGGATATATTACCCAAACCGAACAGCATTATTCGCCTCAATCAGGACTTATGCACGACGGAAACAAGTGCCCAATTTTGGGAGATGGGAGCTTCTGAGCCTCAGGATAAAACCCTTGATGATGCAGGGCTAAGGGCGAAACTTGCTACACTTGTCCGTAGTTGTTCCTCCGTTGGGCGACATGCTGCTGTTATTTCTGACTCTGTGGCCTCTAGACCTCATTCTGGAAAGATGACAAGCAACCTGCCGCGAAGTTTGCTCTCGTGTAAGTGTCAGCAATCGTGACTTAAGGGTATGAAAGAGAACATATTGACGTCTGTAGTATGCTAAAGGGCGACCCTTCGGCGGAATACATACCCCTTACAATCGATCCGCAGTCTCTGCGGCACCTTATTCGAGTGGCCGGATTCGAGGAACAAATCATAACTATGTTCTTTAGAACTCTGTAGCTTCTCCTTTTACCTTCAATACGGGGACAGGACAGATAAACCTGAGTTCATGAGTGAGGACACCTCTCGATCTCTTCTCTCAATGCTCCTAACTAGTCCTGCTGACATTCTTTCGCTTTCCCAGCCGTGCTTTTCCGTTGCCCAAGGAACAACAGATGTCTGATGGGCTGCATTAGGCTGCAGTTCTCTTCTCGAAACTGTTTGGTTCTCTTGAACAGTGTGCATTCGGAGGATGGGATGAAAGTCTGGGAACAGTGCAGGGCTAATACAGACCTCTTGAAAAGGCATCCGTTCTATGTCCTGGCATTCATTTACGAGCATCGATTGGACACCTGGATACAGTGGTCATCCGCGCTCTGGATTGAGGTTGCTGGAATAGAAACAGCCACAGAAACGACCTCTCCGGGCTGGGCAAGACCAAGTCAAGCTGATCATCTCATCACCCTTTCTAAACCGGATGTTTTGGTCAAAAAAAATCCATGCCACGCATGTTGAGCTTAGCCATACAGACACAGTTGTGTCTTATGGACTCAAGTTTGGAAATTTCTGCTTGGAGGTTGTTGCTGAAGCAGAGAGAAGACGACAGGACCTTCAGAGGACTGTTCTGCCCATGAGCGCCATGTCTGCCCTAGAAGGACGGTTCAAGTACACCCTATCGCAGTGCGAACCTCTTTTGAGTAAAGTTTCTGAACTGAGAAGTAGAGCTCTCGGGCAGATCCAGGTGGTATGTAGTATTCTCTCCGAATCTCTTCTGACCCAGCCCTTTCCCCATGGTGCTTGCACTCTCGACAGTCATTCCACCTCAACGCGGAGAAAAACAGTCGAGTCAACCTCGCGGTTGCACAACAGCAAGCCAGGGACAGTCAAACAGTGAAAACGATTGCCGTCCTAGGATTAATATTCCTCCCGTCGACACTTGTTACGGTATGTTAAACTGGAGTCCATCTCCCCGTAACCTAGTTCTTAGCTGTGAGAAAGATTCGCTCATACAGTCAATGTAGTCACTGTGGACGTCAGGCCTCTTCCGACTCAAAGGTGATCGGAACTGGCAGATTTATCTCATCGTCTCTCTACTGTTGACTTTTGTCGTGATCCTCTGCTGGCGGCTCTATGTCATGATCTCCGGAGCGCGCAAGGCGAGCCAGACGCTGGGAAGTTGTTCAGGCGACAATGCAGTATGAGATAGAGAGAGCACAGTCACCACATAGTCGGCTATCTAGCTCTCATATGACCCACGCTTCCTTATCTTATGAGATGGACAAGGGGACAAGATATGAGCTAGTCATCATTGACTGCGTCCAGGTAATTGTCAAACGGACTCCATGTCATGAATGTGATGCCTCGAAAATATGTGAGCAAGGCCCCGGTACAAGTAAATAATAGACTTACGGTAGTGAGAAGGCAGAAGCAAAACAAACCTCTGGCACCTTTCATCTCAGCTCAGAGTACATAGTAGGCACACTAAAAGCCATAACAAGCTTGGCAATGGCGGAGATTTCCTCAAGATCTTGCCATTTCGTGTACAAAGTATCTTAAAGTCCCGTGGCATGGGGGGAAACACTGAAGCTTCTATATTATAATTCAACCAGAGTTGACAAGAGATACGTACTTCTGAGATCTTCCGTTAGCTTTAGCGAACGTGAAACAGACATGGAGCCAGTTCTGTTGACATCACCATGGTCACTGACAACAACATCCTGTACCAACTCTAGAGGCATATTTATGCTCTTCTCGACGGAATAGTCTTTATTCATTGAGGAAGCATGTCAAAATATTTGTAGAAGGTTGTTACATAGTGCTTCTTGATACCTGCCAAGGTTCGCGTGCTTTCGTAACTCAGCCTTGCCATCTACGAGTCCTTCAATTGCTTCAGAGCAAAACCCGTCAGCATATGTATTAGAGCGCCCCCAAAAAGGCTTATTTATTCCACATGCAAGCAAATCAGCTATCCACCAAATATAGCACATTAATAACCTACCAATCCATTCCTCCGGAATATATTTACCTCGGCTAGGCAGCGCTTCCGTCGGGTGAAGAGAGAGAAGCTGTCGCAATGCGATTGAGGTATTCATGACGTCACCACGGCCTCCGCCAGATGCAGCACCGTTGGTTGGCCAAAAACCGCTGGGGAATGACGCCAGGGCCAGGCAATTGAGGAGCTCCTTGACAAGAAGTCTGACAAGAGTTCTCTGCTGGTTTAAATACTTCTGTCTGTCCCCATATTCTCGCTGGAAATAACACTCAAAAAGAAGACTACATACATACATACACAAGTGCGAATCGTATCCCAAAGTATAGGTGAGATATACTAATCAATGAATACCTCGCCGGGAGGAAGGCAATGAGCGAACTAACTGGCAACTCCAGAAGTACTCAATTTCCAATTACAGTCTCAAGTCACAATGTCCTTCCTCACTTCCATCCGCGCAACAAGCCGTCTGTCTCTTAGACAGACTGTGGCCTACCCAGCCGCCACCTCCGCATTCCACACATCTGCTGTCCGGCCAGGTCTGAAGGAGAGCGATCAAAGTATGCATTTTCTTGCCATTATTTGAACCATTGCTCCAAACTTGGAGAGGGAAGAAAAAAACCAAAACGATGCTAATCACTCCTTCTAGGCCGCGAGGAGCTACACAACTTCTACGAAGAGGAAAAGCAGACCCAGATCAAGCAGCACAAGCAGGGACAGGGAAAGTGGAATCAGAACCTTGCTAGCAATAGCGAGGCCTCGGTACGTTTGCCATCCACCTTAAAGTTTTCTGTCAGAATATGTCTGTAGGGGCGACGGCAGTGCTAATTCATGGTGCAGGTCAAGGCGGATCGGGAAGAGATCAACAGCAAGGAAAGCTTCACCGATTTGCAAGATCGGACAAAGAATGAGCCAAACAAGAAGAGGTAGATCTGGTATCTGCTGTGGGTTGATATTTTTTCTTTTTCTTTTAACCCTATTGAAATTCCTTGCATAATAGGTTGAGAAAGGGGATTGTGCTGGCAATGAACTCTTGATCTATGATCAACCTGTCGCCCTTTGTAGATAATGTAGAAAATACTGCTGTATTGTAAACACTCATCGAGAGTATATATAAAGTTGTATTATTGTGATATAAGACCAAAATAAAGGCCAATTCCCCCAAACGCCTTGTCATCAAAGGAGTGTCCGCTGACTCTAGCCCAGAGCAGATATGAAACTGAAAATCAACGCCTTCGCGCCGCCAACAGGTATACCACTGCAGCAAATGACAAATAAAGAAAAAAAAATCAAAAATCAAAGACAACTGGTCTCTCATCACGGTCACGACGGTGGCACTCATTTTAAAAGGACGATCAGGATGACCAGAACAATGATCAAGCCAATGATCGTCATCATACTCCAGTTCTCTCTAGCCTTCTTCTGTATCTTGTCCACTCGTCGGCGCGCATTATCCAGCCTGCCCTGGTGTCGCTCAACGGTACCGTCCATCTCGTCTAACAGCGTAACATGACCTTCGAGCTCATCTCCAATTTGGATGCTCAGCTGGTGTTGTCGCCCGATTGACTCGCCTAGTCGGTCGAGCTGCTCATCCTGATCCCTCATGACCTGCTCGTGATGGTCGTAGACTTGCTGATTCGACATACCGGATGTGTCCACGCTGTCTGGGGACGGGTCATCGCGGTACGGCTGGAACATATTCCGACGGCTTAGATCGTCTTCGGCGGCAGCGGCATCGTCCATGAATCGTACTGACTTCGATGGCGGATGCTGCGGGACCGGCTGTTTAAGATCTGGAGACGAGTTTTTGACATTTGTAAACTGCGGCGTTTGCGAACCTGGACGTGATGGGTCGTCGGTGGGAGCGGCTTCCGGTCCGCGGAATTGCGACGACAGGTCGCTGAACTGCGATCGGAGGTGGACGAGTTGATCTTTGAGATCGGAGGCCCCTTCGTCGTTTGTTTCTTCTAGGCGTGTGACCTCAGATTCAACAGCCTCGATGCCTTCGCGTAGGGATTCGAGGGAGCGGGAGATCTCCCCATCCTGGCTATTGGGTTCTAGATTCAGCGAGATAGCCCTTTGGCGCTCGAGGAGGGAAAGTTTGATGTGATCGGCAAGGAGGAAGAGCTGAGATGGGTTTGGCATCTTGAAGTGATAAGTAATGGCGTTAATCGTTCTCTGTGGGAGGGTGGATGGGAGTTGTGGGAGCCTTGGAGGTTGATGATGACGGATCTGGGCAACTGCGGAGGGGAGTTTCAGCGCTAAGACTGCAAACGAAGGATGGACCGAGGGTCGACAACACGAGAGGGCGCAACAGATGTGTTCGGAATGATTACTCAAAAAGGGAGAATTGGTTTCTCTTTCATCTTTTACACCGACTTGTCTAAGTGACGTGCTTACAGATGGCCCAAGGCACAGTCGCCTACTGACTGTATCTGCATAATAGGCAGGCCTGCTGCAGTGCTGCCGGATTATGTACATATGATCGGAATAACATTCAGAAAAAGGCGTAGGCTATTTTGCATTGAACTCAGCATTACATATCATTCGCGGTTACCATTTGCCATCTCTGGACGATTCCACTCCCCGCAATGCCCGCTTCCACTTCCATTCCGACTTCCACCATCCCGAACGATCTCCGCTCGCCCTCGTTTCACTCTCAACCTCCCCTGAGTAGTACCTGAGCCTCGATCATCGTCGCCAAATGCTGCTTCGCGGATCGCTCCTTCTCCTTCGCTCGCCGTCAGACACTGTGTAACCCTCATGACCTGTCGGTCGGAGCTATTGTTTCATCTCGCTCCTCACATACATACCACAGTGGACGATCCCTTGAAACACCTCCCCTTTTCACAGGGGAAGCCATTGACGGTCTCAGTTTATTATATACATCGCCGGAGGCTGCATCTCCAAAATCGCAGGCATGAAGCTTGACCAGTTCCTGGCCATGGACGTTGGCAGCGAAGATGACAGATTCCTCGACCTGCGCGCGCTCGAGTACATCTCCGACTATGACGACCATCTGATGTGCCCGATCTGCCACTGCCCATTCATCCGACCTGTGCGCCTCGAGTGTGATCACGTCTTTTGCCAGACGTGCTTGAATTCTGCTATCCGGAGCTTCGCGACTGGTCGCGACGGCTTCACTTGTCCCACATGCCGAACCCCTACGAGAGATGTCTACCTGAACGTCCCGCGCCTCTTAACGAATATGTGCGATGAGATACCGGTGCGGTGTCCTTTTTCGAGTGAGGGGTGCAAGGAGGTTGTTCCGAGGGGGCATATCCAGTCGCACGCGGACAAATATTGTGGGTACAAGTTGATGGATTGTCCAAGTGCTTCTTGCGACCTGAGGACTAGAAAGAAGGACCTTAGCTCGGAGGATAAATGCATGCACGAACTCCATAAGTGCCTGCGCTGTGATGAGGATATTATGGAGCAGGACTATGAGGTATTGCCTTTCTTTATACTTGTAAGCACTATATACTGATCGGCCTTTTGTTCGTACAGAAACACGTACAAGAGCTCTGCCCAAGCCTCAAAACGACATGTCCGGACTGCCAAGCCACCGTGTTCCGGAAAGCCCTCCGCGAACACATCGAAGCCTGCCCCGAGGCAATACACCCCTGCGCTGCCTCAAAATATGGCTGTCCCGTCAAGATGAAACGCGCGGAGCTAGGAACACACGAACAGAGTTGTCCTCTCATTACGATAGGACCCTACTTCGAAGCCCAAAACTCCCGCCTCGATTCTATGGAGCTCACCGTTCGCCACCTGCAACAGCGCAACGAAATATTCGAGGACGGCCTTGCCTCTATCCGCTCAACACTCGTTGAATCGTCCCGGGCCTTTTCCGCCCAGAATAATAGTAATGCACCCACAAACGATGCCAATGATACCAATGATACCCCCTCAGAGATAAACCGCCCCTCAAATACGCGTTCAACAACAACAACAGCAGAAGACTCCACAACGCCCCTGTCAAATGCAACGACCTACCTTCTCTCCCTCCACGAATCCCTCCGCGAAGAAGTCGCTCAACTATCCCACGCAATCACTGACCTCGACGCCCGTGCCAGCATGGCCATCATGAACGAATGTCTCCGACTCAAGGAGGACATGGCACACACAAATGCCGCCGTGAACAGTGTCCGCATGCAAGTGCAGTGGCTGATGAATCCCCGGTTACATCAAGGCCAGCGCACTGCTGGTGCGGGCACATCAACGGGGGCTCAAAGTGGGAGTACTGGTAGGACAGGTGCGGGAGCTGGGCCGAGTTCGACGGGGTTATTGAGGTCGAGGAGGTTGAGTGATACGGGGAGGGAGGGCACGAAGCTCTGAATTTGAGTGTGCTTTTGATGTTACTGATGGTCTTTTGGAGTTGTGGGACTGGAGCATGGGTACGTAATGAACAATTAGTATAATACCATAGAGCAACCACATATATTAGCGACTTGCTGGAGGCTGCATGAACATCTCGAAACAGCGCAGATGGCGACAATGAATGATACTTTTTATGTTTTTCTACTTCGAATACACATCGACATAATCACAAATAACCATGTTGCAAGACCTATGCATATTCTCGCATAACACCACCCGACTAGCAACTAAGACCAAGCCTACCCTGACCTCTATTCGTCACGTACCAATCTACCTCTACACCGGAAGCAAAGCCATTTCACTCATAAAAACATCAACTGACCATCGAGCGATTAGTACTTAGTACCGATAACCACTATGTCCCTGTCCATATCCGCCATGGCCCTGATGATGGTGATGTTGCTGATGCTGACTATGCCCGCCGTACTCCCCTCCATATCCCGGCGGCGGTTGTCCATAGCTAGACTGATTAGGTCCTCCGTACTGATGCTGATGCTGTGGAGGGGGAGGTTGGCCATAGCTATCATACGCCGGGCCTGGACCTCCGTATCCACTAGGTTGATGGTGAGGTGGCGGCGGGGTATGAGATGAGTAATGTTGGCCCTCGTAGTGGTGTTGTGGAGATGGTTGTTGAGAAGAAGGTCGGTTGTCCTCAGTTTCCTCCCTCGTTGATCCGCCCAGACCGAAACCAGATAGTTTACTGCTGAGTTTGCCGATGTTCGAGATCCCGGGGATGGGGAGGCTGTTGAGTTGATCGGAGAGTTTTCCCCAAGGGAGTTGTGAGCCGGAACCAGATCCGTGGCCGGATGCCGAGCTTTGTTGGTGGGATGTGTGATGCGAAGATTGCTGATGGCTGTGCTGTTGAGAGCTGTAGCTGCTGAGCCCATGGCTCTGACCGTGACCTGTTCCATGGGCTGCACCACCGAGAGCCGCGAAGCCACCGTGTTGCGAGTGTGAATGGCCGACCTGGCCGCCGTTGTTCTTTCCAGTCTTTACACCCTCGGCGCTGAGCATATCGTTGAGCTTAGATCCGCGGTTGGGCATGGTATTTACCCAGCCTTGCACGGCCTCGAACATGGTGCGGTGGGCTTCGTTGTGCATGTTGCGTAGGGCAGGATGGTGGAAGACCTGAAGTGCGTCGTGAAGCACCTGTTCCTCGGAGATGTTGATGTTCTCCCAGGCGTGAAGGACACGGGGCGTTACGTACTTGAGGATAGCAGAAGCGACGTGGCCGGCGGGCTCGTTGAGGATGTTTGTGAAGTGGTCCTTGGAGAGCATGGAGTGGGTAGGGTCGGTACACTGCGGGTTTGTCCAGGGCTCGTACTGATGTTTACCAGAGGAGTCAATCACTCCTGTAGAGCCGGTTTGCAAAGACTGTGATGCGGCGGTGATGATAGGTCGGATGAGGGGGGCTAGCAACGACATGATGAAGATGGTCACCGTCTCACTGATCTTCTCCATCAAAGACTCAAGACCGGGGATCTTCTCGATGATAGACGAGATCCGGCGCACAACCTTGTCACGGAACTCGAGGATAGGGTAGATCTTGGCGATCGTATCTGCTGGATTGAAGTCTGGCATCCCCGGCAATCCCGTGGGCTTGCCCGTGTTAGTACCCGAAGGTGCACTCGCTCTGCTTTGCTCGTAGCCGCCGCGGCTGCGCTCCGAGTCGTCGAATCCGCGAGTGAACTCCTGAGCTGCGTATCCTGACCGGTAACCGCTGTGAGTGTTCGAGGACTGCTGAGCATCCGAGCGCTGCTGAAGCGCCTGTGCCTCGGCGACCAAGTCGCCACATCCCGGAACCTTCCCCAGAAGCCCAGTAAGAGAGCCGAGCGAGTTAGCTGACGAGCTGGACTGAGCGTCGCCGAGTGCATTGTCCATCTCGTTGATCTCGGACTGAGTAACATGGTCTGTGGCCTCACCGAGAACCGAGTGGAGGAAGTCGACCGTCCCAAAGGTTCCGGTCACAAGCGGGTAGACGTGATGACCACGTATGTTCATTTGAGTCCCAGTACCAGTGTGTGGAAAGACGTTACGGAATCCCATTTCGCGAAGCGCAAGCTCGCAGTAGTTCGTATGCGCAGCAAAATCCTCCAGCGTATGAAGACCCTGGCCAAGGCAGCGGAGTGCCTCGTATAGATCCTCGTCATTGCCCTTGCGGTGTCCGCTAGTATATAGTCTTCCATAATGGATGCTGCGAGCCAAGCTGAACTTGATATACGCGGCACTTGTAGCCCAGTCGCCCCGCTCGTTGGCAATGTAGTTCTTCATTCCTGTCTCAGGGTCAATCTCGAGCTCGATCTGGCGGATAGGGCCTCGGAGACGGGGGTCGAATTGGCGAGCATCTTCATTATCGGCGTAGTCCTTGGGGTTACTGCCAATATCAATTACATGCCCAATCTATCGAAAAGCGCGAAACTACTAACTCAATATGTTCCTCAGGCCGGTAAACACCCAATCGGTCAGCCGTGACCTCGAACTCCGCGGTAGCATAACCGAATGACAGGAACGAAAGGATCCAGACAAGGATGCGGATAGTATCGGCGGGGAGACCCTTCAGCGTACCGACGTCCATAGCCTGGGAACTGTAGAAGTGAAAAAGAGGCGTTAGCTAATTTGCATGTGAAAGCGCACACGATCAGTGGAACAGAGTCAAAGCTCACTAATCGCGCAGCCAGTTCCCAAAGTAAACGCGCTTGACCATGTTGGACGTCCACTTGTGACCTTTGATAAAGGCAATTGTCTTGAGCATATCTTCGATATCGCCATGGCGCCAGTTCTTCCCTTCGACCTTGGAAATAGAAGCGATGTCTAGATTGTTGATTTGTTAGCGCTTGAGCCGTGATATGAGACCGAAGCTGGATGGGGAGCTCACTTCCGGCGCCAAAGGCGTGAACTTGGCAGGGGAGGATGAGCAGGACAAGCCCCAGGGCGAGCAGGGTACTCAGACCCAGACTCATGCGAGGGGCCATGGTGGAGACTGTAAGGAGTTGAATGTGTGTATACTCCGATTTGGAGAGATCGCGGGGTAGATAGATGGAGGAAAATTCGCGAGGGAGAAGTGATTTTGAAGGGAACAAAGCAAGCTGAACTGATGACCTTGGTTCCCCACTAGGAGCGCAGGATCCAGCCCTATTCGCACGGATTTAATACCGAGCATTATACAACTAGTAATTAAGTCACGAGAGCGACGGAGCAGGAAAGATAGCTACACTTTTTTAAGGGCTCTTATTGGGCAGTATTGCTATTTGTTTTTGGAGGGGAAAAGCAGCCCGAATATTATTGTTTTCGACGTCATTGTCTGTGCAGGCCACAAGCCCCGCTCCGCTATATCCTGCGGGGTAATTTAAGCACAGCTACAGTAGTATTTATTACGGAGTACGGATATGTACGCAAGCTGATAAACACAATAGAAATACTACTATAGTATCTGAAACAGTAACAGTAGCATCACACGATCGATCAACTTAGCTATTTTACACCTCCCATCCGCCTCTCCGAACTCTATCCTGGCACCTCCGCGCCCCGATCTGTACCACGCGACACACTCAAGAATACTGTATAATAATGTCCTCAAGCTACCTCGCCTCCCTCCAAGAGGACGGATTCGTCGTGGTCCCCTCCCTCCTCACACCCACCGAGATATCTTCGCTGCGCTCAACAGCCACGACCGCCACCACACTCGCCCGCACAGGCTCGTGGCCTCACTTCCGCACCGTCCCTAAACAATTCCCGCCCTGGCCATCAACACCACCACCCGCATCGGAGGGTGGAATATGGGGCGTCCAGCACCTTCTACACCCAGATATGCCGGGCCGGACTGAGTTCGCCAAGTTCTATTTCTCGGATAAGGTTCTGGATGTTGCCGGGGAGCTGATGGGTGTCGCACAAGGTGCGGGGGATGAGAGAGAGAAACTAGTAATGGAACTATTCAACCTCCTCGTCGCTCCAGAAGTAAAAGACTTTGAGCTCCGATGGCACCGTGACGATATTCCCTCGGAAGCCTCACCCGAAGAAGAGGAGCGCCTCCTTGCGGCTAAGAGCCCAGGCGGTCGCCAGTCGCACGCACAGTATAACCTCGCGCTCTGCGAGGACCGGTCGCTGATTGTAATTCCCGGCTCACATCGCCGGGTGCGCACAGAGACCGAGCGAAACGCGGCGCCCTACGAGGCGTATTTACCCGAGCAGTTGGTTGTGGAGCTGAAGCCGGGTGATGCAGTGTTCTACGATAGTAATATTCTGCATCGCGGGGTTTATCGGGCGAAAGAGGAGGGTGGGGAGGAGACGCGGTTGACCCTCCATGGGAGTATTGGGCTCAAGGAGGGGAGTGGGGCATCATCAGATGGGGATAGCAAGAAGGTGAGGGCGACGGCCGTATTGCAGCATGGGGTTGGAGCTTGGGTGCACCGAGACGATGCGGCATTTGGGATTGGGGATAGAGCGGAGAGGATGAGAGCGAACTTGGTGGCAATGGGGACGGGAGAGGGTGTGGGATATTCATTGAAAGGATGAGTGAATTTGAAGTTTAATGATATTGGTGGAGTATCTGTATGTATGTACATGTATGATAGAGCTTTCGACATGTATAGCAACAGAAATAAATGATATAGCCTACCCAGGTCCTTTTTGACGCTAGAAAGAGAGAATAGTATATAAAATAGACCTCGCCAGAGAAGACAGCAAACGCGATGAGAAATCTAATGCGTAATCCATACTCATGAATCGTTCAGGGGTCGTTGGGCATAAACGTAATAGAATAACACATATATGTGGCACGAGGAATTCATCACTTCCTGGCGACACTTGTTAACGTAATTTTGTGCACGCTCGAAGGTCCAGCCGAGCACTCGAGTGAAGAGAGCTAGAGAATATGGCTCGATAGCCTCAATTACTGACACCTTGCCAACGCGACCGATCTCTTTTAGCCGGGGGCTCTTGGGCCATGAACCTACGGGGCACTGCGAGGATCAGCCACCGCAAGAGGGTATAGAAATCGGGGACGGGTTGACCAACCTTGTAGATATCAACGTTGACGTTTGTGAACCCAGCCGCTTCTAGCCACTCGGAAAGCGAAGACGCAATGTTCACTCGCTTCCCGAATTTCTGGCTTGCCTCGTCTAGGGTCGCTGCGAGGTCTAACAGCATTGGAGCCTTTACATGTGTGCCGTCGTCCGAGTGTATGTTGGCTTCGTACTCCTGGAATTCGGCCCAGCCACCGGGTTTGAGGTGGTTATAGGTCTGCTGGAGTAGACGTTGCCAGTCGGCGATGCCGCCGCCCATTGAGCGGGCGTGGATGAAGTCAAACGCATCGTCCTTTGTGAAAGCCCAATCGCTTTCTGCGTCATCAATAATAAATGTGCAATTAGGCGGCGAGAAGTTTGGCTGAATAGGACTTAGGTCTGTACCGATTATCTCGGCCTCTGGGAACTCTTCGGCGACTTCGAGGGCCCAAATACCAGTTCCCGTGCCAATGTCGAGAATTCGCTTTGGCGAGCCCAGCTGGGCGAGAGGCGTTCGGTATAAGTCTCCACCAGTGAGGAGCTTGAAGAGGTGGTGTGTGATGGCTAAGCGGTCTTGTTCCTCTTCGTCGTTGGGGATGGGGTACTGGCCGTAGCGGTAGGCGTGATACCGACGACCATTTTCGTAGTAGTAATCCCGAACGGACGATGCTAGTGACATGTTAGAATCCGCTATGGATTCCGCATCGTAGAGCGAGTCTTCATCACTCGTCTGGTACCATGGTCAGTCTGGCTGGTAGTGCAGGGTGGAACACGGCACGGCACATGAGGGGTACGGTATATCATGTGATGACATTGAAAGTACAACCAACAAGGAACAAGTCGCACGGCATTGAACCACAGAAGCTGTAAAAAGAAAGCAACTTACATCCACCTGAATATGCTCATGGAAGTTCGGTGGCGGCATGCTCCGAGCGGTCAGAAGCTCAGCTCATACAATTGGAAGACGGAGGGAGCGGGAGGCGAAGGCAAGACCCAAACTGTCGGGTTGCGAGCTGAAGAAAGAACAAAGGATGGGAGGGAGAACTGGGAGGATCAATAGCAGCGGGCTGGGGAAGGACTCGGGTTCATAAGAGAACAACAGACGGCCGATTAATTGCTCTTCTGGCGAAAGTTGGTTTTTAATAAATGATAAATGAACCCTCTCAGCGCCAGGATAATAATAGCTGCAGGGAGATACAGAAAAAGAAATGAAAAAAAAAAGCACTGGGGTTCTGGTCCCGGGACAGAGGATTTGGGTCATTTTGACCGCTGCGGTGGGATCTCCTTGGAGTTACTGGGAGTCTTAGCGTCTGTCGAGTGCATTCCGCCATCCTCACTCTCTGTGCAAATGATCCGCGAATTGCAGATCACTGCCGCTTCGATATCGCTAAAAGTGATAAGTTCCATGCTTCTTGGTTCTCAGCAAACTCCCACCATTGATCATATTCGCTCGCCCTCATCGAGATGTCCTGTGGTGAAGGTGTGGAAGAAGAGGTGAGGAACTTGGGAAACTCAAAGCCCCGCACGGCTGGGCCTCCGTTGTTAGTTGTTACCGGCCAGTCGATCAGCCACTTTGTCGGGTGCAGAAGCAGAAATAATGCCACCCGAGCTAGGCAGAGAGCAGTCTAGGAGAGAATCTTCTCCCGTCGTCTGCCTCCAGAAAGTATCCGATCCCGTCGCTAAGAGGCCCAGGCCTACGCCGCCGCAGTTCAGTGGCTCGACCCGAAAGGATGATTCCGTCGCTCGTTCCAGGGTTCATCGAGATGTCGTAGTCAAATAATGGCACAGACCCTGTTTCTGCCTGTAGCTGCCTGATTTTTTTTTTAATCAGCCAAAGATGGGGAGTGATCACCCAACTCAGAGCCTGCCACTTTCCTTTTTGGCTTCTTTGGGACCGGACTCCTCCGTATGTAGAGCACGGGATTTCCCTCAACCTAGGCTCTAGCTCTGCAACTGTTCTTCCGAACTAGCACCGTTCCGAGAAACTGTTATCTATTAAGTCTTGAGGCCTTGGGCAAGAAATCATACACGATACTAAAGCTCGTCTTGCAATAATCCTTTTGCTTATTATTTGACCACCTATTCCACCTTCGGAACTCGTTCGTTGTAAATATCTTGTACTATCCACTTGAATTGTCCCTAATTATTGGGCTCAATCTCACTTTCAAGGAGCTACAGTCATGAATCTAACGACATTTGGGTACTCTATCATTATGGATCGTGTAAATAAACAGTAAAACCAAGGAAAATCATGAATGGGTCTCCCAATTAGCCTAAGCTGCGGAGCTTGCCCTGTTCATCCGGCGTCAATGCTGCAAAAAGTTGCTCGAAATCGCTCTTGGTCGAGGCGTTCCTGAAGAAGTCTAACAAAAATGCTTGTGTCTCATCATCACGCTTGCGCACACCGAAAACACCTTCAGTACCCCCCTCGCCGAACGACATAAGCTCTTGCTTGGTGACGCCCAGACCGAGGTCAAGAGTATTATCGGGTAGGTCCTCCCACTCATCGTCGTCGCTGCCTTCTTCCTCCAGCGCTGCAGCCGTGGCAGCGTCAATCTCCTTGCTACCCGACGCCGCAGCTAACTCCTCGACAAGAACCTTGATGATTTTGAGGGGGGCGGTGACTGTCGTGAAGCGATCGGGGTTATTGCGAGCTTGGGATCGGGTTTTGATACGTCCGGTGTCCTGAACAATGAGATCTCCCTTGACCTGCACTTGAGAGAGCCGGGGATCTTCAAGATTGTACAAAGTCGCTAGCGCGATGATGTTTTGCTTGATCTCGTCATATCCGGCAAAATTGACAGAATTCTCCAGCCACTTGCCCATCACGATGGGTAAGCCACTTTGGCCGCCAATATCAACCTGAGCAAGGAAGTCAACGACTTCGCGAGCGCTGATAAGTGTCAACCTGGCAAATACAAGGATCAAACTCTGAATGAACTGAGCCTTTTCAGCAGTGGCAAGGCGACGGGCGACAGCTTGGAGAAGTTGTGGGAGATAGGGCCCAAGCCTTTCCGATCCCGCTTTTTCGACTAATTCAGCTGCAAGCTGTCCAACTTCTGTCGCCGCATGATCATCAACCGAGGGTCCCAAAAGACGGTCGATGATGACTAGGGCAACTTCAATTGCTTCTTTACCACTCTGCGGGTCACGCCAGGAGACGAATTGAGGGAAGTCATGCGCAAGAATGTGCCTCACAGCCTCGGTTGCGGGTCGGATAAGTTCTGCATCGGACGAGTCAAGCAGAAGTCGATTCAGCTTTGGCATCACTGTCTCGACGAAGCCCGGAGGCAAGGGCTCTAGGGCCTGCTCCGTTAGCGCCCGCAAAAGGTCCGCAGCGAAGTTGGTCAGTGCGTTTTCCTGCGTCAAATTCCCGACGTCAATTGCTCCGTTGATTGAGGGGAGAACCTTTCCACAAAGGAGGACAAACGCCTCGGGGCCTTGGCCTGAAACGTTCTCAACTATATCCTCAAAGGCCTCGGTGACAGTCATGGTTAGCTGGAAGTTTGTAGCGCCGTTGCTGGCGATATTGAATAGCACATCAATTGCGGCGGAAGTCAACACGACGCTCGGATTGACCATGATTGTATCACGAAGGGTTTCCGCTAGTGTGATTTTCAAGTCATCAGTGTCAGACGAGTCACGAAGATCGTGGGCAGAAACAAAGCCAGAGATTGCGGATATGATGGGCTCTTGCAGCGGAACGGTAGTGTTTGGAGAAACCGATGGCATTAAGTCTTGTAGCGCACGAATGCAAGCTACCTTCACGATTTCTGACTGGTCTTCAGATATCGCTTTCAGGGTCGCCTCGAGGTAAGACGCGGACTGGAACCCTTCCCCCGCGACCTGCGCCAAGATGCCAGCTACGAGGTAGCCACGGGCCCTTAAGAGTTCTTGCTCTTGCTGGACCGCGAATTGTATAAAGTTGCCAAAGCCACTGGCCAGCTCTGAAGGAATGCTCTTGGACACCTCCTGCAAGTCTCTGAGAAACGCATTCAGAATAAAGAGAGATGACTCCTTGGTTTTCCAGTTAGAAGAGGAATCGGAAAAGACAGTATTAAGGAAAGCGAGAAGACTTTCAGTGGTCACATCTTTGAGCCACTCGCCTAACTTGATGACCAAATCTCCACCGCAAGTCCGAGGAGTATAGTTTGAAGTGACGGAAGTCTCTTCTGAGAGGAAGAGATTAACATCAACATCCCACAACCCCTCTTCCTCGGCTGTGATCTGAGCATATGAACTGGCTAGTTTGAGAATCTCAGGCAGCCAACTGGCAGTGGTGGCGGACTGTCCCGAGTTTTGCAATTGTTGCTGTAACTCTGCTTTGACGGGAGGTGCTTTCAAGAGACTCTGAATGAAATCCAACTCTTCCAAGACTAGGAGATCCAGTGTATACGGAAGCCCGTCCACATCTACTAGTCGACCTTGTCGCTCATCATCAATGAAAAACTGATGGTATGCCGCCTGGGCATTAGACAGCTCAGTCCAGATAGTAGAGAAATAGACTGGGCTTTGAGAGACTAATAGGCCGGGGAAAATCATCCGGATCTTCATCAAGGTCTTGACGATCTGTAACTTTAGTGCAATAACACCCCTCCATTGCGAAGGTACCTCTGTGTCTTTTGCCTCTTCTTGCTCAATTGGAGCTTGGGGCAAAGGCGCCTTCAGAGTCGAAATGAAGAAAGGAGACCACCCGCTGAGAACTTCATCCATGAACTGCTTGACGGCTGCTTTGTGTTGCTCCAACACCATCTCCAGGGTATCAAGGCACGAGCGGAAGACGGAGACGGCTAAGGCCCTTAAGATTGGCTTTCTGGAGTCGTTGGTGGCCACATTGAATAGGGTGGAGACAAGGTCTCGGGCGATGTTGAAGAACTGTTCTTCATTGAAGCCGGTATCGACGAGATCTAGTAAGACTCGTAATGCTCCATGTAATGCAGCAGGCGTGCTGTTGGTGTCATTGATAATCCGCAGCAGAGCAGGAAGCAATTCAGGCCATTGTTCGGGGAAGTCGGCGCTGGCGATCTTGCTGACAGCGTAACTGGCTGCGGTTTTGATTTTCCGTTCCGGAATCTCCGTGACAGTAGCTAGATCGAGTAGAACTGCTCGAATCTGTGCCTTATTTCCGTCGTTGATAAGGACTTGGCCTTTGAACTCGTCGAGAGCTGGTGACCACGCTGCGCTGATGAAGGTGCGTAGGACGGAGAGAGCGGATTGGCGGAGGTTCGTAGGAACGGAGTCATGAGATGCGATAGCAGCAAGCGAAAGAGGGAAATCTTCGTTTGAGTAGAGGTGTAATAACTGAAGCTCAGCCACCCTTCTTGTATCAGTGACCGGGGACTGGGTGTCGGCTAGGAGCGTGAGGAGTTCGTGCTCCATATTGGGAGACGGTACTTTGAGAGAGCTTGGCAGACGGCTGTCAATTGGCGTCACGACACCTTGGAGATATATAGTAGAAAGAAAGGCCAATTGAAGATACCTTGAGATGAGGAGGCCCTTTTTCACCAGCACTGCTTAGCCAAACACGGTCGTGCACAGCGCGAAATGTCGCGTCGAGAGGGGCAGCCGGAGGCGGTGAGGAACCCCACCAAATGTTCTTCCCTTTATACCAGCCACACCAGTTTTAGCGCTGCACTTTGTGCTTGTTGACCTGGTCGGTCTAGATGATGAGTATTCAATGCTCGATCCGGAATCGACTATTTTATCATCCGCTACTAAGTTGCAAATATCTTTATCTTCGAGTCATGTCTATCTAGCATTAACGAACTACAGTTCATCCGCTGTTGGTAGCTCCTGACTAAGCACCTGAACAATGGCCCTTTGTACGACACATGGTGTGGATCCTGAGCAAAAGTACTGAACTGCTTCAAGTTGATAACAGAGAACTTGGTGTTGTATTTCACAGCTCGGAAGAGCCCACGGCGCAGAGCAGAATATCCCATAGGCTCTTGCCTCTTTCTAATCCTTACCTCAGCCTATTCTTCGACAATTTTGCAAGCATCCTGCTTATACCCCAGAGGAGGGGCATCGCAAGATCCTTACGGCACGAGGCCCACAGGACTGGGCTAGCATGCCAAAGACGGCCAATGGCGCTGGCGCCTTATCTCGACGAGCGAACTTCCAGAAGGATGACGCTGAGGATGATGGAATGGCTAAAGCTTTGCCACTCAATCGTAGTTATAAGGCACTCGAATTATTACCGCTTCAAAATACCATTGGACAAAAGCATGGCTCTGCAGATCACTCCGTCCCGGTGGAAGACCAGGACAGGGTCACGTCGTGATTTGGCGTTCCATTCATATCCAACAGGGGTATGGAGTAACCAGAGTGGAGCTGTCTAAAAGTGGAAGGATTTGCCTTTGACCTGGGTAAACCTTTAAATTGGCTGAATGTCATGGACGATATGAGACATTGAGCTGGGCTATCGAGGCTATCCCTCTTGGAAACTAGGTAGAGATGTCGTTCTTGAATGTAGAAGCTAAAATCGACCTCTTGCGACGACGTTAGTATCTTTTTTGCAAGGTGTGCTGGAATGGGGTCACAGTTGCTGGAATTGTTTGTGATCTGCACATGATCTGACCACGTGATGAGGATGCATCGTGACTCGGACTTGGGTCGTGGTCATGGTTTCCACTCTTGGACCTGACGACGACAGTGGTCGACTACTCAGACTCGTTGTTCCTTCCCAAGTTCCCCCTCCAGAGTCGCCTCTCTCTCTTTCCCTCTCCCTCTCTTTCTCTTTCCGCACCTCTTCCTTCCCTCTCCTCACTTCCCTTGTTGCGTTTTTCTTCGCTTCTTCCCTCCTGCGGTACCCGAGTCAAGGTCCCGGCTATCTCGGCCTTTTTCTCCTCATCCCTAACCCACCACTCGTCCTACTAACCTCCCGCTTGTTCTCTCCCCAAAGAATTGGTTCCCTGTTTTCTTTCCACAGTTCCTCCTCTCCCCAGACCCAAAAAAAAAAAAAAAAAAAACAAAAAAAAAAAGAGAACCGCACCCCTTAAAACCTTTTAACCCAAGTATCTCTCTAAGCCAGAAGGAAAAAAGGTTTTCAGGAACAAAAACCTCCGAGGGAGAGGGGAGACAACAGCCCTCGAAAAAGCAACCACCTTAATAATAATCATTACTCAAGGACTGTTACAGGGTCCGTCCAGCATCATCATCGGCTTCAGCATCAACTTTATCAGCGTCAACCGTCGTCTCAGTCCTTCTTTTAAGCTATCCGATTTTAATATCTTCCCAATCTATACCCTCGACACGATCGCTACGACCACTAGACTCATGCTTTGAGGTTCATCCGTTTCGTCCACCTCCCACCCAGCGTATGTAATTCCGTTCCCCTCTTCCAATTCTGTTCCCCTTGTTATTTTCTTCCCTCCCTCCGTCACTTGCTCGCCCAACACTCCTCGATGCGCTGTCTCAGACATTTGTGTCCTGCCTTTCCTCTACCCCAGTCATTTTTGACTTTCAGACTTCATCCTTGCTTTCCTGCCTTTGCTCTTCCCGTATCACGTCATTCGTTCGGCCTATCTTGCTTCCCCTCCCGCACATCACCGCTTGTCAACCAAACCCATGTCTGCCGCCAACCACTATTATTGACAACTTATTCGAACAAGAAGGTAGAGCGATGATTATCTCCAGGGTGGAAAAGCACTCAGATTCCCCGAGATCCCGAAAGTATCATATTTCCCGTGTCACCGACGATTCCATAGTCACCCACGGCGATGCCTATAGCCAGTGAGAGCAGCACCACCACGACGGCAACCATGACAACATTTTCTGCCCCAGTCACCGCACCCAGAACTCCTCATAATCAGGCTGCGTTGGCTGCATCCTTTACAAATTTCCTCACTGTTACTGTACACCAAATTCTGTTCCTTCGATCGGTCTACCCACGAGCGACCTTCCTCCCTGTCCGGGCGTACAACTACCCTGTTCGACAATCCCGTCACCCGAAAGTATGTGACTACATAAACGATGCGTCAATCGCTGTTGGGACGGAGATATTAAAAGGCACAATAACTGCTGTCAGTATTATTATTTCATCGCTTCGCACAAATCAACCCCTCGAACGATATGCGTTTGATTTGTCGGGCTTCCCTCGTGTGCCGCCCAGTGAGGTGCACACCACCTTTGAAGACAGAGGGAACGACTCTTCCAAGGGCGTCCCTCCGTCGTCTCAAACCGTCGACCTCGAGGCGCAATTTCGCGCCTGTCTCGCAAGGCTTGCGTCTGCCTGCGCCCGATTGACCCCATTACCTCGTGATGACGAATTCAGTTTTACCGTCTGCATCGAAGTTCGCGAAGATGCATTACCCCCTGCGGGAACCACAACAGAAGAACAAACCTGGATAGTGGCGGAACCAGGCAAGGTTCATCTCCGATCATGTTCGGCCCCTTATTCCGTTTCCAAGCTGAGAAACGGTGAGCCGCAACAACCGCCGCCGAGAGTGTCAAACGGTCGAGCCAAGACGGTGCCAGTTCGACGTGTGGAAGCCGGCGAACTCCGTCTGGAACTATGGGTAGAAGAGGCACGACAGAAGTTCAACGAGCCTGTGGATTCAGAGCATCCGCCATAAATGGCTAATTCGTTGCTCGTGTTTTTTTTCCCTGTCCAGTTTCTCCTGTGGAGCATTTGATGGTGCTTCGTCATTTTAACCTTTTTTAACCTCTATATCTTCTTGTTTTAGCGTGACCAATGATCGAACATATATGATGGATGAAGAAATTTTGGTATCGTCCAATGAGTGGTGCAAATTTATAAAATGGGGAGCGGACGACTTTTGGGACTCGCATGGCATTTACATAGATCAGGTTCATCATCTCTTTCATGTTTCCTCGGTTTTCCATTTTCAAGCTGCCATCTCTTATCATATCCTCTCCTGTCACCGTTCCTTACGCCTTTCTCTCTTCTCTTCGACTATATTTTTTTCTCCTCACTTTTTATTTTTCGCCACTTCTCATCTCATCGTTCCTCCTTCATACCACATTGTGTATTTCTTGTCCCGTCGGAGTTCCTTATGGTTCTAGCAAATTCAAATATCTAGCATTAGCTACGACTGTTGCCCTTCAGCTTGTCGCCCCCAGTGCTACTCAGCCTTCCGCACGTGTGCGTCGCTAGCGACCGTTCCCACTGAACTTAAATTTCCGATGCTTTGTTGGGGGAAAGTGTCGAGGCATATCGCTGCAAGATCATCAGCTCGGGCCTCCTGGGAACATTCCAATCCGCAGACGCCACGACCCGCACAAAGAAGTCTGCCGGGCTAGTCTGAGCGGTAATCTATCCGATTCGATACGGCCTCGCCGACCTCCCCTTGGAGGCATTTAGTACACTCGTTATCTTCGCCAACAAACAGTATCTATCTAGCACGGGACCAGCTGGCACCAAGGCCAGACCACAAACAATGGCAACAACCCACAAGGCTGCTGCCCAGCTCAACCCAGCCTAAAAAAAGATATCCTCCAACATATGTATCTCGTATCGCCATATCCACCGCAAACGCCGGCAAAATGAGAAATGACGTAACTTACAACCGCAGTTCGAAAGAAGACAAAAGGAAATTCGAGTCACAGGTTTGGGGGATTTTGCACTGAATAATTAATAAAAGGTGCAGGGCAGTGTTTTGCCTTGGAACCGGGCGTCGATCCTGTTCTTTCATGCTACTAGCGCTCTTTAGGCGAGGAGGCTAATAGATACAACCCTCCTGTCTAAGTGACTTGGCGACTGTGTTGGCGGAAGAATGCGGCCTAGATAGTACGGAGCAGGTCGCATGAGGACGAGAGGGGCTAATGATTGGGCTATTTAAACGTATCGGATTATGTACAAAATATGCCTACGCTGTTTGGATCGGGGCGGCTTACATCATATACATAGTCTTGTTCTGGAACTTGTTCTGTTTTTAATCTTCTATCTGAAGTAATTAAGTACTTGAAATGATCTGTGTAACGTCACTGACCAACTAGCGAAACTGAAGAACATGAACCGAGATGAACTCATACAGAATAAATGTGTAGAGATATAATGGGTAGGGAGGCATGACGCGGGCCTGTGCACTGGAAGACTTGTACGGATTCAGCCTTTCGTGTACGACTTCGCGGACATATGTACGCTATCTAGGTGTATCGATTACGAGGTTGATATGCAGAGGGAGAGGGGATCGTGACGACATGGGCGGTGGCCGAACTGGGGATTTGCTGGGATACTCGACTTCAGGACTAGAAACAGAGGAAGGAAAAGAGAGATTGGGATGAGCGAAGGCAATCGAGAGATGCTGAATGCAAAATAATCAACGCTTCGGGGGTATAAGGCAGAAAGCTAAGAAATTCCAAGATCCAAGAATTTGGGGAACGTTATCCTATGTTGTAAGTATGATTCGTCGCGGCTGTTCATGCAGTATGCAAAGAACGGTCTCCAAGTCTGCGCCAAATTGACCTACTAGGTGTCATCTTCATCATCACCGAATCCCAAGATCCCGAGCCTCAGGTTCGCTCTTGGTACATCTCGGTGGTGCTGCCGTCTCTCGAGGACATTCACAAAGGTTGGTTGGTTCCACTGCGCATAGCCCTGGACCACGGCACCAGGCTGAGGCTGAGGAGGCTGGGCACGGACTGGGCCTGGAAAGGCAGCTGCGTCATTGAAAGGATATTGCATAGCTGGGCCGTTGCCCTGCTGGCGAGCTCGCATTGCATGTTGTAGGAAAACCTGATGGGCGAAGTTCCGGTTTGCCGGTTCCGCTGCTGTCGCTCCTGGATTCTCTCTTTGGGCGTAGGGGGTGTATACTGGAGGGTATACAACGTATTGAGGGCCTCCGAACTCAGGGTTGTGGCCATGAATGAGAGGGCCCGGCATGTTAGCATAGAGCACATCGGGTCTTACATTAGGAAAATAGCCACGAGGTGGTTGCGGAACGGCTATAGGGGGCCTAGGTTGACTTTTCTTAGGAAGTTCCACTTTCAGATGTTCTTCTGTCAAGTCCAAGTTCTCGGCAAGGAGTTTATCGATGGTTGCTTGCGCAGCCTGCTGAACCTCGTGCTGTTCACGTGCCCCTGCGCCCCCGTCGGATTGGGGACAATCGCGTCCGAAATGATTGTATGTCTCTCGGGTGATATCTTTCTGGCAGACGTAGCACATGGCAGTGTGGCATTGAGGGCAGATCATTTTGTTGCATCCATCTTCCTTGACAATTTTCACCTGGCACTTAGGACAGTTGCGTATCAATGCCTTACTCATCGCTTCTTCAACTTGATGCCGTTCGCTGAGACCCTTATCCTTGCGTGCTTCTTCACAGCTCTTGGGTATGTGGGTTCTTTCCTTGCAGAGTCGACAACTAACCACCTTGCAGCATGGATCCTCGCAGCGAAATTCTCTATCTTCTTCCACCGGGGGAAGGACTGCCTTGAACGAGCAGAATGGGCAGTCCTCAAGGCCCTCTAAGTCCGCCATCCGTATCTCATCATCCTGCTGCAGAGAGTCGAGCTTTGCCATAATTGATGAACCTAGGACCTCCCTTAAGGCGGAGCGGGCGAAGGAAGCTTGACATCCACTGACGTCAAAACATTGTAAAGTGTACTTCATGAGCCCAATTTGTGTTTCGGCCGATTTGCGAATGCAGGCGTAGCAGAAGAAATGGAGTTCGCCTCCTTCACAGGGAATAGCTCGGTTGGCCGGGGCATCGGTATAGCAGCAACCGCACTCAACTAGATTGCCCGCCCGCGTATATTCTTCTTCGTTGGCCTTCTCTGCCTCTTCCTCATCCTTTCTCTTGCGTATGGTAGCTAGCGAATCTCAGTAAACAAGCCACGCCCGAGTCCGAAGGTGATCACTAACCTTCCAGGTTATGAATCTCTGTTCTCGCTGCCTCGATCTCGATGGTAATAATCTCACGAATAGCTTGAGAGAATCTCTGGGCAGGCGAAATCCTTCTTTTCTTCAGTTTTGCGTAAGGCTTCTGGTTTTGCTCAAGGTTATCATCGGCATGCAAGGCTCGGAAAGCATGGTATGCGCGTCTCTTCTCGCTGAGAACTTTCCGGACATGCGACATTGGAATGAGAGGAAATTCCTTCGCCAAAAGCTCGGCCCTGTGTCAAGGAATTAGCTACTAAGCATAACATTGTGATAGACGAATGGTGCATACGCAGCTCGGTAATACGCACTCGCCTCACTCTGATATAGCGTATCTTTCTGCCATTTATCTTCTCCAGTCTCAGAGCCCTCCCTCTTCCTTTTGGCGGCCTCCACATCCTGTTTAGGGTACGAATTTTGCCCGAGAATCTCTTCGTATATGGCATCCCTGGACATCGCCAACTGGACTCCGTTAGGCTTATTACTTGCAGTACGAGCCAAGGCGGCCTTGTGACGAGCTATTAGTTCCGTGACGTATGTATGGCTGATGTCAGGGAATATCTCCAGGATTTGAACAAGCAATGTGTCCGTAGTGTCCGCTGGGTGTATAGCTCGATATGGATCCTGTAGGGTTTGTAAAGTGTTAGGTCCAAGATTTGCAAGTAGGGCATCGACAGAACCATTAGGATCAGCAACAACTGGACCACGGACTCGTTGTTTCTTAATAGGTCTGTATGTGGTATTTCCGGCTGGTACAAGGCCATCATGGGCAATACTGGGGGGCCATTGATTGTCTAGTGCATCGAAGTGATAATCCTCAAAGACCGAGTCATCGCCATAGTCTGAGCTAGACGAGATGTAAATCGGGGTGTCCATCAGGGTCCGTTGATAACCTGAGGGGAAGGGCCCAGGAACGGATTGGGGGTACAAGAACGAAAAGCAACTCGATGTGGAAGACAGATAGTGGCCTCTAGGATTAAGAAGCAAAGCGCACCATCACCAAAGGGGTTGTGAAGGAGAAAATGAAGGGAAGCCGGAGATCGAAAGAGTTTCCGGAAGTAAGAGGGCTGGCTTGAGTGGTCGTACCACCAGAGCCTCAGAGTGTGCATCAGCAAAACGCCTTGGAGAAGGTTAACAGGTGTGCCAGCCTGTTGACTTCGAGGCAGAAAGGCACTGGCGGTCTATTGTTGTCGGAGTGGAAGATGTCTAGCATTCGGGAATGGAGAGCCTGAGGATACGCCTTTGAAAAATAGTCCAACTTGATCTCTCGAGGCAGATCACTCGTAGCGCGGACCCGGAGATCTGGGCCGGCTGCGAGCCCGACCTTCTCCAAGATGTTAACTGTTTTGGGGATGAGCAAAAGAAACCCTGCTAAATTGGTTGGGGAACTATGAAGGGCGACTGAGAAGCAGGAGATGCTTGTTCATGCTCTGGGAAGATCAAAGGATGCAGGAAAGAAGCGCCAGTGTGTTGTGTCCCAAACCACGTGAGAGCAACACTGGAAACCAGCCCGCCCTGGCTGCCAAATACAGTAAAGGAGGTCGAACTGCTAGTGCAGTGCAGTGTTCTACGAGGCAGGCTCAATCGATCCGCCATATTGAGACTCTTGCCAAAGCCTTTCTTTGCCCTCTCTTTCTGTCCTTTTCCCGTCCTTCCTGTTGTTGACACCCTGGATGGAAGCCTGCAGCGAAACCGATCAGGGTAGTTGAATAGTAGCATATTGGTCATGGACAATACCACTCTATTCAGTTTCCAATCAATCAATGCGACTAAATCACTCTCTTAGGTGACAATTAAGGCGCTGCACTGATAACACTGGACACAACCCGGCTGTGAATCTGTGGCTTTCTTTGAAGGGGCGCCAAGAGTCCGGTGCCCCTCCAACCTGATCCGCGGTCGGAAACCAAAGTTGGAGCTGTCAGAGTGACATCCCCACATTGCGCGTACTGTATTTGGTAATACTGAAATACAACCATAACATCGAGTCATGATATAGTACGGAGCTGAGGGGAGATTGGTTGAAAACCGCGTAAATACAGAACATGACAAAAGGTATCTGACGTCAGCTCAGATTGGCCCAGAAAAGCAGGTACAACCTCTCACGATGGCAGCTCACATGGGGCCGCTTGCCATCGCTTGCCATCGGAAGTGACAAATTGAAACTACTCCTAAATGTCGGAGGGCCCCATTGTCTCTCTTTCCAATTCAGCTACTTCAATGCGCTCATGGCCGCGAGATTGATTGTACAGATTTTCCGACTATTCGCTCGACGCTGCTTTGCATCGTTGCCATATCTTCTGCCTGCTCCCCACTTACAAACACGTTCCCTGGAATAGCTCCTTGAAGCATGATTGCTGCGTATTCTGACACCGAGCTGCCCCACGGGGACTCGCCTGAGCTTGTGTTAGTTCAGGCTACGCCAAAGGAACGGATCGAATCCATCAAGCTGAACAGCACGGAATGGAAGGGACCGCTGGATGTTGATTCGTATCTGGCGCGAGAGGAGACGCTACTCCAGCAGCGATTGACCAAGGGAGGCTTGAGCTGCTGGATCCTAGTCGACAGCCGTCAGCCCGCGAACGCGAGAACGATCCTCAGTTCTTGTGAAACATACAAGAAAAAGGCAATCGTGGCGCGTGGGGGAAGGTTGGAAGATGCGTCGGCTCACGGGGTCGGAAGCGTTTATTGTCGGCCCGAGTTTCGAGGCAAGGGGTATGCGAAACGGATGTTGGAGGAATTGAGCAAGAAGATCGATGCATGGCACACAGAAAGCGACAGCAAAGAGAGACCGTTGTTCAGTATCTTGTTTTCGGATATAGGGAAAAGATTCTATGCTCAATTCGGTTGGAAGCCCCATGCATCCTCGCACTTCGAACTCCCACCGATCTCTAAAACAGCGTTCTCCGCTGTAGCGTCCACAATGCCGGCAATAAGGGCATTGAGTTCTGCTGATGTTGATCGTTGTATGTGCAACACAGACGTCATCCAGAAGGAAAGAGAGCTTTTGCGTGTTTCCTCGCAGGATTCTTCTGGTCCTAAGATAGCAATTGCTCCAGATCATGACCACTTCTTATGGCATTGGGCTAGGGAGGAATTCTATTCTCAGAAACTTCATCCTGAGAAAGAGGTCCCCATCATAAAGGGTGCCGCCTGTGACGATGCAAAAGTGTACTGTGCCTGGAATCGAAATTTCGGCGCTACCCCAGAAGAAAACACCTTGTATATCCTCCGATGGGTGTACAACGAGCCCTCGACCTCGGAAGAGACCGAAGCAACGGTGAGGGCAATGGCAGCAATCCTAAGAAGAGCGCAACTAGAAGCATACGAGTGGAACATGGCGCATGTCACGTTCTGGAACCCGACACCTCTTCTGCAAAAGGCGGTAGCTTTGCTAGACCCGACTGCTGAGATAGTACACCGCGAAAAGGATAGTATTGCAGCTCTGCGATGGAGTGGAAATCCAGACGAGCACGTGGAATGGTTTTGCAACGAGAAATACGCATGGTGTTGATATTATTGAAGGTTTGCATCGCGTCAACTAGACATAGAATACCCGCACGGGTAATGAGTATGCATGGGGTTTCCTGACTCAACGTTTTTGTCTCTTTTGGTTCTTGAACAGTTCATGCCAATTTCTTGTCTTTTTGGCGGCCGTCGCTGCGCTGGTATCTGTGGGAAGGTTCTTTTTCACTTTCTGTCGATCAGCTTCAGTGGCAAAGCATATGATTTTCGTTTCGGGATGCATATAGCAAGTCTCCTAATTTCAGTTAGTAACCATACAAGGAGTGGGGTGCATTGGATAACCTACAGGTAGAATTGACAAGGAGACATTGTCTCTCCAAGCTTCCGGAAGTTGATCTCTCCAAGCATCTAGCATTTCACCTTCGCTGATAGCAGAACTGGCACCAGGAGCTGTGGCCTCGAGATTGGTCTCCCCAACCCACCGAACACAGCTGTCCTTGTCAATACTCGCCCCTAGGTAGACCAGTTAACCAAAGCATCCAACAGCAAACACAAGATGGCGGAGCTGATCGCACTCACATTTCAGATCACCTACGACGCCATCTCCGGTCTCCCTAACCCTCCCCACGATAGCCTTAAACAACGGCATTGGAAATGGCTCATTGCCATCATCGTCAAGGACAGACTTCCACAAGTCCTTAACCAGAAACTGTTTTCCGAGGTCGATCCCCTGAAGTACAGATCCATCAACAATCCTCTTCCACACCTCCAATTTCTTCGCCGCTGAGGGACGCCAGCAATAGGACGATATTGTGGAAGCCAATGTCTCACCAGCCCGCAGGGGCATGACAAACCCGCACATCTCCTCCCAACTACGCTCACATTGAGCCTTCGATACGGGAATATCGGCGAACAATTCATCAAGTATCCTCACTGTGTTTCCGTTTTCGTCGCTCTGCAAATCCACATCCCCTTCCCCGCTGCTCACACCATCCACCTCCGCCCCCTCCCCATAAACCCTCACAACAGTGCTCAGAAACCCCGTTGCTGAAAACCCCTCAGATGGTGTATGCAACTCCAATGTCGATCCGCATTTCGCGATTGATGTGACCGTCCCCTCGACATTCAGGTTCCGGTCCGTGTCGACATCCTTCTGCTCCTCCGCCTCACCCACGATACTCAGATCATGTTTCCGAACCGCCTCTCCGGTACTGGGTGTGAGGATATGTAGCGAGTTCGACGATTGGACCTGTCGAATAGAGTATGTTTTCGTTGGTGTGCAGAGGTTTACGTATTCGGGTGTCGGCGTTGTGGTTGGAGCTGTAGCCGAGGATTGGGTTAGGGATTTGAGTTCGAGTCTACGCATTCGGTTCCAAGGAGCATTAGTAAACTGAACATATCGGGGGTAAGTCGTCATCGACGTACGTAGGGGGATTGTCAGACGCCAGAAGCTCAGCCAGGTCTGGTGGAAGCTCCAGGAGTCGGAATCCGCGCTGCAAGGAACGGTGGGTGAAGAGGATGCTGGGTGCAGATTGGGTGGACATCTTTCGCTCCTCCTCTTTAATCCAAGTGTTTCCGGTAATCGTATTTGAATACGAAGCGGATGCGGCGAGGCATCGGAGAGAGGGCAGGAAGATTGGAGGATTGATTGAAGCCCAGGGTGGACGCGTCTTGTCGCGACTTTTTGTCGGCGTGGGGCATCCGCACGGACCACTGCTTAATTGAAACAGTCGCTGGACTTACGAGACTCGTACTAGAATCTTTCCTGTCTGCACTTAGCTCAATCACGTTCATCATGACAAGAGTCTGCAATGCCTCCAACCCAGCCAGAATATTAATCCTCTCAACCGCTAAGGCTTTCAAAACTTGCTGCCCCAGAATCCACCTGATCTTCACCACAGGAGGGGTGGAGCTTCGCTATACATGTTTACTGGACCAACCAGAAGGACGTACCTACAATCCCATATAACAAGACAAGAAGCTCATCAGTAATACATGACATCGTACGCGGACTCTCTGCGCAACGTAAGCGAGGAACCGAGTCTATCTGCGGCGAAATAGATGCCCGCCTTGAATTGACATGGCCAAAATCAATTTGAAAAAACAAAAAGAATAGCAATAACCTGCCATTCTTTTGTGGCATGGACATTCCCACACCAACGGCCGGGCTTATGCCTTCGACGAGAACAAAGATAGCGCCGACAGACCTTCGCCAAATGTTGCCTTCAAAGGCGCATTCGGAGATATCGAGGCCTGATTGGGCTTTCTTTGTCTCCTCCCGTCTTTGCTGAGGGTTGATATTTCAGTCCACCCCATTCAGCAGAGACAAACATGGACTTTGCTTCTCAGAATGCTTGCTTTCCCTCCATTTATATCTATACTTCTCCATCACGGCCACCAAATCTCTTTCATGGCAAATTGCAGACAGCTCCGCCGGGGTTCAGGATCGCTTTTACCACATCAAACCCTCTGGAAAGATTTGAGTAAAATCTGGCTTACTAAGATTTCCCTGAGGGAACTACAGCGCCAGCTAGCCGAAGGCTACCCTAAACAACCTCCCTGGTACTGTCGCCTTTCCTCTGCCATGTCCCTCTGACTCTGCGACGCTAATCTGGCTTGTAGATCGCGAGAGCCTTCAACTGATATCATATCAAATCTAGCACCACATTCGCTAAAGAGCTCAAGAGATTCGCACGGGCCGGGGGCCTGATATAACTGATATCAGAAATGTATGTCCAACAGCATTCCGATTCGTCTTTCTGGCGAAACTCACCACTCGAACCCCAGTATCGCCTCTCGCGAGCCTATAGCCTCAGCTCAATAGAATTGCCGACGCACACAGAAGAAAACGCTTATTCGGAAGTCTCCGAAACCTCTGATACTCCATCCTCGGACATGCGGGGTTCGACCAAGAGATTCCGCAGTGACAGCCGCAGCACAATCTCAGTGGTCTCTTCTGCGAGCAAAATAACGTCAGGGAGAACGTCTAGGCGCAGCAGCAGACAAAGCGAGCTCTCTAGGAACGATATCCTTCACAGGACACTCAAACGCACAGTCACAAAGAAAGTCGCAAAGCGAGGCAGATACACCGGGCCCCTGCGTTTCAAAAGCGGCCAAAAGCGCAGTAGCGCCTACGAAAAGAACTTCGAAGACAAGCTGAATACACACGGCATTTATCTTGCTGATATCGCCGATGATGGTGGCAGGCCTCTGTCGCCAATCAATTCAGAAGAGATTTGGAGCGGCTTGTCCAAAGGCGACCATCACTTGAAGGATCGCAGTTGAAGATGCTCTATGACAAATTCCAAAGGGAGCGTACCCGAGCGCTGTGTGAACAGGATGTCGTACATAACTTGCTTCCCATAATAGAAGGATCACGCTTTGCGGAGGACGTCTCTAGTGCTGAGGAGTGCCACGGGGAGTTGCTATTCGATCATTTTGCACCGTTTATTGACCAAGGCTTGGTGAAGCCCAGACCAGATCGAGTGCACGGCTCGCCCGCTCACACTCTCGAGAGGAAAATACGCGAGGACCTAGCCGACCTCATTCGCCCTTCAAAACGCACACGCCGCATTATTCTCCCAAACTTCAGTATAGAAGTCAAGGGACCTGATGGAAACGGGGAAGTGGCGGAACCGCAAGCCTGCTATAATGCTGCCTTTGGGTCCAGGGCTATGCATGCTTTACGCGCGTATGGTGAGCGCGATTCTAGTGCCGCGTTCGACGGTAATGCATATACGGTGTCTATGACTTTCGAGTCAAATTCTGGTGCGCTTAGCCTGTATGCGACCTACCCACGAGAGGGACAGGGACGAGAGTCAGGTCGTGAGACTGAATATGTTATGAGGATGATCGATAGCTGGTCGCTGAGGGGGAATATACGCGGCTGGCAAACAGCCGTAACAGCATATCGCAATGCTCGTGACTGGGCACGGGAGAAAATGGAGGAGGTAATCGCGCTGGCAAACCAGAGACTTTCTGCGGGCGAGAGTCGTCCAGGCGGTGCGAGCGAGTCCTCCTAGACGTAAAGGCGAGCGACCTAAGAAGGTCACAGGATGGACGGAATATACCAACCAACAGTAGCCGCTACGACTGATGCCGGAAGGGGACGGGATATACTTGTATGTGTAGAAGCCAAGGGATGTGGTCTACATAAAACCAGTGACAGACCTCTCTAGCAAAAACGCCAAGTACATTACAGAAAAGCCACAGCTAGATCAACATGTGTTAACAGAAGAATAAAGCCGCCCAATGACCAGCACCGGGTCCTAATTTGAGTCCCGCAAATCCGAGCAATACACCCTAGACCGCAGCGCCGCCCTTGACTTGTTGTTTCTGACCAGCAGCCTGAGCCTGAGGCTGCGGTGGAGTTTTCGTTTCATCGTGAACGTGATCATCGTCAACTGTGGTCTCATCTTTGCCCTTTGGCTTCTCCGCACTTGAGTCCGCAGCGCCGGAATAGCCTTTCGGGGAACCCTTCGGTTTCTCGTCCTCCGTTGCTTTGTCGTTCTCGCGCTGTTCTTCGTTTATGGAGTCGCGGACGAAAGCATTATCGATTTCAGACTCGACTCGCGGGTCTTCGAAGTAGGTTTCTGTGCGTTCTTCTCGCTCAGCTTGTGCGTGCTCTTCATCTTCGATGGCTTTTTGCTCCTTTTCCATCTCTTCCATGTGTCTGAGATCATCAACGCTGGGTTCGTATAAATGCCAGATGGTGTAATGTGGAAGCCCGACAACGGAGAAGCCCATGCGCTTGGCCATCTATTATCTAGTCAGCAGTGTACTTGATGGATCGCTCAAAGCGGTGACTGGCCTTGCCGAATCCCTCTGTCTCGGCGTGCCTTTCAAAGCTAAAGGCCGGGAAGTGGACTCCCGCTCTAAATACCTTCGCCTTCGCGAGAATACTGACGCCTCCTACTCCGTCGAGCTCCATCTCCATGTCAGGGTCACCGTACGGGTCGCGCAGGTAGGCCAAATGCGGCCTCCATGTGGCGTACTCGGCGTAGCCTTCAACAATGACTGCATCCTCATCCAACGTCTCGGCGAGCGCTAGTGCCGTCTCCGATTCTTGCCATGAGTTCAAGTCATATGGCTGTTCTCCACCGAGCCAGTCAGGCAATGGTCGCCAAACGTCTGTAGAGCATTAGATTGTGGCTGAAGATTATGTTGCTCCGGCAACTCACTGGGTACTATAACATCTTTATCATGTCTCATTAAATCCTCCAAAATGGTAGTCGGTGCCGTCAGCACATCGGCGTCTCGCCAGTAAACCCAGCTGTGCGTTGGCCGAAGGGTCGCGCTGAGCAACCAATTCCGCGCCTGAGCCATCCGCTTCCTGCGACTCGCCTGCGCGGCAAAGCCATGTCTACTCTCCACATCCTGATTCACCTGCTGCCCGAAATCCTTTTGGATAACAGAAATCTCTCCAAATGGCATATCTTGATTCGGGTCATGCTGGAGCCCATCCAGCATTTCTAACAACATTTCGTTTGTCTGATCTTTTGAGTCGGAAACGAGAAATGCGAGGTCTATGAGATGGTGCGGGTACGTAAGGTTTCGGAGATGTGAAAAGAACATCGGGAGATGGGAAGCAGCGTCACGAAGAGGAGTGCACATAAGCACCCGTTCCTCGTTTTCCCACCCGCTTGATGTGCCTTTGACTTTGGCGAGATCATAATATCGCACCGTTTGTATGTGTAGATGGTCTAGAGGGGAGGAGGACGAGAGGAGGCCGAGTGAGAGCGCGGGGATAAGCGAGGCTCGCCATGATGGAAATATGAAGATGATCAGGAGGAATGCAACACCACCGATCAGGAATAGCCGTTGGAGGAGTTGTCTTCGCCGTCGCAAAGCGGGTTGTGAGCGTGGTTGGAATCTTCCGCGATCTCAATGTCAGCCTGATAGATTTCGCTGCCGCTGCTTCACAAGGCGATTTGATACTCACCGATGAGGAGAAATAGAAAATGTGCCTTGGCCTCCTCGCGGGTAGGCCGTATACCCATTCGCAAAGGCGTGATGCCCACCCATCGCTACAGATGATTCAGCATGTGTAGCCCTATTCCAAACCCCGAGACGCAGAATCGTTGGGATCGCAAAGCGCAGTCAGACGGTGTCGCGCGGTCTTGGATCTTGCACTAGGATATTGAGACGAAACAAGGGGCTGAACGAGTGATAGATCGAGGCTCGAGAGGCAGGGAAAAGGTATCTAGATGATCCCGAGGACCAGGAGAGTACCGGATGGAATGACGAGGAGAAAACTGTGGCTTTTTCATGTCACATCGTTTAATTGCGTGGGCAACAGCGATGACGATCGTCGACGCTGGGCCAGACTGGTCGGAAGATCGGGAGTCGACATGATCCGCCTTTACCTCCAAATGCGGACGGAGCAACACAGCATCCCGTTTGCAGCCATGTAACCATCTCTGCGTTCCACGGGCCACTCTTTTTCTTCCAAGATACTGTCTGATTTTCTATTTACAGGCTATATAGCGTATTATGTATTGGTTTGCAAGGCTAATAAGTAACAGGATGAAGAAATATAGCACCAAAGTGTCAGATGCGAGATCGAAATGACCACAAACTCCGAGGAATGCAGGGAACGGCTAGGACGCAAAAAAAAAAAAAAACAAGGCGCGAGGGACAGAAATTGATCGGGAATCCTCCATACTCCAATCAGTTACTTAGCCGTGATATTCTTGACGACGGGGACCCCATTCCTTTGATACCAATCTCGATCTGTCGCATCAGCTTCCCGAGCAGTGCGTCCATCTGCTGGTGGTCTCGTAGCGCAGGAATGACGGATCCGGCCTCGTACTCGCTGTCCAAGATATAATATCGCTCTCTGCCCCAGTTCTCCACAGTGTCGCGCTGGAATGCGACTCTCGCTATCACCTTAGCCGGCACACTAGCCTTGTTGATCGCGCTCTTGGAAAATACTCGCAGAACTGGCCCAAGTCCCGTCCGTGTTTGGTGGGCCATTCGAATTGATAATGGGGTCGTAGTCGCCAGGTGGCTATCGCCAGTCATGTTACCAGGGTCGAGGGTGTATATGTTGAGGGAAAAGTTCCCGGTCTGGATTCGACATGGTCAGCTCGGTCTATTTCAGCAAGGCGCTGGGACTCACTAGAACTAAGCTCCGCCGGAGGGCATACATTGCCGCGCTCATTACTAATTTGCTACTGCCGAACCGTTTGTTTCCTTCTTTTGCACCGAGCGGTGCCCCATTTTGCAAGCCGACAGACTCTGGGTCTTCGAAATAGCCAAGCGTCCCCTTTGAGATGGAGGAACATCCGATATTGATAACCCGTGCACCACCATTCGGCGTACCGTCGCCGGCTCGGAAAGCCTCGAGCAAGCTGACAGTCAATAGGAACGGCGCGATGCAGTTTGTTTGGTAAACGGGGTCGTGGCCATCTCGTGTGACCTGATCGGAGACGTATGATGACATGGCAGCAGAGTTGATTAAGAGAGTCACGGGAGGTATTTCTTTGTTATGGACTCTCTCGACGGTGAGTTCTGCGAAACTGGCGATGGAATTGAAACTTGCAAGATCTACCTTGAGGACCTCAAAGGAACGGGGCCCAATCAAGCGTACGCGCTCTCGAACTTGCTTGACGCTTTCTGACCTAATGTCGCGCGCGAGGAGTAATAGATGGATATAGGGCTGTGTCTTCGCGATGGCAACAGCTATTTCCGAGCCAAGCGACCCATTTCCACCTGTGATGATGGCCGTGCCGACCAGTGGAGTCGCCATGATAACTTTTAGATATAGCAAATGTGAGGAGAACGTAGAATACAGAAAGCAGGACAATAGGTGAAGGTGTCACTATAGTCAATGGCTCAGCGAACCGGGACAAGCTTTATAAAGAGAAGAATGGTGGCCTCGTTTGACAGAACCACTAGGGAGACATTGATATAAATTTAAAAACCGGTAGCGCGCGGCCTTCCAAGGTTCCCCAGTCACCAAACCGAAAAAGAGCAGGAAGCTCCGCACGGGAAAATCATTTGAGACGCCGAGCTCTGGGTCGAAGATGCGCGGCGCCAGACAAATCTAGATTGCAGCGCTGAGACTTGTCTAGTGGGGTTTCAGGCTGGATCAGATCACTCCCGGTCCACAGAAAGGCGAATAGAATAAATGGAGATGGAGATGGACAACACACTGACAGAAATATCATCATGTCTCTCCCAATCTTGGGAAAGGAAATAATGGATATGTCGGCCCACCTGGAAAGTATCGATCTACCCCTGCTAAGAGGAAATTTTTTTAGACGCAAGGAAATCGAATGGTTTTCTTACTCGTATAATTTCTTTTTCACCCCATCGGATATGCTCGCTCTCCCCTCCTATAATTAACCCCAAACTAAGGCAAGACATTGGCATGAGTCGGACGTGTCATCGTCGCACTGCTGGATAATTCTGCAGTCTGCTTCGCTTACATGCTAGTTCTTGGACCTCGTCGCATAGCTACGTCCCATCGTCCCATCCGCCGCTTGACCGAGCCCGCATATAATATTGCGATATTGACCACCGTTCCTCCGAGGTGGCTCGCTCGGCATGAACGAGAGAAATAAAAAGAACCTTGCTGTCATTGAATTACTGCCTCCTTCAACCTGATTGACCCAGGTTCTAGCCTGTAACCAGCTAAGAAGCCCATCCGCGCAAACACCAACGAAAAGTTCTGCGTTTGCGAGACTCCATCACCACCACTCGTCGTGTATGTATGCATCTACACCCGTGGGCCTCGCCTAATCTTGCCGCCCATCCGCGCTCTCACCCCGCAGATCGTTCGTTGCCGTCCATCAGGAAAAGAGGTTGCGCCATCCCAGCTAACCTGACCAAACCCGTATTCCTGGAGCCCAAGCAAGTGTCGACTTGGCGACAAACAATGAGCCACTCTGTCGTAGTCAACTCAACCCCAGGAGCCAAGGCATGGTAATCAAATCGAGACCACACAATGAAAGCCAAAGGGTTTATCCAGTTAACTTGCCGTCAGCGCCATTGTCTGTCGCTATATGTATGTTCGAGTATGATGGCCATTTCATAAGTTTAGTCAATTGTTAGTAGTGCCACATTTCACATTCGGGTTCCCCCGCAGAGAGCCTCGGAGAATCCTTCCAGGGACTTTTGACAGTCTACCGGACAAAGGCGAAGTTTTGGGAAATATTGAGCGAGAGCGAGCGGTAATGCCGAGGGATGGATACTACCACGGAAGAATGAAAGGTCAACCCTGTCCACCGACAATTCAAGGGGTCGTGTTTTTGACTTTCTTTTTTTTTCTTTTTGGTAATTCTTGATGACGCCTCCATAAGCCATCCCCGGAAAATTCGAATCGGCCAGATCGAGGCTTCTGACAACTGACTCGGAATCTAGTCGGTGGGGATGACGGGGCTGATTCATCGGAGGATATTTGGGACAGCGGGCGTCTGGCCTTACCTCCAAGCGAGGGGTTCATAAGCGCCAAGCCTTCTTGCCCTTGTTGAATCTACCAATTACGGAGTAAATATAGGATGTGACCTAGATGGCGTGAGAAGGGGAGTGACGTGCTGGGGTTGTCGGCTGGTGCTGGGTATGGGCAAGTAAGTAAGCCTTGTCTTTCCAGCTTGCGCGACCATCGTCCAACTAGCCGGATATATAAATATACAGTCATATTGAAGAATTTATCATCGTTACTTCGCTTGCTTACTTATCCTCCTTGCTGATGTTAACTATCGAGATGAAATCAATGAATTTGTCATTTAATGCAGTCCGTAACTGATTTTCGTCAGGCCCACTTACCACACGAGTTTATACCTCCAGGATTTGCAGCTATACTAGCTACTGCTATCGGCCAAAGCGAAAACAAAACTAATCTGATCCCTACAAGGTGTCATCCAGCGCCCAGGCTGGACCAAGGTGTTGTTGGGTATCATCCACCACCTGCACCTGTCGGCGTTACAAACTGCTGTCACAGTGGTCCACAGATGCAGGCAGACTGCCGACCACGTGGACACATGCGTCGTGGAGCTGAGACTCGCTCAGTGTGTCTATTCTGGCTTTCGACGTCCATGGAGTTGGGCCGAGCGCTTGAATTTGCATTTCTGCCCTAGGTCTTTTGCGCGGTGCTAAAACATCATACGTATCGTGTCGTGTTGGTTGCCCGTTAGTTGGAGGTGAGCCAATTCTGGTTAGATTCGAGTACATGAACGGAATACATGGCTCTGCTTCTCCAGGTAAATTTATCATTATCATTAATATAACAGTTTGTGTCTATCTCAAAATCGACCATCGTAATCACCCTCCAATTCTCCGGGCTCTGGTATCCGGGATGTCCTCTTCCCTAGTTCATAGATTATCCTTGACGAGACTGGACGGTGTAGCTCCTCCTCCTTGACATATACAGCGTCCTTCTCAGTCTCTTCCCCAGCCCTCCGCCGGCGTCGCACAATCCAGAAAACGGCAATCAAGATGAAAAACAACCCTAGTCCTGCCCCAACCCCACCACCAACCGCTGCACCAATACTGATCGAAGAAGACCCAGAACTGTTCACACTCTCACTCTCGCCAGAAGCTGACATCGTGCTATTATCCACCGAAGTCGCTAATGATGATGCTGCAACCGCATATGTAGGTGTACCCTCTTCAGGCAGATACTGCAGCTGCACTAGATCCGCTGGATCTGGACCGGGAAAAATCTCAGTGCTGGGCCCGTCGCAATCGGCTGTCCCGTTGGCGTTGTAGTTGCAGCAGCCCCAGAAGCCGGAGCTGGAGTTGTATCGTATGTCGGAGAACTTGCGGCTGCCTATTAATATCGAAATGATATGTTGTCAGCGCTGCGCTTTCGCCAATGCCTCTGTTCGTGACGCAATTTGCTTGGGACGAGCGAAGTCTCACCACATCGCGTCGCGCATGCAGGATCCGTAAGTGTTGGGTCTGTGCAGTCTGCGCGATAGTACCCGGACCCTCCATCCGTGTTGTTGAAGTGGCAGATCGAGTCGCTCATGCACCAGTCTCCTCGGACGCAGCAGGTTACGTGGGGGTTGGTTGTGTTTGTGACGCCGCAGGGGATGACGGCAACGTTTTTGGAGATAATCCCCTTGTGCATTGAGTAGCAGGCATCCATGGCGGCGAGTATCGCAATTCTGGGTCAGCAATTTAAGGTGAGGCGCTGAATTTTGAGGAAGCAATTGCTTGAGGTCGGAAAAAGAGCAGATTATAGAGCTAGTTCCTGGCGCCAACTGCGAGTGTCATTAATGTGACACAGAGTTGGGATCTTATAACAGATCATGATCTTTGTCCTTTAGGCGCGCGCTTTCAAGTTTCGAGTGGTTGGGAGCTCTTTAGCGCTGGGATTTGTTGGGCTTGTGATGTGGAATATGAATGGTGGAGAGTGGCCGAGGATAGGCGCTTAACAAAGGACGAGAACCAAATTCCTGGGTTTTATCCCCGCATTTATTGGCCGATTTGCTGAGATTAATTTATATCTTGAAAAACTGTTCCTGAGTGTTCAGTCACACAAATGTGGACTTTATTCAGTCTGATAAGCTGGTTGACATGTACTGCGGCAGGAGCGAAGACCCTGGATTTCATGATGCTGCATCAATCTCAAAGCCTCATACATTTTTTATTGTTATTAAACTTTCTCTTTTCTCTTAAACTCACTATTGCAAATTATTCACAGAAAAGGACAAAGCTTACCCATTAGTTGCACCATGTCCCTCCTCATGTGTGCCTTCACCACCGTACACGAAATAAGTACATGCCCCAAGAGCAATCTTGATAGTTATCTGAGAGTACCTATTGCAGTTGCATCACTACCTACGTAAGTTCCACAGTGTAGGTACCCAAGTTAGTTACATAAAGAGACGGAGATGAGATAATTGTCTCGCACTCGGAAATCCCAATTTTCTGTCATCTCCAACTCTACGGTTAGTCTACTAAGATAGGAAGATAGGCCGTCTTGGTCTATGTAAATCTGCTTTTATGAAGTCTAGACCCGAGATATCAAGCCAGGGGGGTTTAACGATATAGGAGATAGAGGCAAGTCTCAGATCTTGGAAGGTTTGGTGGCCCCGCAACTGCCACTCAAATCCCCAACACAATTTTCTCCCCGTAGCTACATCGTCCACGCATTTTGGGCGGCTCAAAGAACCCTCTTTTATTTATTGGTGCCAATAATCTACAGAAGAAAATGCCCTTTCTTCTCTATTACACGCCTACAAGATCTCAAATACTTTCTCGAACCCTATGATTCGCTGTCAGATGAGGGGTTGCGGGGCCACCATACTTTCCATCCATACTATTCTGACTAGTAATGGGGGAAATCCCGATCAGATCTGGGGGATAACCATGGCCCACTTGTGCGGTGACATTTATATTCTGGATGGGCCCAGAAAACTTTCTTCTTGTTTCTCATGTGTTTCTCCTAGCTGTAACGAAACTTTCATCTTCTACGCAACAACATGAGAGCCGCTCGATTCCACGGTCGTGGAGATATCCGCATCGACCAGATTGAGGAGCCGGTTTGCGGGGAGGGGGAGGTCAAGGTCTGTGTCAATGCTTCTCTAGGCAACTTGCATCCATTGAACACTAGCTGATTACGATAGATTCGTCCTGCCTTTGTTGGAATTTGCGGAAGTGGTACGTCTTCGCTGCAACACAGTGTAAGATAGTATATAACCGATCGATTAACGTCCACGGTTAGATTTACACGAGTATCTCGCAGGCCCGATTGTCATTCCGACCAAACCACATGCACTTACAGGCGGGCAGCTTCCCGTGACACTCGGCCACGAGTTCAGCGGGACAATTGAAGAGGTCGGCCATGGGGTGACGGGCCTGAAGGTTGGAGATCGGGTGGCTGTCAGGCCTAACCTTTCAGACGGGGACTGCCCCTCGTGCGTGTTTGGAAGGCCAAACTGCTGTCGGAAGCTTGGATTTATTGGATTTAGCAGTGAGTTCTGCCGGATCTATAATGTGTTCGAGCTTTCGGCTATTTCACATGTTTGGCGCTGACGGTGACCAGGCAATGCGGGTGGCTTGTCAGATCATGTCGCTGTACCAGCAAAGCACGCTATTCCATTACCAGCAGGCTTCCCACTTGATCTTGGAGGTTAGTCCCAGCGATATTTCAGCTTAACAATCGGGCACTAATATACCTGGAACAGCCCTGGTTGAACCTCTTACGGTAGCCTGGCATGCGGTCGACCGCAGTCCAGTCGGAACTGCCCAAACCGCGATCGTTGTAGGAGGTGGCCCAATAGGCATCGCAGTCGTGCAAGTTCTCAAAGCGCGAGGCGTAAAGAACATAGTCGTCGCAGAAGTCTCCAGTCAGCGCCGGGAATATGCGCAAATTCTCGGCGCTACTCATGTCTTCAATCCCATCACTGACGATGTCGTAGCCAAGGTCCGCGCCTTGACAAATGATGCAGGTGCAGATATCAGCTTTGAATGCTCGGGCGTCCAGGCCGGGTTTGACACAGCTATGAACGGGATCCGAGTGCGAGGGACAACGACAATCGTGTCGCTCTGGGAAAAGAAGCCGGTGATTGACGCGTTTGACGTCGTCTCATATGAGAAGCATGTTATTGGGGCGGCGATTTGTGAGGACGGGGACTTTGAAGCTGTTGTTGAGGCTATTGCATCGGGTACGCTGCTCTCTAGTCGTCACTTTCCCGTCATTTACGTACTCACTATTGTATAGGAAAGATCAACCCTCGGCCTATGATTACTAGTAAGATTCGCCTGGAGGACGTCGAAGAGAAGGGATTTAAGGCTCTCGTCAACGAGAAGGACAAGCATGTCAAAATCCTCATTGATATTGAGGCATGAGCAAGGCTTATAGTCTGCCATCACGTCACTTGAATATGAACTTTGATCCATGCGTGCCACCTTCGAAAGACATATGTATAGTGAAACATTACACCACATAGACCAAACCAGCAGGAGCCGCTCCCATTCATGGATATTTCTGTGTCCATGTCAAGCTGAGTCTCCTCCCAGAAACCGTACGCGCTGATATTTCCCAGTTCATCAGCATCATGGCTTAAGGCACAGCATACCAATCCCCTGAGCCAGCGGGCCAAATCCCAACCTCAGAGACGCTCTGCAGAAACCCTTTGCTTCCATCACGGAATCTGTACAAAGCCCCACAAAACAAAATATCGAAGCGCAGACCCTAGAAAACAAACCCCATGATGAAGACTACTTCCACAACTATAGGTAATAGTATAAGGAGCCTGCCAATGCGATATCGGCCTCGGCATCTTGTAAAATATAGACTAGACTAACGACTGACTGACACGCGTGCACTACCGAACACGTTATCAAGCGGATCCTATAACTGCCTAAACAATCGACCGCATCGTAAAGCCTATAGGAGTCCACTACATGAAACATATACACCCGGAACGGCGGGGTTGCATATCGGGGGAACTCCGGTGGGGGTGTCTTCCCCGCATTTTCGGCCTGATCTCCGACACCTCGAGGGGGCCGATATAGGAAGCTGGGGTTCTTCCCTGAGGGAGGGAGAGACGGATATACATTGGGTCATTGACTCTGTGTTGTCATCTTATTCCCCGCGTGCCTACGTCTACGTACTGCCGGTTATACCACCAGATCGATATACCATGCCCGACACCAAGAACTACAATATCCTCGTCCTCCCCGGGGACGGCATCGGCCCGGAGGTAATGGCCGAAGCCACCAAGATCCTCCGGGAATTCAATACGTCTACCGTTCAATTCAACTTACAAGAAGAGCTCATCGGCGGGATCTCCATTGACACACACGGCCAGTCCGTTACACAGTCTGTGAAAGACGCGGCTGTCGCCGCGGACGCGGTCCTCTTCGCTGCTGTCGGCGGTCCGAAATGGGACCATATCCGAAGGGGCCTTGATGGACCCGAGGGCGGGCTTTTGCAGGTGCGCAAGGCGATGGACATCTATGCGAATTTAAGGCCATGCTCGGTCGATATGCCAAGTCGTGAGATTGCGAGAGATTTCTCGCCGTTCAGACAGGATGTTATCGAGGGGGTGGATTTTGTGGTTGTGAGGGAGAATTGTGGAGGGGCCTATTTTGGGAAGAAGGTTGAGGAGCAAGACTATGGTAAGCCTTTCTCTTTTATCGCGGCGATATTTCTTGAGATGGAGGGTCTAATTCGAGTATAGCGATGGATGAATGGGGCTACTCCACCGCTGAAATCCAGCGCATCGCCCGTCTCTCCGCAGAGCTTGCCCTCCGCCATGATCCTCCCTGGCCTGTGATTTCTCTCGACAAAGCGAACGTGCTCGCCTCGTCGCGTCTGTGGCGCCGCGTGGTCGAGAAGACCATTTCAGAGGAATACCCGCAGGTCAAACTGATCCACCAGCTCGCAGACTCAGCATCATTGATCATGGCGACAAACCCGCGGGTTCTCAACGGCGTTATCCTGGCAGATAACACATTTGGCGACATGGTCTCCGACCAAGCAGGCTCACTGGTCGGAACGCTCGGTGTTCTCCCCAGCGCGAGCCTAGACGGCTTGCCTCGTCCCGGCGAGAACCGGAAGGTACATGGTCTGTATGAGCCGACGCATGGGTCTGCACCAACGTAAGTCTTTTCATAACCTACGTGGAGCTCACATTTCTAACTAAAAACAGGATCGCCGGTAAGAACATTGCGAACCCGACGGCGATGATTCTCTGCGTTGCGCTGATGTTCCGGTACTCGTTCAACATGGAGACCGAAGCACGACAGATCGAGGACGCCGTTCGCACCGTTCTGGATAAAGGAATTCGCACTTCTGACTTAGGAGGGAAGACCGGGACTAAGGACTTTGGAGACGCGGTTGTTGCAGCGTTGCAAGGGAAGCTTTAGCTCTGAGGTGGCGTGGGTAGAGTAGCCGAGAGATGTCTTTATACAGGCTGACCTTTTGTGGAGCTAAACTGCAGTGACTCTTCAGGAAATGGTACGGAGTATTTGAGCGGCTAAGTCGGCATTGTAGATGAACTATTTCCTGCATGATTGATGTGGCGTGATATACCGCAGTCGCTCTTTCCCATACATAGTCTACAGTTGTGCAAGTGATAGTGGCAGATGCTTTCCACACTTGAACCCAAAAAAGCCGCCATGAACATTCAGCCTGGAAACCACCTCCCACCATATAGAATTGAATTCAGCATCCAGAGGTGAATATTCCTAAAATTAGCTCGATCCCGGAGGCATCGCAGTGAATGGAATCCTCCGATCGCCATCGATGACATCACCGATGACCGCATTGAAAACAAGTTTAAGCTCACCCGCCCTGAGCTTGGTCCCTTGGTTGCCTCTATCATTGTAGTCGAGCAAATGACGAGCCCTGTTAGCCGGCCCCAAAGTACGAAGTCCCTATGTGTAGCGCCTGCGTCACTATTTCTAATCGCAGATGGCGCTGATGTAGGGCTGGCCGTCGCGCTGGCGGGCCACCGCTATCTACTACATAGCACCTACAAATCGTCACGTCACTTTTCAGGTACCTATTTTACTATCTCTTTTCTCTTTTCTCTTGTCTCTTTTCTTTTCTTTTCTCCATCTAAACCAAACCTGTCAGCCTCCGTACCCGGCCCTCTGAACATTTTCAACACTTTGACACTTTGACAAGCGGACAAGGCAAGCCAAGACAGAATGACAGTCATCTGGGGCCTCGATCTCCACGAGATCCGATGGAGCAAATTCAAGTCGTCGAACATGTTCGACCGCACATACCACCTGCGCCGCACGAAAATGATCGTCTACCAGCTCGCCATGATCCTCTGCGTGTGTTCGGAGTCTGTCGGAACGGCGGCGTTTTCAGGTTCGTCTTCACCAAACCTCCTTCGCCACAGACTATCTACCTCCCCTCCTCATACAGTTACTGATAATATCGAAAATGTATAGATTATCTCGATCAACAAAGCGAAATCCAAGGCCAGCACCCTGGCATAAAGATCCACAACAACAGCTTCATCGGCGCCGCATCGTACAACATATTCGTCGGGATCGCAGTCGCATTTATCTTCGGCGCAGCGTTCTTCTTTGATCTGTTTTGGCCAGAGAGACACGAATGCAAACATGTGCGAATCTCGTGGAAAATTTCTGCGGTTGTGGTTACGATTATGATGCTGAGCTCAGCGTTGACGCTGACGGTATGCTATTGCAATCCCATCTAGATAACGGAGATGACTCGTGCTGATTGACATTTTTGCATGTAGTGTATCGGAGCTCTCCACGACGCCACGGTAACGGGGACAGACCCCGAAACGGCCGAGACGTTCAGGCTCTCGGCATCGAAGCAGCCTTCATATAGTACGTTCCACCTAACATCCCTCGCGAGCCTCAACATATAATAAGAACATTGCGTTCGATGGCTATTTCAGAAGTCAATCTAACGTAAGTGAACCACAGGATACCGCAACAACCCCAAAGTCATCGCGGCCGTTGTCCTCGCCTGGCCTGGCTGGGTCTTCTGCGTTGTCAGTACAATCATCCTCTGGAAGTCGCAAAACCACGACGACAGATTCGGACCCAAGTCGAACTACGGCCAAAGCTTGGAAAGAGGTGATATTGCGGCGGATAAGGAGGAGAGGGCTGGCTCTGGCCTCGAATAGAGCTCTTTTCCTTTGCTTCTTTTATTATGAAATAGAGGGTTGTTATGAGGTTACGAGATTGGATAATGTATAATAGTGCTGGGACTCTGGATGTCCTCTCTATACATACTTTGTGATCCTTGTGTCTATTGATACCCAGGTTTTCTTGGACGCATTTACGGATTTTTTTTTGAGCGAGATAATATACTACATTTCCTTTGTCAAAATATGCAAAAATTGTACCTTACTACAGCGCACCCCTAGCTAGGTTTATGCACACCTAGTTAAGGATCCAATGCCTGTTACGGCCCCAAAAGCTGCTCATAAAAGCTAGACACACATTATCAGTCAAAGTGGCTAGGCGACATCCTTCCCATCATCCCTCATAACCTCCTGCACCTTTACCCCCGACTCGGCAACCCCCTCCTCATCCGCAAACGCCTGATCCCCAAACAGCACCGCAATCTCCTCTAGCGTATGGTTCGCAGTCTCCACATAGTAAAAGTAGACCAGCCCCGCAGAGAACAGGCAGAAGCCCGCGATAACGAGATAAAAGTATCCGTGGATTCCGGCAAACGCATCTGGCGAGACCATGCCGATGATGAAGTTGAAGATCCAGTTGCTTGTTGTCGCCAGCGCCATCCCTTTGCTGCGGCCGCGGAGCGGGAAGATTTCGGCGGGGAGTAGCCATGGCATCGGGCCCCAGGTGAAGCCGTACATGATGTTGTAGAGCATAACGAAGGCATATTGGCCGTTGGCTTTGGTGTGGATGTCGAGATTCGCTTGGGTAAAGGCACAGACGATTCCGAGAAGGACAGCCATGCTGATACCTATTATTAGAGAACAATTGTGAGAATCCCGTACCTTGCGGGTCAGAAAGAACAAAGCAACTCACCACCAAGGATAAGCAGAGGCTTGCGGCCCCATCTGTCTGCTAGCCACCACGTAACGATCGTTGCAGCAGTATATGGAACCGCATTCGCTGCGGTATATAGAAGGGACTTTTCGTTGTCGAAACCCGCGGAGGCAAGGGTGCTGGGGAGGTAGAATGATATAATGTTGATTCCGTTCAGTTGGGCAAACATTTGAACTGTGATGCCGACAATAGTTCGCTTGCGATATCGAGTAAACATTTCCTGCTCTCTTGTCAGTTTCACTATATTGACTGCATATAAGCTTGGTCTGCTTACCATCCAGGTGGACTTTCCGAGATTCGTCTCATAGATCACTGCTTCCTGAATCTCGCGGAAAACATGCTGCACATGCTCGGCCTCAGTGTTGCCATTGGCATGCAAGTCGGCAACCGTTTGCAAGCTCTCCTTCATAAATCCATTCTTCGCCAGCCAACGGGGAGTCTCTGGGAGGAAAAGGGACATGACCAGCAGGATAAACGACAGAGCAATTTGCACAATCAACGGGCCCTTCCATGACATCTCGCTCGGCAGCAAGAAGTAAAAGCCATAGTCCACCCAGCACGAAAGCATGTATCCAGCAATCAACGTTGTATATTCGATTCCTACCATGAGACCACGGCGATGAGGGGCTGCAATCTCAGCCTGGATGACGGGGACGGTCATGGAGAGGAAGCCGACACCTAACCCTTGAATGGTGCGGCCAGCGACAAAAGTGGCAAAGTCCGGAGCAAACACTTGTATGAACGCGCTGAAGAAGTAGATGAACCCGCCGAGGCGGACGCACCTCTTTCGTCCTATGATGTCGCCGAGTCGTCCGGCAATGAGGGAGCCGACGGCTGCTGATGCTTGCAAACACGCCACGGATATTCCAGTAATGGAAGGATCCACTGCAGCTGTCGTACCGTCTGCACCTCCATAATCCTTGAAGAAGCGAGACACAAAGACCGGGTTGACCAGAAGACCGGACATGATACCTATACAGTCAGCTTCAAGAAGATCGCGAAACGAGATATCCCCGAGTATAGCTCTTACCCGAATTGTACCCGAACAACCCATCTCCCAGGCTGCCAAACGCACACGTCGCATACAGCAAGGGAGTCCCCTTGAAGGGATACCGAGCCGTGATCTTCTTCGGCTTCAACCTCCTCTCAAGCCATCCTTGTTGCTCTGCAATCTGATCGGCAACGGCTTGCGAGCGCCGCTGAATAGCAGCATCATCTACCTTTTCGCGCGCCTTCATGCTGCTATCGGACATTGTGGGACAGGGGAGAATAAACGATAACGATTATTGTATGTTTCTGCCGTCCGGCTCTGTCCAGCAAGATGTGCAACTCGGGCCGGGTCAAAGGCTGTATTTCTACCCCGGAGAGCGCATCCCGTGGGGAAACTCCGGCTTTTCTCCAACTCCCACGTTTACTGCCCTTTCTCAAAGTGTGGGTTCATCTTTTGTGTGCCTGTGACCGGATGGTTCAAGTATACCTAGGGTCAGCCAATGAACGTCGTTCTCAGGGCGAGCCGAGCCCACTCGGATCCGATGCTGGAGCAAAGTGGGCCCCTCTGAACATCCGCCGGGACCGTACGGATCCATACGGTTCCGAGAAGGGGATGGAGAAGTAAACAGGCAGGTTGAGGACATTCAAGAGCCCTTGGCAATATTAAACGAGGCGCGACGGTCTAAGTTTCCATATTTTTCTTTTTTCCTTTCCAAGAGCTAAACAGCCGCAAATATGACCATCCCGACACACAGCCAGGTTGGTTCTATCTGAGGCGATTTTGTCGAATATATTCGCTTACCAGGATCCAGTCCTCAAACCAGGCCTTCGTACTTTATCCCGGAGGTTCGTTCGGGTTTGAAGACCGCGAAAAACCTGTCCTTCAGTCAGAGCGAGATGTGCTTGTCCGCGTTATAGCAACTGGACTGTGCGGATCAGATGTCAGTACACCTCCGGTTTTAACTAGGGCTGGATTCAAACCATAGCTAACGACTTTCAATCGATAGGTTCACTACTGGCAACATGGCCGAATTGGACGATATGTTGTCGAAAAGCCGATTATCCTCGGGCACGAGTCGTCCGGAATCGTGGTGGAATGTGGAAGTCACTCAGGCTTCTCGGTAGGCGATCGCGTCGCACTAGAGCCTGGTATCGCCTGCAACACCTGCCGTTACTGCCGTGCCGGTCGGTACAACCTCTGCAAGGACATGCGCTTCGCTGCCACACCACCGTACGACGGAACTCTTGCGACCTATTACCGTGTGCCCGCAGAGTGTTGCTATAAGCTGCCACCTCATATATCGCTGCGGGACGGCGCTCTTATTGAGCCGCTCAGTGTTGCTGTACACAGTTGCCGACTGGCCGGCGACGTGCAAGAGAAATCCGTCATTGTCTTTGGCGCGGGTCCGGTTGGCCTACTCTGCGCTGGAGTCGCCCGCGCATTTGGCGCGTCAACAGTGATTGTCGTCGACGTCGTACCAAACCGTCTTAAGTCTGCTCAGAAATACGGTGCTACACACACGCACTTGACTGCCACAGAGTCTGTGGAACAGAACGCAAAGGAGATATTAGACACAGCAGGGTTGGATCTAGGTGCGGACATCGTCTTCGATGCTACCGGCGCCGAACCCTGCATGAACACTGGAATTCACGCCCTTGCATCTGGTGGAACGTTTGTCCAGGTGGGATTGGGCCGACCAAACCCCAGCCTTCCTGTTGGCCAAATCTGTGACAAGGAGATTGTGTTTAAAGGAAGCTTCCGGTATGGCCCAGGGGACTATCAAACGGCCGTGGGGTTGTTGAACTCGCGTCGTATCAAGCTAGATGGTCTTGTTACCCACGAGTTCCCTTTCTCAGGAGCCGAAGAGGCGTTCCAGAATGTTGCTAGTCGAGCAGGGATCAAGAGTGTCATTTACGGGCCCGGTGTAGACGAGGGGATAGCCAACACCACGTTAGCATAATGTAATTTTCGGTCCCACCGGTAGCAACCGTCACTTAGGGCAAGCTCATCGTCATGGTAATAGTATATGCAACGGCAGCTTAGCCCTACAAGTGCACCCCGTTCCATGACATATCCCAAAGCCAATATAGCCCCTGTTCACCGCTAGTGTCCGCGGTGTGTCCGACTGTCCCTCCAGGTATGTCTGTCGCGCTCCAGTCAGTATGTGCTGGTTGCCATTGACCTCGTTCCATAGTTTCCTGGCCGACACGAGGATGTCTATAAGCCTCTTGGGCGGCATACCAGTCAAAGCACTGATTGACTGGCCCAGAGGGTACAGCTAACAAAGAATCAGTAACTGTGTACTAAGATAGGAAAAGAAAATGGGAATACCGTATTGTACTGTTGTTAGGCTTTCGTTGAGACGAATAGCATTGGTGAGGTCTGGCCACGCCTGCCGTCGCGATGGAGTATCAGGAGCCTCGGACACGTCAAGTGGTAGCCGGAGGGTATCTTCCACCGACAAGGGCTCAGAGTGCGCGAAGGGTTGAGGACGCTCCTCTTGACCGTGTCCCGTGATTGGGGCAAGTATGGCCTCTGACTCTCGGCGAAGAAGTAATGTGACAACATTCTTCAAAACTGACGTGCTCTGCTTTGACAAGGCCGAGCGTCTACCCAGAAGGTCCTGTAGCCGCAGGATGCGGGTTATTGTCCTTTTAACAACCTGTGCTGTGTCAGATAACGGGTCTGATAAAGCCATGACTGCCAGCACAATAGCCGCATTGAACAGGTTAATCGCGAGAAAGGCGACCAGGTGACTGTCCGTCGCATTCTGAGCCAGAATGGGAAGCTCGGTCACTCGCGATGTTCTTAGGGCAGCATTCCACCAGTGCACTGAGCTTGCCACAGATGGATTAGGTGAAAGGGCCTCGAAAGGTGAGTCCTGTTGCGCCGGTGAAGGCGCGTTTGGATGATTATTGCTAGAGTCCACTGCATTTCTCCGATTCGATGGCAGATGATCGGTTGATAGATGGTCAACCTGCCTGGCTAACAGAGGGCGGTGGAGGACGACCAGAATATTGTCATATGTTAACTGGAGTGATAACGACTGTAAAGCATGTGCTCTCGCGCTTAAGCCACTATCAGGTTGCAAATCCCCGTCGAGGTTCAGAGCCAGATTATACGGTAACTCCTCACGCCACCTCTGGAGGTTTCGCGTGGCTTCTTTCACCAGAGCCAGGTAGGCATCTCCGGCCAATTCCTTGGACGAGCCTGAGGTTCGCGAGCCAAAGATTGCCTCTAGAGCCGTGGATGCCATCAAGTAGAGCCGGTTAAGCTCTCTTTGGTAAGCTGAGTAGCACACAGTATATTTCTGATCCGACCTCGGTGCAACAAAGTATGGGTTTTCATATATGTCCGCAGGCATGCTGATATTACAGTCTCTGTCGTTGATTCCTAGAGGCCGGCCATAAGTTATTGAGGCAAATCGATCCCAAGTATATATTGTCCACCACACGCGCTTTCTTTCTTCATTATCTTCGTGATTCACACTGGATGGTTCGCGGTGCAACCCTGCAGCTTGAGAGATCTTGATTGTCGCGCCCAGTAAAGAGAATGAAAGGTTCGGACGGCCGTGATAAAGGAAGTAAGACCCGAAGAGGATGCAAATCTGAGCTGCCGTAACGGAGGGCTGATCCATCAACTCGATGAGGTACGACTCAACCAATTTTAGGAGTTCGGTGCTCAGTTGCCGCCAATCGTCGTTATCCGTCTGGTGTGTGATTTTCCTCTGTGATCGATACCATGCTCCCATGCCTAGCACGACTGCTAGGAGGATTAAAAACGGCTTTTGTGAAGGATGTGCATAGCCATCCGCAACGGAAAGGAGGCTTCTCCGGAATGTCGGTTCGTAAATGACAAGAGAGAACCAGTGAACAGCATCAAAATAGTCTTCGAGTAACATGTATATAGTCTCGGTTGAGGGCAGTTGCTGGCCAAGTATAGAAGAGATTGGGTATCGCTGACCAACAGTGGCTGTGTTCGGATTAGCAACGCTGGTACTCGCTTGATACCCGGGTATGGCAGAGGTGGCTTGCTGGTCAATAAGCTGCCGATTAAGCCCAAAGAGTTTCTGAGCGATTCCCATTGTAGACTCTGCCTCCCCATAATCAAGTGTCCGACCTGGATCCTCTGCACTAGTAACGTTGTCATGGTTGTCGGTTTCTATTCGTAGAGTTGGAGGTTCAGAAGCATTAGCATTTTCCACCTCATGGTGATCAGACGCTGCTGCGGAGCTTGTTTGACGCCAACGGTTTCTCGAAATCGTCTTCGAACTGCCTGGTATGAGCCTGAGGCTGAGAAAAGGGGCTTATCCAACTCGCAACTTACTTCCGCCTGTTTGTCCGATTGACATTGTGCGGTTTGCAGTTCACTTGGGCTCTCACACAGAGTGAGCAGGGCCGGAACGGATCACACTCGAACCATGTTAGCCGTTATGAGGAAGTCACCTCGAGCGTAGCGAATAGTTACCCGAATTTTGTGGCGACGACATCTCTCGCATGCACTGCTAACACGCGTGGGCAGTGGAGAGCGGACGTGGTTTGTGAGGTCGGGGCCTGTAGACTCCAGTCGACTCACTGCGCCTACTAGCTGCTCCGACTCATTATTATTGTCGGACATGATTCATTTGCAGAGAGGGTCGCGGTCCGGGGCAGAGAGTCCGGGGGAATAGAATTGAGGAGAGAGGTCTCGGTTCCGGCGGAAGTTTCGCACTTTGGATATCCACCCTCGCCTCGGGGGCACGCGCTAGCCATCATGTTTTCTTCCGGGTCCACCCTGTACCAAAAATCCCAAGCTGGGATGCCATCACCTGAGCACTGTCCGAGTTTTCAGGGGTGTTGAAATTAGCAGGGTGAAATAAGGAAAACTGGATAAATACTTCTCCGCAATTGAGAGATTTTCGGTATCTTGCTCAGCGAACACTGGGAGTGATCTCGAATGAGAAAGGCGGGTCCGGCTGGGCGGGAGCGTCCAGTACATCCATACCTATGAATGTCATATCACGTGATGCTCGTTGTAGGCAGGTGCCTGTATCGCCCAAGGAGGAAGGCACGTCTTCAAAGGGTCAGGTGGGAAGCTTTACTGTTTTCGACTTGGTCATATCAATTTGATTTTGTCGAGTAGTAGTAACAAGCTCGATAGTGGCCCACATAACTTTTCGACCAAAACCTTCAGCTTGTACTAAAATATACAGTTCCGAGCTCCCCACTCTTAAAAATGTATGTCAATAAGGACGATGCTTTACAACCAGAAATACATTTAAACTGTTTCTGATTCAGATAAAGGATTGTTAAGATCGCGGCAAAATAACTGTATGTTATTACACCGTTCATATAGGGGAGCTTTTCGCCAAATAGGTCAGCAGGACAAGCATTGGATACTATATACTATACATAGATTGCCAGCAATAGCCAAACGTCTCAGGCGACGGAATAACCTGAGGAAGATTGTTTTCCATCAATACTCCTCAGGACTTTAGGTAAAGAGCACCATCGACACACCCACAACCGTGGACGCAACCAAAGCAGCAGCAGCTCCCCAAGAGCCCCCAACTCCACCACCAATCCGCGCCGCAGCACCAGTGGGCTCAGGATCTTCCGCACCCTCATCCTGATTCGAGTCATCATCTTCCTGACCGTCATCATCATCACCATCACCACCATCACCACCATCGTCATCTTCCCCATCCAAATCCTCCGCCCGATGAACAACAACAATAGGCGCATGAGTCGCATACGCAATAAGATCCGCGGTCGAGATAGAATCCTCACCATCAAAGGTATATGTCGAAATGGTCGGCTCAGTGCCACCCGTAACCATAATCAGTTCACCCTCGGTGGTCTCACCATCCAGACCCGGGTACTCGGTCGTGAAGCTCGTGAAGAGCCCGCTGGGGTAGAATGTGTTGCAAGCCGTGGAGAAGGTGTAGTTATCTAGGGTCGAGAGGCAGATACCGGCGTGGCCGGCGTCGAATCCACTAAGAATTGAGAATATCTGTTAGATGGTGCCCTGTAATTGCTGACCAAGTCCACGAGACAAGATGAGATACATACCTCGGACAACACCACACAGCGGTCTCATTATCATCTAGCAACGCAACAAGAACATCTGGCGGTGCAAATATTGTCGGCACCGGCGTCTCGTCGCTTCCCTCGGTGAATGTCGGGGTCGGGTACCAGCCCGATAGCGAGGCGTTTCCGCTCGCATCTCGTGCAGCGGTCATGGCAGTGCTATACCCGAATGGACACGCAGTTGCAGGCGAGTAGAATGGCTGGAACTGGCTTGGCCCGGCCTCGTGCTGGGTTTTCCAGACGGACTGGATCGCGCCCGAGTCAGTTGGCGACGGGAAGCATGCCTCGTCGGGTTCTTTGATGGAGCAGTCGACGAAGTTGATCTGGGATGTGAGAATGCTTCTGCCTATCCCAATGTTTGTGGTCGAGAGGCATGATGGATCGAGTGTGAAGGGGGTTGTGAGCGGGCCATAGTTTGTGATTGAGTATACGTCGAGGAGGGTTGTGGCTGTGGGCATTTTGAATATGTGTGTCAGATACCTTCCATAGGAGGTAAACACTTGTTCTAAGTAAATATCTGGCACAAGGTGGACCTGCTGCTCATTTTATGCCTGCCTGTTACTCTTGTAGATTGCTATGACATAGATAGGGCACAGTATAGCGTCTTGGCTCGTGGCAGTGGGCTTGGCTCCCCGCACTATTAGCCCCCACGGGGTGCTCATGGGGGCCAGTACGGCTGTCGGGCGGATGTTGGCCAAGAGCAATATGATATCAGATCAAAATCTCCGCGCCGCATGTGCCCAAAGAGGTGGCAAGGCTGATCTGGTTGCAATCCGCGCAGGAGGTGTTATGACTGGTGGTCAATTCAACGCTTGAGTCTTCGGTGGCAATGGCTCGTGGCAAAAAGTTGAAGCTGAGTCCACGGCTCAAGGAGACTATTCGTCTGCTATCAGGCAGAGCAAGGTCAGATCCCCGCGCGATACGCGAATACACCTTAGTCGCGGCGCTGCAATATTCTTCGATTATAATAAACAAGTAGGTTTTGAGATACTTGCAGCTAGCTTATACCAGTAGCTCTAAGCTGCTACTCCTTCTTTGGGCGCTCGGCATTAGTATTCTTCTCAACAACTGTCATAAGCTGCTTGTACAACCTATCATCCTCACCACCTAAGAAGCACTCAACCGTGGTGTCAAAGTCCAGGGCCCGAAACCCATACTTGTCACTCAGATACGCATACGGGAACGGCCTAACATCAGGCTCATTCTCTACTTTCGTCATCGCTCGATCAACAAGTTCCTTGTCTGCCCAGGGCTGGTCACGAAAGAATGACTTGTCTTTATCGTCGTGAACCTCACTGATGACATCGAAGCTTTTCAGGTGTGACGGCGACGCCGCGATAATCGATTTGAACAAATGTTTCCAGCGGAGATGTCCCTCCTCGTAGAAACTCTGTTCGAAGCCGTAGCAGTCCCGCAAGGTAATCGATTCTAGCGTCCCAATATGTCGGACCAAGAACTTGAGTAGTTCGTCGCAGAGGATCAGGTTGCCAAAGTTTACACTCCGCAGATTCGGCATGTTTGCGTCATGCAGCCCGATGCTCGAATCGTATCTGGCGTCGCCTGCATCGCCCAATGTCCCTGTCTCCGCGGGGTCGAACGATATGCTCTCGGCGGCGCTGAGATGCTGGAAGAACCACGGACCCAGATACTCTGCGAATCCCGAGTAAGCCGGCTGTGTAATAACGCACCATCCGGCGCCGTTTTCGAGGTACGGGATGGCCATTGTGAAGTGTTTGATGTGGGAGAGGAAATGGCCCCATATGGGCTCGTAATACGTGGGTAGAGTTGTTGGGGCGAGTTCACGGATGTTGAGGGCACGAGGTAAGTTCGGAGTTGTTCCGCTAGGATAGCGTTGCGGGTCGTAGTTTGATGCGACTGCACGGAAGCTCGAGGCCATGAGGTCGCGCCAGGGCTCGTGTTCAGCTCGTTCTTCGGCGACTCCGGCATCGCTGTTGAAATCGTCCATAAGCTCATCGCTGAGGATATCCCATATGCCACGGTCGCCGTCCCAGACAAAGTTGATTTCGAGTCGCTCGAGGCTGTTGAAGCATGCCAGGTTTGACAAGACAGTGTTAAGCTCTGGAGGGTATATTTCGTCCAAGCGAGAGTCGGTTTCCTTATCCCCTGAAAGTATGTATTAGCTTTCAGAATGGCGAAGGATTATTATAGACCTACAAGTCCCCATATAAGTACAATTGTACTGTAACTCCTTGACGTAGCCAGAGGACTTTCCCTCTCCAATTGCCTGAACTGCCAATGCGCTAGTTTTCGTATTGTGCAGGCAGATCGTCTTGAAAAGGCGTGGAGCAAGCAGGGTCCGGAACCAGGAACACGTGCTGCTCAGGGCCACAAGATGCCGCAGATCAGGCCTTTTCTTGGCGAGGCTTGTTGGTGCTTGAGCATCCTTGCTGTCGTTCTTCTCTTCTGATCTTGAAGACTCGCAGAGTATAGCAATGATTATATACCACACATCTGGTACGAGTGTACCAGTTGGGTGCCGGGAATGCATTTGCTTTGCCTTCGAGACAGTTGAGGAATTTGAAATCTGGCCTTGACCTGAACACCTCGGGGAATACTTATCCTCAATTTCGCTAGGCTGAAAGTCACGTGGAGCGAAGGTGCCTGGTCAAATGTGGGGCATAAAGCTTGGTGTTGGTTGCAAAATCATTGCTAATACCGAGTAGATATGATATGTAATGAATGAAATGCAGATTCCAAGGAACCCCCCTATCATGAGGCCTCTGCTATATCTCCCATTTCGGTTCTTAAGGCTTGGGAAGTAAGCAAGTATCCATTTCTTGTGGCTGTACTAACCCTAGTACAGCTGCAGGAACCGAACTTCCATGAGCCGACTATGTACTGAAATGAAGCAAGCCATTATTGCAAGAACAACACGGTGTCGATCAGAGCATGGCGCTTGAACCAAGTCCATCCCGAAGAGGACTAGCTGCCTTGGCATGTTGATCTCCGTGTTCTCCATCTGACTCCCTTGGGTCATCTTCGATTCTCCATCTTCACCCATATTATGTAATAAACCAGGGGGTGGGTATGTACATTGTAAGCTTGGTTCTGCTATGTTATTTGATAACTACACTAACACGACATTGTACCGCAAAGCGCTCAAACACCCCACTGGTCAACATGCCGCTTCTCCACGGACATATCAGTCTCTCCACAGCCCGAGCCGACGATGATAATGTCTTGCAAGAGCTCTCCTATCCTGAACGGCGACTCAAGCTCTATGTATACCTTTACCAACACCGCACCGCAATCGAGTCGATCGTGTCGTATCATATGAGTCTAAACAAAAAGCAGATATGCCGTGTCAGAGAAGTTAATGAGTAGATTTCTAGAAGCTTCAACGTATGCATACCAGGTGATATAGACTGGCAGGATCCCAATACACACAAGGGAATTCTCATCAGGTTTCCTTTGCCATACAAGGTTGGGGAAATTCAATACCCGGGCAATGCAGACGAGAAGCTTCGCGGCGAGGCTGCGACCTTAATCTGGATTTAGCAGAACTGCCCTTCGATACCAATCCCTCGATTGTGGGGCTTCGCATTTACACAAGGCCCTTGTGTGAGTGGGTTGCTAAATTGATTTGCGATTTACTCTAACACCGGCCTAGTGCACCACGATTGAGCACACCTCCGTGTTCAGCCGACTGAAATGGTATTTTCGCCGTGTGATCTCGTCTGTTCTTAGATATCTGCTCCGGCCACCTTACTTATCTTTCCAGAACGCATACAACCAAAGGTTCTCGAGATCGGATGACGCTGAAACGGTGGAGTTTGAACAGACGATTTCGCCGTTCTGGGCACCGGATACAGAAGGATTTCTCAATGGCAAGTTGAAAGGTAAAGGAATATATGAAAGGCATCTCCGTGATGCCTTCGCAGGCGGCCTGGGGGAACCGCCTGAGTCCGAGTGAGCTTTGCGAGATGAAGCATGAAGTCGTTTGATGTCATGCCTGGTCCTGATCCCCAGGCTCCCAGGTGCTTCCTTGAGTTGCCGCTTGGTTCCCAACTCTCTCGTTTTTGGCACTCCACAGTGCCGCATCTCTCTGCTCTTCTGGTCGCTCAAACAGCATTGCGGGCGTCGCTCTCTGCCGCCGCCTGTGCTTTCAGAGTCTTGTGTATCTTGGAGCTTCCGCTATACTGACTCGGAGTACAGATTCCCCGTATATTGTCTGGACGAGGGTATCTAGCATAATAGACGTTTCCTTGTACGTCCCATGCCTGTTGCGATCGATCTTGGTATACGGAAGCTTGCATCAAGAGAACGATTGCACATACCTAATAGCACCGAGGCAAGGAAATATCACCAACAACGCCATGTTTGACGCTCAGGCGGACTCGGTCAAGAAGGCGATGTCAATTTACGCCCAAGACATGCCTCCAAGGAGCAAGCAGTGTTGACCTGATTAGCCTCAAACTGCTCGAGAGCGAGACGTGGTCAAGAATTTGCCATCGCTTAGTCCCTTCACTGCCCTACACAGGCTCTACCCGCTATCGGTGCAAACCCTGCTCGATTACTGCTCCCACAAGGGTATTACTGAGTATAGGGGCAGTAGTTCTTGCCTGAATCTGGTATGAGCATTGTTATCCGTAGCGGGCCATCTCGTCGGCGGCCGGCCTAGACCGCAGAATGGAGACCAGCCGAATTTGCTCTTGTAGCTCGCAACCTAAAGTCTCTTTGTTGCTAAACATTCCACCTACTGAACTATACACACAGCAATACCTTTCCTTGCCATGTACACCTGAGAGGGAGACAGCCACACTTCCTAGCTAACCATGGAGGATATCACCAGTACTCACAGGAACGCAAGTTTTGGCGGCCACAGGTCCACTTATCCAACAACTATATTAACTTCTCGGGTCAACAGTCTACTATAGCCCTCATCTCAAGCTGAAATGTATCTATCATGTTAGCGCACGTGATTTCGCCTAAGCCCTACTCCACCCATGTAGAATGGAGTTATCCAGGAGATCCTGCTCAGACATGTTCTAGAAGCCTGTTTACGCCAAAAGGTGATAGTTGCACATTAGGTCATCTTAGGCAATAACATCTAAGATCCCGAATTAAGACGAGATCTCTGCGCAGAGGTCTAAGTAGGTGACTCTTCAAGTCCCTTCAGGGTTCTTATTACCCAATTGAAAAGGGCAAAAACTGTGTTATGGGCTGTTTGCTATATTCTACTGAGCACAGTTGCGGAAGATTTCCGTTACAAATGATTCTGAGCCTGACTGAGTCGAGTCTTGCGGGTTTGGTCGGGATAGCAAAAGCCGCGGGTTCAACGATTTCGCGACTTTACGTAAAGCTCTGCAATACCTGGAACTCTTCATAACGGAGTGGTACACATCTATATCTAGTAATGTAGAGTCCCAATGTCTAAGGCAAGCCGAGAGATTTACTGCCGTTCTCCGCGTACGAGAATGCCCTCTTCAGCGTCACCTACTTCCGCGGGTTTCAATTCCCGCTCAACATCCGTTAGAGCGAACCAATAGTTCCCCTCACTGCACAGAAACCTGGCAATATGGTGGTAACTGCCTAACCTTGGTTTGAAGGTTGGAGACGTTTCTAAGCCTTATCCCATGCTCTTCCCCAGAGTCAGACAGATAGGGTCCACGGGCGGTTGGCGGGGTATGGAGGTGAACGGCTCTTGGCAGGCGTGGCCACTCATAAAGTACTCGATCTCCGTCAGGTTGGGGTAGCACTTTTCTTTTTTTCGTGTCGACAATTTACTGATTATTTCCAATATGACTGCCGACATAGAAAAGAGAGGCGAGACGTCTCCCGATGCGGAGATGGTCGAGAATATCGACAAGGGTCTGGGGCCTGTAGACATTGACGTCGATGAGTAATTCTCCTACGAGGAGCAGCGAAAGATCATTCACCGGGTTGACCGGCACTTGATTGTTTCCTGTGGTCTTGCATATTGCATTAGTTTGATGGATCGGACGAATGTGTCCATGGCTTCGATAGCGTTTTGGCCTGCGTGACGTCTACGATGGGCCGTTGGCGGTGTGACTGAGCAGCTCGATCGATGGCATGTATGAGGGGAAGAGGTGCATGTGCTTTGTTGATATCGTGTTTCTTTAGTCCGAAGATGAAGCATCTATCGCCTACCTCGCTTGGTTGGTACTCATCCTGGAGCGAGTTGCATTTGAAGCATGAGCGGGTTAGGGTCGAGAGGTAGAGAAAGGGCGCAAATTCATGTTCCTGCTCTGCGGCGAGACAGGTGCGGCACCAGGGGTAGCAGAATTCGGTAAAGAGGTCCCCCAGTGCGAAATAGGAGGAGCATTTCGTGGCGTGCATTACGCGGAGTGTGTCGGAGGCGTGGGTGCGGAGGAGTGTGTATGCGCGGAGGGATTCGACGGCGCATCTTGCGGTTTTGTTGACGCGGCGGTGGTTGTCCAGGCTGGTGAGGTCGAAGTTCAAGAGTACAAATTGCAGGATTTCGACGGGGAGGCGATCGACGAGGGGGTTTGCTTTCCAGGGTCTGCGCTTCGATATTTTGCTTGGTGGGGCTTTGTACAGATTGCCTGATGGAATAAAAGGGTTCCTGCGGAAGGTCTCTGGCGTTGAGACTTGCCTCGATGGGTCGGGGCATCGGTATGCTGTGCCTGAAGCCATGGCGGCGTTGAAGGTTGAAAGAATACTTCTGAGGGAGATGGGTGGTCTTTATGCTGCTTAGATGGATCGTTTGACGAACTTTATATTTCCTTCATGATACCAACAAGGTTTAAAGAATGTATTGTGACCATTAACCATGGACCTGGCGTTTACTCAGGGCTTGACTGAGGGGTTCACTAAGTAGTTTACTAAGGGGGTCATTATGAGCCTCGCTAAGGGTTTCATTAGGGGCTGTATTAAGGGCAATGCTACTTTAGAAGGGTGCATCCAAGGAATTAGGCGTATCTGAAATTGAGTCTCGAATCTGCCCGTATCCCAGTCTGTTTGCAAGATCTCGCCGTACATTGGACTATTGAGCTCGTACAAGCTCGAGAGTCCCTGGTCTCTACCACGATTAGTGAATTCAAATAAATGGATTCACTATCATCTTCACTCTGCCATGTTATCGCGAGTGGCCCTTCATGAGACGGCCCTAATCAATACGGATATAGTGGCCCATTGGCAACTGGCGAGCCCAGCCTGGTCCCTTCCTCCTCCGGACATCCAATACAGCTGCCACGCCAACGCTTCAGCATCATCATCATCATCATCACCATGGTACCCGAGCAAGGTCGTGCCTACCTTTGCAATGAAGCTATACACAATGTTTTATCTGTCGCCCGCACTTTTGTCACCTCAGGGACTCCTCTCTTCTCTTCCCAAGAACCCTGGCCCTTGATTCCCATTGCTCAATACTCTATTGAACCCAAGCATCTACTTCAATTGCCCCGATTAAGCAAACATGCCTGATCTTTTGTGGTGGCTAGCTTCTATAATACCCACGGTTCTTCAGGTCAGTCCCGCGAGGGACTGTCTCAATCACTTCTTCCCTTTCCTCTGGCCCGGCCGGATCCTCGACGCCGCTATTCAACGGGTCAATGAACGGTTTGAAGAACTTCGACAAGCCGTCTTTGACCTCCAGGCCCGGAATACCGACCTTCAAGCTCGCAACGCCGAACTTCAAGATCGCAATACTGAGCTTCAAGCTCAGATCGGCGAACTTACCCGTTTGGTTACCGAAACAATGGCCCTATAGGGGACTGGGAGTGGTACGTGCTCCGTTTGGTTATCTGCTAATGGAGATAGGAAGCCCGATGATGCCTTCGGGCGGAGGGACACCAGCGACGAACTCGCACTTCTACACAGTGCTGGTGACTAGTAGCCCTCGGGTGAAGCTAAGACGAGTTCCTAATTCATTTGCTTTTAACCTGTAATTTTGCACTTCAAATCCAAACCCTTGAGTGCCACCGAAGCAACAATTGTCGATATTCGGGCGCTTCGTCCAGTCTGTTGACGGAGTCAGTACAAGGTAAGCAATCGCCATCCTCTTGAGCAAAGCCACGTTAGCCTGCGCAGTATGTGCTAATATCGCTTACCTAAGGATTAGCACCATGTTTGAGATACCATGTCCGGTGGAATGCGTCAAATTCGTTGCGTCTGCCCACATACCAGTTTGTCCTACCAGCCGCACCTCCTATGTTTCGCATACATTCGATAACCACATGCAATCTGTCTACTATACTCCCAATTTCAATAACTGTGGTACCGCAGCGACCACAGCCATACTGTCTCTCATCAGGCCTGTACGTAGATTCAAGGATATCATGATGTGGACAGCAGAATACCGGCTCCATCCCAAAACGCGGGTATAATGAATCTAAGCGGGAAGTATCGTCTGTTTCGGGGGAAGGGATTCGGGGCCGAGTCAAGTACATGTGGTATCTTGTTCGTAAAAGTAGACTGTCTTGTTTCGTGAGGGTGATGGTCACCTTTATCGTGACGAAAGCATTCGCATGGTCGTTGATTGAGCACTCATGGATCAGACATCGTCCTTTGTTCTTGTCGCCAGAGAGCCGGAATGCATGCCGAATACTCGGCGGCAGATGCGGGTTTAGGACCCCGCGGCGCAAGCACTCTTCCAATCGCATGCGGTCGAAGAGCGTCAACGCAAGACAGGGGCATATATCCAGCACGCCGATCCCCTCCTCACACCACTTGAAGTCAATACGCGGCGTATACAGCCCCCCGGGCGAAAACCGCGCCCGAGGATGCATCTTCAGACACAGCGAGCAATAGAACCAGTAGCCATCCTGAAGCAGGAGAAGAAACTGGTTCCGCGGCCAATGCAGCTGGTACACTAGCATTTGATATTCCTTGCTGGCCAGCTGCCTCGGCCACGCCAGGCTCTCGTCCTTTAGGACATGCCCGAAGAGTGCGTAGAGGGGCTTGCAAGTGAGAGCCAGACACGCCTGCGAGAGGAGCGGCAGGAGCGGGAAGATCAGCACGAGTATATCGATGGGGATGTCGAGGAGTGAGGGCCGGTTCCTGTTGCGTAGAATGAAGAGGCCGCGGGATATGTAGTGTTTTGCGAGGTTCACAGGGCCGTTGCGACGGTGCGGCGTGTGCTTCAGTCTCGGACGTGAGAGGGAGACGATGAGGGATTGAAGAGTCCGATTTGAGGGCATTTTCGGCTGGAGAGATGGGAGGGTCCTAGAGGCTAGTTGTGTCTACTGCGAAAGTAACTGTGATCTCATCCTGGAGGGGCGGCGGAGCGTCATTCCGAGTGGCACAAACCTTGTCAGCGCATGTCGCAGCTTAATTTACTCAGTGCTCTCAGTATAGATCAGTCCGCTTCTCCTTGGATTTACGATGGTTCTTGCTAAGGGCTAACCTTCACTCTGGGAAACTTTCATCCGTCCCAGGACAAAAAGTCACATCCCCGCCTCGCCCGTATGCACTTGCCTTTCTTCCTCATCTAACAAAGCTGTGACCCTAAACCGTGCCTGCAAATTGGAATATCATGGTGTGACCCAAGTGTAAGGGTCTAAACCGTGACCCAGTTAGATAGTGTTAAGCTTAAGATGCGGGACATACTTTTCTTCTCTTATAATAAGATAACTATGACACCAAAAGTGCCCTGTATCTATCTAATCCTGATACTCTTCTCTAGCCCCATCCCGAGCAGTAGGCTCAACCACAACCTGTGCCGTATCCCCCCTACCAGCGAACTTCAGATCTGACAGACCGTAGAGCACAATCGCCCCCATACCGAGGAACGCACTCAGCACCGTAAAGACCATAGACACAATACCGCGCGTCGTAAACCCATCAGGGATCCAGCCGGGCTGCACATTCTGACCCCACAGGTCCAGATAGTCCACCGTGTTCGCCGCGGCGTTCCCTTTATAGGATACGTTCGCTGCCTCGCAGGCGGCAAAGTGGTCCTGTGGGATCGTCAGGCGGTCCTGTATGAGTAACGGCGCTTCGACAAAGGTCATGGCGAGCCCCTGCATCAAGTGCCAGTCGATGTGGCAGTGGAAGAGCCACACGCCAGGATTGTCGGCGCGAAACCGGAGGACGACGTAGCCCATCGGTGGGACGACGACGGTATCGCGGCGTGGAGGGTACTCAGGGAATGCGGTGTGGTTGGAGGGGTCAAAGGCGATAGCGTCGGTTGCGTCGGCGTAGTCATAGAAGTCGGCGCCCATAGGCGGGTACCGGGCTACGACTTGGAAGACGTGGCCGTGCAGGTGGAAGGGGTGGGAGCCCGAGTCTTGGTTGTTGAGGATGATTTCGACAACGTCGTTGTGGCCTAGCACTTTGGTGTGGGTGAAGTCGCCATAGACGGTTGCATCGGTGGCGAGAGCGCCAGCTGACATGACAGTGTATAGCGTCGGGACCTTGGGCGTAGTGTAGCTGATATTATTTAGGAAAGCATAGCCCATTCCGTTGTCAAGATTGTCCATGATAACAGCTACATTGATGCTGAGATCTGGGGTCTCTAAAAGTGGCTCGTGGTCATGGGGAACCAGTGTACCGTCGTCAAAGGGGACAAGACTGTCTGATTCCGACACGGTCATGTTCGCCTGCGGATGTGGTGCCGACGCATCATACTCTAGCCAGTTGGTGCTGTTTAGCTGCAGATCTGGCGTGATAGTATCCAGTAGGGTAGAGTCAACAACGGTAACAATGGGGTAGTTTTTGTCTGTTGTGTTCTTGGTTGTGAAGAGCACGGAATACCTCTGTGCAACAGCCACATAGAGGATATCCGCTTCGGTTGGCTCCGTGTATACTCCATCGATTTCGACTATCGTCAATGTATGGTCCTCGATGTAGAAGTATTGCGCGGTAAAAGCAGCGATATTGGCTAGCCGTAGAAGATACGTTGTGTTTGGTTTCACCGACAGGCTGGCATTGATGGTGTCGTTGAAGAGCCAGGAATTGGGAATGGGCTCAGCTCCAGAGGGGTTGTAAAGGGACATGAACTCTGGCTTGATATCCTCGGCCAGGTCGTGGTACCAATCGCTCAGGGTCACGGTGAATTCCTCCTCGTACTGGTCAGCAAAGTACGAGCTGTTGTCGTGGACTATGAGGGCCTGCCGATAGCCATCGGGGTAGCAGTAGTCTGTATGGCAGTGGTACCAGTAGGTTCCATTCTGGTTGACGGTGAAGTTGTATGTGATGCTTGAACCGGGGGGCACAGGACATTGAGTAGCCATTGACGCCCCGTCCATCTCATTGGTGCCATTCTGGTACATTCCATGGAAATGAATGCTGGTGCTCTTGTCCCCCAAGCCATTGTACATCTTCACCACCAACTGATCGCCCTTGTCGACCTCGATGACGGGCAGCGGCCATTGGCCATTGATGCCAACAACTTTTCGGTCGGCTAATCCATCTGGGTTGGCAGTTACCCAGGTGACATTAAAGTCGTACACCACTTCTTTGGCAAGCAGTAGTGGCACGTTGAGCGCCAGAAGCAGCACAGAGTAAAGATAGGAGACTGCCATTGGCGGGAGAAAAGAGGAAATCGGAAGGAAGAGGAACGGACGAGAAGGAGGAACTTGAAGACGGACGGAATCTGGAGGTGCTTCGGTTTATACGGAAGGTGGATGCCGCAGTGGGGGGATGTCCTGCCATTGGGTTACACGAGGAAGGGCGCGCTGGCTGCTGCATGTCCAATGGGAAAGTTGTCCCCCTGCTCGGGCCCGTATCAGATGATGGCGGTTTCTGGCGATTGGCTCGCCGGGATTAAGATTTTCTAGCGCCGTCATCAGATAAGACAAGTCGAGTCAAGTCAAGGCGAGTCGAGTGTCCGAGTGTCCGAAGTGGCGCGGGAGGGAGAAAAATCACGCGTGGGGAATTTTACTCGTGCAGGTTGCAGGGGCTGCTTAGCCGACGGTATTTATTATAATCAAATCCCAAACCACCAGGATTTCCTCGCTGTCCTTTCAGGTCTCTCCTACCCCCGCTACCGCCACAATGGTCAACGTCTTTGCCGTCCAGGTCTTTTTCATCGTTTTCCGAGAATGCCTTGAGGCCGCCATCATCGTCTCGGTACTGCTCTCCTTTCTCAAACAGAGCATGGGCCAGCCACACCAGGATCAGGCCATCTACAAGCGGCTTGTGCGCCAGGTATGGGCCGGCGCTCTCATAGGCGTCCTCTTCTGTCTGATCATCGGTGGCGCTATTATTGGTGTCTTCTACAGTCTGGGCCACGATGTCTGGTCGAATGCCGAAAAACTGTGGGAAGGCATCTTCTTCTTGATTGCGACAGTCATTATCACGGTCATGGGCATGGCCATGCTGCGCATCAACAAGACCAAGGAGCAGTGGCAGGTGAAAATTGCCAAAGCCATGGTCGAGAAGAGCAAAAACCAGAAAAAGTCCAAGCTACTTGGCGACTGGGCTCGTCGGTACGCCATGTTTCTCCTGCCGTTTGTCACCACCATGCGCGAGGGTCTCGAGACCGTCGTCTTTGTCGGCGGCGTCTCGCTTGGTTACCCAGCCACTGCATTCCCCTTGCCCGTATTCACCGGAGTTGTTACCGGCCTCACGTGCGGTTATCTCATCTACCGCGGCGGCAATGCCATGTCTATCCAGCTCTTCCTCATCGCGTCGACATGCGTCCTGTATCTGATCGCTGCGGGCATGTTCTCCAAGGGTATCTGGGATCTCCAATACTACCAGTTCCAGAGGGGAGTTGGATCCGACGTCGCCGAGGCTGGAAGTGGACCAGGATCATACAACATCCTCCAGACTGTCTGGCACGTGAACTGCTGCAACGCGGAGACCGATAACGGCTGGGACGTCTTCAACGCCATCCTTGGCTGGGAAAACACCGGCACGTATGGGTCCATCATCTCGTACAATGTCTACTGGATTTTCATCATGCTCTGTGTCGCCTACATGCTCTGGGAGGAGCGGTCGGGAAAGCGTTCTCTGCGCGAGCGCATGCTGGTTGTCCTCGCCCAAGTCCCTGGACTCGGCTGGTATGCGAAACCCAAATTGGAGGTCCTGCAGCAGGAATCAGAGGGGGTTTCACGCGTAGTTCCCACTGGACTGTTTAATGAGGAGCAGGCGGAGCACCAGATGGTGGAGATGAAATGAATGATGAGTGAGCGTGAAAGTGAAGGCGAGAGATTATTGCAGAGTGGGGAACAAAACTGAACAGAAGAGTGTCAGCTAGATTACCATACCATACACGACAATTTACCGGGAACAAGTCCCTGATTTGGACTGGATCTTCGCTCTTGGCGCTGCAGGGTGTTACCCACCGGTGGCTCGGCGCTGGCCCACGTGCGGCAATCTGATGCTTGGTCTAAGCTTGACTTTACTGTGTATCCATCGGATCTGATTGTCTGCATCAATCTAATCAGACCCGTCTCATCTACGAATAGGAATGGCGCCCTTACCTGGGACAAGTATGCTTCAGATTCTGGCTTCCTGGCACTGGGTATCGATGAGTAGCACGCTCAGATACGGAGTACGTAGTCTTGGCGGCCCTCTCGATCCGATCTCATCTCAAGATAGCAAGTCATTGTTGGAACTATTGTTGCCTAACGTGCCAGGTTGCCATCTCTGTATATACTTTCAAGCAGTCTCGGAGGAAGAACCATGTTGTCCCCTCATTCACTGTCAATATATCCATACCGATGCAAGTCCTTGAAGAAAACTGCCCTTTTCGTTTCGAGACCGGGCCAACTTTCCACACAATGACATTCTGGCTCACAACATACCGATATACGCTGTCAGCTGTGCTTGGGTGCCAACTTGGAACTTGGATGACTCCTCGCGATAAAGATTCGAGTCTTCACCCATGCTAAGATAGCATAATCCAGCATCAATTTCGCTACGCCATCAGACCGAGAACCACACCATGAGACTCTCCTTGGCACTTTTCACCCTCAGCTTTAGTTTAGGCGCTGTAGCCAAAGGCTTCTCACCCACTAATACTGATGAACCGGGCAGATACGCCATCTACGTGTCCTTGTCCGTTCTTCAACTGGTAGAACATGCTAATATTATAGGCCCAGCATGTTCGACCTCAGCTTCGGAATGTTCCGATGAGATTGAGATTATATCTATCTATACTTCTATCACAAAAAACTGTCGTGGAACATCACACGATTAAGGACTTGTCTGCTAGGAAAGTAAGTATGCTTACTTGATGCTTCTCCGACCTTACTGCAGTGTACATCACAACGGTCCGCCATCGACCCGCACACCGCAGGCAATGCGACAATAACATTATTGTACTACTTGAGAGGTCATATCATTCGCGCACTCTGTGTAGTGTGGTAAGTGTCGGGTCCGTATATATGGACCTTTGATATTGTTCTCGACATAAAGCTGACAGTACAGACTGCCAACGAGACCCGTGATACCGGCTCCAGTGATATTGCTTCGTGGGTTCTAGGGTATGGTTGACTTACGGCCCTAGAGTCGACATCTCCGTGCTGAAATCCGGTCGTCTACGCTCCTGATCAGCCTCATGGCAGCAGAGGTGAATTACCTCTACCCGGTTGCGCGGGCGGGAGAATCACCCGTTTGCCATGGCTTCGTATAGCCATAAGCACGGCGACGATATAGTACCACAGTCACCACGAAGGACTTGTTCGGGTCTCGAAAAGGATGTGCAGGTTGCGGCAGCTTATTCGATGCCCACCCTACAAAAAAAAATGAAAAAATCAGAGACAAGCAAATAGACGAGGCCAAACACAGGCTGACAGGATAGCACCAACCCTAACATATTCCGACTGGATAAAGCGTCTCAACGACCAATGAACCGAGTCTGCCTTCATATTACACCCAACCCTCCTCCTCGAGGGACCATATGGCCACCGAATTGCACTGTGTGCTTGACCACGTGGCCGTGATCACAGGCGAGACGGGGATCAGCGTTTCGACAGCATGTCTGCAGGACCTTCTGTGCGGATATCCGAGTTCGTCTGGGCACGGCGTCGGCAGAAACTACGCTCCTATCAGATTGTGACTGATCTCCAGTGAAAGTCCGGAGGGTAGCCTTGATGGACGATCTATGTCGCGGTGAATTGGCAGATTCTTCGCGTGTCCGCAGCTGCGGATGCATTTCTATTGTTGCGGCGGAGTGGTCACGAGACCTGAGCAGGTGGGCAGAGGATCGAGATTGGACGGGCTGCAGTTGAGAGGATTATTTTTCGAGCGGCCGCAGAGGCGACTGAGAGCTCCAGCAATGTTGCCGTACTTGTTTGCGGACCAGTTGGGGCGGTGGATTAAGCTCGAGCGGCGGTTTGTGAGGTGAGGAAGGGGGGATGTCGCTGAGTGGAGTGTTTTGAGGAGACAGATGGGTGGTAGATGCGGTTCCAAGTGCTAAGGGCTTGTCTCTCCTAAACTTGAGCGCAGACGTGTAAACAGGCTGCAGTTTTTCTTGTGTCTTGTCCCAAAACAGGTGGGCACAGGCAGTGCAGCGGAGACTGGGACCGATCCATTAGGTTACCATATTTTTTATTTCGAGACAGATAATGCCAATATTTCGCACAGATACATACCCTCCCAGACGCTAGGCCAGTTCTGGTGGCTATTTTGCGAATTCTTTCCAGCTCTATAAGATGAGTTCCCCCATTGCATCGAGTCCTCCGACCCTGTATACTACTCCCAACACCCAGGCAGGTCCAATGGCGTCCACGCCCCAAGACAAGAGGCGCTTTACTCTCCTCTCCGACAAGCATCGTCGGACCTCCAAGCGCGTGGTAGTCTCCTACATCCTAGACTGGGTCTGCATCATGTCTGTAACCCTACCCTCACTTTAACTCCCCTAAACCGCTAACCACCACAGCAGTGTCCTCGCTGCAGTCGGGGCAGTCCTCTATCGCATCACGAGCTCCGAACACGCCTTCTCCCTCGACGACCCATCCATCTCCTACCCGCTCAAGCCCGACACCGTCTCCATTGTCACCGTCGGAATAACCTGTTGCGCCGTGCCCGCTATCCTCATCGCAGCCCTCTCTCTCCTCCCCCTCCCCCTCCCCCTCCCACCACTCCAACCCTGGCCCCTCCGCCTCTGGAACCTGCACACGGGCTTTCTAGGCCTCGGCCTCAGCCTCGCAGGCGCCTTCTTCGTCACCTCAGGCCTAAAAGACGTCGTCGGCAAACCGCGCCCGGACCTCCTCGCACGCTGCCAACCAGACCTGTCCCAGATCGCAAAGTACGCCGTAGGCGGCCTCGGCCTTGAACGCGATAGCGCACCCACCCTCGTCTCGACGGGGATATGCAAGAACCCCGATCCCAAAGTCATCCGCGATGGCTTCGCTGCTTTCCCTTCGGGCCACACCTCCTTCGCCTGGGCGGGGCTGCTCTACCTCTCCCTGTGGCTAGCCGGGAAGTTCGCCTTCTTCTGCTTCTCCTCCATACATCTTCGCGCGTCTGCTGAAGGCACAGAAAAAGGGCGGATACCATCGATAGCACCGACAGCGGCACCGCCGCTATACCTCCTCATCTTGAGCTCGATTCCCGTCGGTGGCGCGCTGTACATCTGCGCGACGCGCTACATGGACTACATGCATGCCGGGTGGGATATTCTAGGCGGCAGCGTGGTCGGGATTGGGTTTGCGCTGCTGGGGTTCTTTTGGTACCATGTTCCTGCGGGGAGGGGTGCGAGGCGGGGGAGCACGGCGTTTGGGGTGGGGTTTGCTGCGGCAGTGGAAGGGCAGGGGTGCCAGGAAGAGGAGAGAAGGCTGGAGGGGGGTGCTGAGGATGATGTCGAACTTGGGGTTATGGGTGGGCGTGGGCATGGACATCGAGATGCGATAGGGGATCATGCGGATGGGCAGGGGGTGTTGTAGATTCGGAACGTGTAATTTTTTATGTACATACCAGCGTGTATATTTAATTTTTCTGTAATAATATCTATAGATCGAAATTTAATGGGAATTATTCAGTCTAAGGTCTACTAACGTAATTCCCTGTCATTCCG
>JOMC01000083.1:1229-66292 GCA_000812125.1 Aspergillus ustus
GTCTGGTTCGACAGGACCGGCGGCGCGGATGCGATGCAGTCGCGCCGCACGCGCATGCTCGAGGGAATCGCATCCGCAATGGTTCAGCTGGATCGGTTCTCGTTCCCAGCCACGGGATTCCTCGCCGACAGCCTGTCCGCGACCGTCATCGGGACCGGCGGCGAGCGCTTCCGCCCGCTGCACGAGTTCGCCTGGTTCCGGCTGCTGCCGGACCACGAGGCCCTTGCGGGCGATCTCTTGTTCGCGGAGCATACCCGTCCCCACGCGGACTGTCCCAAGGCTTGGTATACGAGGCTTGTAGACAGGGAGCAGCAGCAAAAGCAGCATGATGACTTTTGCAACGGCGTCAGGTGTATCCTGCAGGAGCTCGCAGCCTGGATCCCCGAGCCGGCCGGCGGTGCACCGTTTGTGCTTGCGCACCCCGACTTTGCGATGCACAACTTCCTCGTCTCCAGGGACGGTGAGCTCAGGGGTATTCTCGGCTGGGAGTGTACGACCAGCGTGCCGCGCTCCAGAGGCAATGAGCAGTTCCCCAATTGGCTCACGGATGACTGGACGCTGCACATGCAGGGGCAACAGGCGCTGCGGGCTGCGGGCGATACGTCCTTGGTGTTTGATGAGGCGGAGGTTCTCAGGTTCTACCGGAGGGTATACGGCGAGCTGATGGAGAGGTGCAAGGCTGAGCTGAGCCAAGTCGCTGATGACGCCAAACAGAATCACTTTAACATCTGCCAGATGTCGCCCGTTACCGAGGCTGTCATCTTCGCGGTGGAGTTTGTCGAGTTTCGACCTGCGATTGTTAGGCATCTTGTGGCTGAGATCTGGAAGGCGTCGGAGCTCAGCCGGCCGCCTTCTTTCGAGGAGCTTGTTCGCATGTTTTCAAGGAAGGATGTAGACCCCAAAGTGAGAGAGACGTTGCATCTGGGGTTCCTTACGCTTTTGAAGAACTGTAGGTAGGTTTCGTCAAGTACCTAGATATTGCATCTGACTTGCTCCCTGCGGAAATCGTAACTCGGGCTAGAAGAGTTTCTACGTTTGATTTGGTATTTTTGTTATTGATACACAACTCAGGCTTGCTATACATCGGTTACTCAGTCAGTTATGTCAAATTTACCTTCTGCATTTCCTTGACTACTCTAGTATTTGGACGATACCAATCAGAAAAGATATTCCCTAAATCCATAAATAAAGTCTAAAGATTAAATTGAACTAACATAATTGGCAATACCTAGACCATTATAGTGCTTGAATAATTTTCAAGATCTGGATTGCCCCCGGCCTAGGTTGTAGTATAGATCAAGTAAATAGCCTTTCACGGACCAAATTGAAGCAATAGTTTCCCCAGCTGCAATAGCCTGTCTAAAAAAAGCCTACTCCTTCGTATTTCCATGCTATGCCTAGCCTGTGGGACCTACGTGGCCGCCTTCCAGAAGTCCATTGGGTTGCATTTTGAGCGTATATTCATATAAATGAGTGATGGCAGCGCTTTGCCCGCGACTCTGATACATTGATTGCACCGGTGAGAACGAATCTGCAGCAATGGCGCGGTTATGTACACGGATAGCCGGGCATCCATTTATAGGGCCTCCTTCCTTAATCCCTCCTCCCGTCTGTTATCGCACACTGGAGCCTGCCCGCTACTTCCCTTTCTTACACTTCTCACACGTCTCATCTCATCCTGTCTGGCCCATCCACGCAAATGAGATAGACAAATCAGCGCCCCTCTCCTTCCCCTTCCCCAACTCGCTGTGCCTCCTCCCCCCTGATTCTATTCTCCTTCTCCTTCGCCTTCCTATCCTCCCTCCGAAACCCAACGAAAAGAACCACGAAGAGCACCAGCGCCAAACACGCAAAGCCCAGATACACTCTTGCACCAATCCGCCAATGCGGAGCCTCGGAGGCCGGGAACGCCGCGATGGGTAAGAACGCGTTCAGCGCGTAGGCGATCATCGTCCCGCTGGCGAACATGATCGTGCGTGCTTCGGGCCGGTCTTGTAGGTGCGTTGAGCCCCAGGAGCAGAGGAGCATTGTTGAGACTCTATTTTTGTTCCATGTGTAAGTATGGGAGTAAGTATGTAAGTAAGTGGGAAGATCCATTTGGGGGAGGGTTTGGATTGGATCTGTTGTAAATGTGGATAGTAATGGGGAAAACTCACGCGCCTACGTAGTTGAGGTAGTAGCCGGCCATATGTGCCTTTTCGTTTGCGGGTTGGACAATGAGGATCGAGAGGGAGGTGATGCTGACGGCCTGGTAACGAAAGAGTATATCAGTCACTCAATTATCACCCTAACCCTCAAGGTAGATGTTTTCGAACGTACCGAATGAACCAGCAGCAGGGGGAACCGTCCCACTCGGTCACTGAGTCCACAAAACACGATTTCGGCCACGAGCTGGATCGCCTGTCCGATGATCGGCAGGTAATTGAGCATGCCTACAGAACTGCAGACATGTGTGTTTTAGAACCAGGTGAATTCCCTACTTCGCGGGGAGGTAGATACGTAGAGGAGAGCGTTAACTTACTACTTGGCCGAGCCATCGGGATTCTTCAGCGACTTGAGCCAGAGATTGAAGTAGTTTCCTGGCGCAGTATTTGCAGCAACGGGCCATGCGACTGTTATAATGCGAGAATAATGCATTAGCATTTCTATCCAAGGTAGTTGAATCTGCTATCTCGACATCTGCAAGGTTACAGTAGTGGTTAGTACTTACTAACAATCGCCCAGACGAACCAGATCTTCCACGTCGCCAGGAAGCTGCGTGGCGTGATCCCCGTCTGCGCTTTGCGTCCAACACGTCTTGCCCGCGCGAGGGCGATTTCTATACAATACCGTGTTAGCCCACAACCCGTACGGAGATCCCCTTTTGTTATGAATTAGGGCTCTTACCGATGTGTCGAGACTTCATATAGAACTTTGTCAGGGGATTAGGGCGCTCGGGCTATAATATCAAATAGATATACATATCAGTATCGTTTGGGGATGAGAGTGGATGGGTGCTGGCCTGTAGGAGACGTACATAGCCGGGCAGGATGAAGAAAGCGAGCAGCGCAACGAATATTGTGCAGATGCCCTAGTAAAAAAATGTTAGCAAACTCACTCCTACTTGTTCGCATCCAACACCCGTAGCCCGCCCGGTCGGTCGGTCCATTGGTCATGCATGGTCTTGGCCGGGAGCAGAACCACAAGTGTGTGTACGAGAAGGAAAAAAGAAGGCTAGTCTCGTACATTGATAATAAATGCCCAGCGCCAACCCGCGCGGCCGAGCGTCCCGTTCATAGTCGTGGCCAGGGCGCCCTGCATCGCGCCAGAGATCATTGCGCCGACGGGCTGCGCGATGTTGAAGAGGCTCATGCGGAGACCAATTTCGTGCGGTAGATACCATTGGCTGTGGGAGAGATTCGGTGAGATTTTTCTCCTTGGTTGCTTGCATGCTTCTCTTGGTATGCGGACGGACGGACTGACTCACCTGATGATCGTGAAATAGCCGGGCCAGGCGACGCCTTCGAAGAAGCCGATTAGGAAGCGGAGACCGTAGACCTGGATAGATATGAGTATAAATGAGATGTCTATCATAGAGTGCATGGATTTGGTGATGATAAGTGAGAAATGTAGTCTGGCTTCTTACTTGGTAAGGGTTCGTGACAGTCGACAAGCAGCAGGTAAACACGCCCCAGAGAACCTATTTCGATGTTAAATTGCTGTATGACGTTTCATAAGGAATCACCGACCTCGCATGCAGGCAACCAGATGGACGGGCCGACGTAGGATATGAGGATACACGACGGGAAGAGCATGACCATGTATCCGATGCTGCAAGGATCGGTATCAGCACAGATAAGTCACTGTACACATGAATGTATGCATGAAGGAATAACTCACTTGTGATAGGTGGTAAAATAGTTCAGCTCATTGCCGTAGAGCCCCAAGTCTTCCTTCATGCCAGAGACATACGCATTGCTCTGGTGTGGTGGTTAGTATCAGCCTGACTCGCAAGGTAAATATAACTGGTTCACAAGCAACAACACGCACAATATTGATCTGGTCCAGGTACTTGAACACGTAGCCCAGGAAGCCAATCGTTAGGAGTCCGAGATCGAGCCGCCATAGCTAGATTAGGTTGATAGGTTAGATCAGTTTTAACTCGACTAACTACTACTAATACTACTACTAGCGATAGATGGGAGGCGTCCGTACAAATGCCCTTTCCTCTTTCTCATCAACTTTCCCAAGTAAAGCGTCTTGATCGCTTTCAGTGTCAGATGAGGCTGCGTCAACGATGCTGTGTGCGGCAGTCTTGTCGATAGGGCCGCCTGTCGTTGTCTCTGGGCTTATTGGTGCCATTTCGAGGTCTTTGGCGAGAGCACGAGTACTGTGGAAGACACGAGTCAATTCCCCGAGGTGCGACAGTGGACAAGCAGCTACCTTTAAGAAAGTTGGAGAAGCTTGTTATCTGTATTGCGCCATGGCAATGGCGTCACCTGCAGCATGGAAACGTGCTTGTCTAGACGAGGGGCTATTCGATCATACTCGGCGGGTTGATAAGAGCCACAAGTAGTTCCATTCCGCCGAACAGAATTTAAAACCCGGGTGCGTCATATAATATACACTTAACGGTGATCTGAGAGGACTAAACACGAGGGGTTAGATACGTATATACTATGTTCATCTCGAGATGAGCGGTACACGCCCAGTCTGCACGACAACCAACCCTCCCCTCCCTCTACCCCAACTTGCGAGATCTAGCCAAGGGAAGACGTGATGCAGCTAAGCACTTGGTTAGCATAACTAAGCACCGGCTTGGGGTCAAGAGAAACGGACCGATCCAGGATTTATGTTCGGGCGATCACGCAAGGAGGGGCTAAGATCTCGCAGCGACAGGGGTCCGATCTTGGTCCGGAGGTTTTTCTCTCGCACGTGGGGGAAACGGGTGTATGATAAACCACCGAAGCATGGATTAGCTGCAGGGGCGACGGTCAATCCAGAAAAATATTGAGAAACCTCGTTCGGGGAATCAGTGTGATCTCCCTCCCCTCCCCCGTTTCCCCATTTTTCTAAAACTGAAAAAGAAACTCGGTGATCTGGCTATCAAGCTTCGGTATTTAGGTGGGACGCCCTGCTATAGATAGTTGAACAAGCCACACCCTATACCTCAACTCTTGTAGGAGTGCAGCGGGCTGCTACCACGAATGTCTTGGATCATAGCTTTAGGCAAGTGGTTGGACCGTCCGGGGCATGAATGCAGACACAGACCTCTCCAGCCGGGTCTGTCCTGATAGCCGGTGGTGCACATGGAATCGGGTTCAACATCCATAGCGATGTCGCTTACCGAGACTGGCGTACTTAGAGCACCTTCTGCTCATAGAACGGCCAGAATCATAATTGGCGGAAGCTGTCATAATGCTCTTGTTTATTACAAGGTACCCTAAGGAAAATAATATGCCCTGGACTTTTGAAACGCTTCAGTTTTCGCCGTATATTCCTGTTAATATCCAACTTTTGAAAACATGCCCATGCCGGAGCCCTTGCTCAGCACAAACATGTCGGAATAGTACTGGTCCGGTTTTATTATAAACGTGCTCCTCGGTACAGCCCTTCTCAACACAAGCGTATTATCTACACCATCCCCTGGAACAAGGGCCCAATCGGCGCAACGCCCGCCGTGGTGATCACACTAATTACAGCGGGTGCATACATACGGGCCCGCCTGCGCCGAATCTCTCTGCCTACTTCCAGGCGACCAAGGCTGCTCTTGCCCTATGGGTGGAAACTGTGTCAGCTGATATTGACAGCTAAGTCGCAAGTTTCACATCCGTTCGCCGGGGGGTTGTCGATCCAGACATGCTGGTTAAGTTCCAGCTGGGTGGTGTTTTCCCACCGACTGAAGGGAAGCTGGTTGGAGGTTCAATCGTGTGCACAGCTAGTACTAAAGAGGCAGGTTTTTTTGCGAGACAATTTGTTTCGTTTGGGCCAACTGGGATGATGCTCCGGAGGTGCTTTTCCTCAGAGATGATATTCTGTCGAAGGATCTCTTCGCGACGAGGTTGGCAGAGTAATAGTAATAGGCTCTGGGTACCATAAGTTCGAGTGAGCTACTTTATCTGATCCAGGGTGATGGAGATGGCATTATCTAAAGGGGAAGTGCCAGATGCAACGCATCCTTCCGTTCATATCAAGAAAAAATAGTCAACACAGATCTATTTCAGCCTGAGCGCTGTCAATAATTGATCCGGTAGATGAGTGAGACATCCGGTTCTGTCAGCTCCCATATGTAGCTTCTAGATGTCCGTTGGTTAGCGTACTGTACTGAAGTGCATGCGGCGTGTTGGATCCAACATACTCAATGCTGCCTACTTACGCCCTCCGGTGAATCCATTGATGAGCGGCTGGGGTCCACAATAGAGATATTCTTCCAGGACCTTGCCCCAATCTCCCAGCCTCTCTTGCACTTCCTTGTCGAAAAAAGTCCTGGTACGCAACGGTATACCTATTATTTTGAGTGAGCAGTCAACCAATCCCTAGACTCCCTGGTGCCAAAGATCATTCATGTCTGTCCACATACTGTTTCTGAGCCAGGAAATCCCTCCAATTGTCCTTGGTGATCGCATCCCCGCGGGTGAAGCCACGGGCGATAGCCACAAGCTGGGGATTTGATGCTCGTACGATCTCTTCAGCTGGTCGATGGTCGCTCCAATAGCGTAAGCTGAGCCCAGAAACTGTATGTTGTTAGATAAATGATGTCTTTCCGTCACCAACTTCAACTTGGTGGTGTGGGAAATGACTTACATGGGGCAGGTGGCTGTGGAGGATCCGCTCGGGGTCGGGCAGCGGAGCGACCGTAACATGACCGGCTTCAAGTAGAGCGCGCAGTGTTTGAGTTCTCGCGTCTGGGAACTTGGTCACATCGTAGACTGGGACTGGTGGGAGGTCTCTTAGTTGAGACGGAGGACGAAGTCGAACCGAGGTTTGTCCCGAGGTATCGCCGTTGACGGACATCATTACAAGATAATGAATATATATGTATAGAAAGCAAGTTACACCAGTGAGGGAGGTAGGCAGGTAGTTCGGTAAGTTCAACCACTAGTGAACTATCAACACGGGCGACAACACGATTATATATCTCTCCTCCAGGACCCATGTCCCCCAAAAGTACGGCCTCCTGCTGAAACTTGTCATCACAACTCTGAAACTTATACCGTTGATCATACGTGAGTCCGCCATGACAGACGATTGGGGCAAGACTGATTTCGGATACTCCACAGTTTGGTTCCCCACCGGAGTCTGCAGTGCTAGACAGGGAAGGTTGAGGTAATGGTGTACCAACCTCAACACGCAATCCCGACATCAAACTTGGAAGTGGGGAGGCCCCAGGCGTCCTTTCTAGCTGTTTCTGTAGGATGCTGATCTCTTCGTAGATTAATATAGCGCGTAAAGTTACATCACCAGATTGTTGAATGTGCAAGCTACTCGAGACAAATCATCTTCGGTCTTGGTGAAACTGCATGGGAATAGATGAGTACCATTGTTCACAATAACTGTACATACAAGGTTCTCACCCCCGGTCCCTTCTTCCCATGACCCCTCAAACGACACTATCCCCGTTAACCTGCAGAACCTGACCAGTGATCCAGCCGCTATACTCCCCCCACAGAAGACTAACAGCTGCAGCAATCTCGTCGGCTCGTCCAATGCGGTTGCAGGGTGGAGGGGTGTTGATTTGCTCTGCAATCAACATAGCGCTGTCCTCGTCCATGGCCCTGTGGAACGACTGACTCGGCGCTTCAATGTTGCACCCGCCGGGGGAGAGGGATGGTATTGACGCGGATCCCCACGCCGGCAAGCTCGCGTGCAAGCAAAGCACCTTGACTATTTGTTCGGGCCACTGCCGTCTTTGGTCGAAACGTAGGTAGAGAAGAAATTAGAGTGGCACAATCGACGCGCCGGCTATGTCAGTGGAGTTGAGGATAATCGTGCTACCACCTGAGACGTCATGTAAAGGAGGGCTTTCTGGGGAACCGGTCAGAATCGTCGCGCCTTCTGCTCCCCACTCACACACACAGAGGGGTGAGAAGCCTGTCAAGGAAGGGGGGATGGGGGGAAGCTACCCACCCGTATGAGAAAAAAAGGCCCCTTGACAACGCTCAGGTCCTAGCTAGGTAGTTGTCAACCAGGGCATTTGCAGCTTTGGCGTCCGATTGGTAAATTGATGACGACGTTGGCCCCTTCGGCGGCGGCTTGCAAGGGCTATGTATTTCTTTCCCTATGCCCTTGGAGGTGCCGGTGATTATGAGCACATAGCCAGAGAGCGTCATGGTGGCGAGATGCTAGTAGCGATATCTTGTGTGGATCGCAAAAATAAAAATGAGTGCTAGAATGCCCGATGCGGACTGGAGTCCAGCGCTTTATATTATCTGTCCTCCGGGGTAGGAAATGCACTGCGGAAAAAGAATGGGTCAGACGATAAAAAACCCTCGTTTGCCTACGTGGTGATAGATTGACCGAAGTTGTGGGCAAGTACACAGCAGATTAAGCGACGGAGTGGATTCGTTCCTGGGAATTTCTCGCTACTATTCTTGCAAATAAGCCATTATGCTGTGCGTAGTATACTGGTCAAGGGAATAATGCCAAAAATGGATATTCAGCAGCCAGGCCAGGCCAGGGTTCGACGGTCACATTAGCCTTCTGCGGCCAAACACAGAAATCAACGGAAATATCGACGGAAACTCTAGTAAACCCGGAAGCCGAACCCCACTGAAAGCGCCTCCCGCCGGCCCCTCCCGTCCGTCCCGTCTGGCAGCTGGAGAGAAAGCCCACCACCATCGTCGAGCCACCATAGATAGACCCTTGCTTTCTAACCCTGGTTCCCCAAACAGCTATAAGCTATCTGCATGTAGCTCCAGCAACTCTGCTTCGATATTCTGCAGTTTCCGTACAGCCCGACGAGTCAAAATCAGCGGCCATGTGTAGCCAAACGGACAGCGTCGGACTTCTGCGTTTGACTAGCAGGCAAATCTACTTCTGATACGTAATATCACACGGACCAGCTTGATCCGTTCTGCCTGCTCGGGTGTCCACTGGGGCTCGGGACGGTGCTGCGTTTCTTCCAACCACGCACAGGAAAATAGGCCTAAGTGCAGTGCAAATATTGTTCAGCAAAGCCCATGTGGTGCAATAGTCTGGGCAAAACATCTGTATATATATATGGATGTATACTCATGGCATTCTACAGAGAATAGGTGAACTTTGAAGCTCTGAAAACACGAAAGCCGTTGCTCTGCCTATGTTACCCTTATGCTTGCCCCAATATACCCCTCCAGCTACGTTTTAGAGATTCCATTGTGCCTTACCCTCGATTCAATGTTTCTATTAGCTAGATCGCGTTTTCCACTTCTTGGTATGTATTTCGCCCAATGCAATTGATATCCCCTACCCGCTACAAACGTGTAGCCGCCTGATAGACGCAGCCTGATCAGTGCCAAGCCAACATATTCCTGCACAGTTTTTTTTGCATATGTACATCCATATATATACGGAGTACAGGACAAACACATGACTGTGGCTGCGCCTCAAACCATGCGCACTGCCACAGCTTGCCAGCGGAACTAACCTCCCCACTGCTCGGGGCTGGGCTGGGCTGGGCCAAATTATTATCCATCCACCATCAGGTCGCACACAGTCTACGCAGATTAAATCGAGCTCGCCACAAGAGATGTAACCAAAGCTGCTCACCTATTTACCACACACGAAATTGATTATAAAAGACTTCCACCATGTCCAAGATGAAAGACCCACGTCCAAAGGATAAACAAACCCGGCAGCCGCTCTTAATCAAGAGGACAATATCGGAAGACTGTACGCGGAGGGATGCAGACGCCGGTCGACCGGCGAAATACCATTGCCTGCGGAAAGAAGCAGAGAGGTGGGGGAAGCCCCGTCTTGACGTTCTAACCAGGAGGGCTTCATCATCACGAGTGTGGTCTTCCCCGCTACCACCTCGCCCTCGCAACGCAAACCACCTCCCAGCGGTTACGATAAACGACCAAAGCCACCGCCAGGAGCGCGATGCAAAGACTGGAGCTGGATCGGTGACGGAAGTTAGTAATGTGGATGTTCACGATGCCGATGCGGTCGCAAGGACTAGAGAGAAGAAGAAGAAGAAGAAGCATCGAGGCCGCTTGGTAAAACTGACGACTGAAAACATGAACGATATACTTGCCAACGTCGCTTCCTCCTTGCAGGCACAAGGTCCTTCCCGTGGCTGGAGAGCACAAGAAAGCGTTGAAGACCGGACGTTTCAAGTTCATCAGATGTAAGCTTATGGCCTCTCTCATCCAATATATATCTGTGCCACCCCTCCCGACGGTCGCTAATATTCTTCTGTCCTAAGGACAACATCCCTACGCCTCCTTTATCCTCAGATGCAGCTTCACCACGCCGCCAATGCTTGTATGAATATTGAGGCCATGACGTTTAGGGAGGCCGCGTCCAAGGTTAGCTGAGACTTGTCTTGTTGCTATGATTATACTTAAGCTTATATTGTCATAGGCCGAGTATGAGAAGAAGTTTAGGGACCACCTTGTACAAATCAGACAAATCAGAGACACCCGTATCCGGCAACAGTCATCGCACACTTGAACCAAGGCACCTGGTCAATTGCAGCTACATAAGGCACCTTTTACCCATGCAGCGGATTGAACGATCCACCTTAGCACCGAGGATGCATCAGCGCAAGAAATTTAGCACCCTGCGATCGCTCGGTGGAGTTATATACATACATAGTGCGCTTCCTTCAGTGTTCGCCCTGCTGGTGTCAACTTATGGTCTTAGCCCTTGAATATGTAACCAACAAATGGAGAAGCATATAGTTCTTGTGCTTGCCAATGGCCGATAGTGAAGGGAATCAATGTATATTCTCTCTTTTTCCCTTTCCCTATGCACAACATTGATAAATAAGATCGACATTTTAAAGATAAAAAGGTAAGATCTTAACTATATAATTCTATGCTTCATCTTTTGAAAACATGCGAAGGTAACTTTAGAAGAACCACTTTATATAAATTTTTTAACTACTTTTATTTTAGTTTAAAAAGCTAGATAGAAGTATATTAGTATCTAGAAAGTTACTAACAAGCAAAAATAGTGGATGGGTACGGAGTATGTATGGCGAGCTATGTACGAAGGAGGTCCCTCCCGCAAGCGCCGTGGCTTGCTGCACAGCCGTCTATTCGACGAGGGTCCGTCCCATCACCATGCGCGTCAGCGCGAAAGTCACGAGCGGCGAAAAGAGGATGCGGCTGAGAAGTTTTCGCTTGCTTGCTTGCTTGCTTTCTCTCCTGAATTACGCCGCGTTTGCGGAAGCCTCGACGCCGTCCGCTAGATTCGCATGGTAAGTATACTTAAAGAATTTCGACTATTTGTGTGGAAGTACACTGATCCAGATAGATATGTAGGAGGCCCACTCAAACGCAAACATAGCCGTCGCCGATGAGGGGCTGACGGTGCTGGAGGGCGCGGTGGAGGGGGCAACGGCGGTTGAGTGAGTTCATTCTCTTCCTTCCTTTCCTTCGATCTCTCGCGATTGCTCTGACGCGATTCTCTCGTTAGTTACGTTTTCCTCCACGGGCTAAACGGCAATCCCAAGCGAACATGGACCCACGCGACGGACGGTTTCTTCTGGCCAGCGCAGATCCTGGCGGATATCCCAGGCTGTCGCGTCATGATGTTCGGATACAATGCTGCGTTTGAAAGGGCGCTGGTGGAGAACACGACTACCATCAATGCGATCGCGCAGACGTTCATCAGCCGTCTGATCGATAAGAGGAAAGACGCTCAGCTGATGGTTCGGCCGTTGGTGTTTATCGCTCACAGTCTCGGGGGCTTGGTTGTCAAACGGGTACGGTGTTCTACATCTCCGAGAAGACCTATATGTAATAGCTGGCTTATACTCTCTAGGCAATTGCGAATATACATGCGGAAGGCAATTCGGGCCTTCAGACACGCAAGGTAAAGGAGCAAAAGGCGATATACGACGCTATAGCCGGTCTGGTATTCATGGGAACTCCGCACCTGGGCAGCCACGTCGCAGACAAAACCAGGGTACAGGTCTTGAAGGCGATCGGGAAAGCCACTTTTATGAATGCTCCGGATCGGTTGCTGCGAGCACTGTCCGCTCACTCGAATGAACTGCAAGATTTGAGTACCAGTTTCGAGAGGACCACGATTTTCACGCAACATCAGATTGAGATATGCACGTACTATGAGACGAAAACGACAAAGTTCGCTGGTAGAGAAGAGGTATTTATTCAAGAGCCCATACCACATGGTTTGATGCTAAAGCTTTTCAGGTTGTCCCCCGTGCGATGGCTGTGCTGCACTATTTGAACGAAAGGGAAGAGCCCATCGCCGCCGAACACGCAGATATGACAAAGTTTCCGAGCAAACAGGACGACACGTTCCAGTCAATAAGACAGCGAATCGAAGACATGGGAAATGAGGGCCTGGATGCCCTGAGAGCCGGCCAAGGTTCGTGAGTGTTTGTGCGAGAAAGCCAGTCGGAGATAGATTTGGCGAGCGTATGTTCTGGTTGACCTTAGTCTAATTAGTTGTTTTTTTCAGCGACATATCGAATATCACAGATTCCAGAGGATGTCACGAGAGACCAGCTGCCCATTTTCCTCTTTAGCTGTTGTAGAGAGCTGCAAGTTCAGTCGGTGGAAGGTATCCGAGTCCATTCGCTGGCCGCTCGCATTGGGCAGGTGCAGCCCACGAAGACAGCAACAGTGACGTTTGAGCAAGTGCCGCTACTCCTGCGTACCAGGTCATCCGAGTGGGCATTGTCATTTGTTCACAACTCACATTCTGGCACCCTTGTGATCGACGTGCACTTTGATGGATTCACAGTCCTGAATGACGTCCCCGCAGACCGCCATACACTCGAGTAAGAACATCTTCCTATCTGACTGGTTACGACGTGGCTAATTTCTGAAAAGTTGTGTTGCTATTCCGGGGATAGGCCATCACCCCTTCTCGATCTGGCAGCATAAGCCTGGCATGGAACCCTTCATGTGGTTGCGAGACAGTCTACCACAACTCGTGAGCGGCGCCCAGGTTCTGCTGTACGGCTATGACTGTGGGACATCTAGCATCAGAAGCCCAGCCAGCATCGAGGGCCTGGCATTATCGTTAATCATGCAACTAAAATCCATTGGTTCGACGTCGCTGACAGCGAAGCCCCTCGTGTTTCTGGCGCATGGTCTCGGTGGTGTTTTCCTCAAACAGTGCTTGATAGAGCTGGCTAACTGTGGTAAGACGGAATTCTTCATCCTTAAGAATGTCAAGGCATGCATCCTTCTGGCCGTTCCGAGTGAGTATCCAGGGTCAGAGGTAATGGCGACCATGGAAAACAATGTGCAGTTCAGCCACCTTCTAGCAGAGTTAAGGTCACAACCAGGCTATCTGGTGAGATTAGACGATATGCTGGCAGGCATTGCCCAAAGCCAGAACATTCGCATTCATTTGGGTAATGCTGCCAACCCCTCAGTGACCATGAAGGTAATGCAAACTGTGGCCTCTTCAGATCATCGGCTTGCTGACATTGGCCAAGGGCACTCATACCACCACGTTCCCAGTGAATAAGGGCCATAGTGAGGTCCTCAGATTACGGCCGCGCAGTCAAACAATATCGACAATTGCCAACTTGATTGGCGAGCAATCCTCCTCTAAGCTTCCCGTGGGAGAGTCGTTTTTACCAGAATCTGAAGCCCGCAAGTGGTCAAAGCTATTGCCCAAGGTCGCACCATCTTGGGAAGGTCTAAAATCGTACTTATTCGACACGTACAGGTCAAGTGGTATGTACATTTCTAAATCCTGCCATCCATTCAATAATTAATAGCCCTATAGACAAGTCATCATCCCAGCCGGAAACAAACCTACCCTCGAAAAGGGAGATTGAGTCCTCAGAGTTGCACAGGGAAATACTCTCGACGCTCTATCTACATGGCCGGTTACGCGAAGACACAATTGACACTGCATGTAAACATACATTCGAATGGATCTGGACACGCCCTGAGATCGGTCTCCGCTCTTGGTTTGACGACGACAGACCCCTCTACTGGATACGGGGCAGACCAGGGTCCGGCAAGTCGACGCTTATGAAATATGTTTGGAATCATGACGCACTTTCTACAACTCTTTCTGGCAGAGGCTCCTCTGTCTCAACGATCAAGACAGCATTTTTCTTTCATCATCGCGGGTCGCATGAACAAAAATCGTTCGAGGGGATGCTTCACAGCATCTTGTTCCGAATTTTAGAACAGGAACCCCGACTTGTGGCTTGCTTTACTTCGGATGTTGATCGACTGAAGGATGATCGACACACTGAATGGACATTGACAAGATTAATGGAAGTTTATAAACGGATTCTCGTTCAGAACGCGTTCCCCGTTGAGATTTATCTATTCCTCGACGCCCTCGATGAATACGACGGGCAGGCAGAAGCAATTGCTCATTTTGTACAGTCCTCAGTCAACGCCCGGCCTGATGGGAACACGCGTCTAAAAATCTGCTTCTCCAGCAGAGAATGGTCAACATTTGAAATTAGCTTCTCTGGCTGCCCGGGTTTTAAGATACATGAACATACCGAGCAAGATGTGCGCACCTACATATCCGCTCGCCTAGCTGGTCTCCAGGGTCACACAGACCCTGCAGGCCATCTCGAGGACAGGTTGCTCAGTCTGCAGGATATTGAGGATAGTATTGCCATGAGGGCCAAAGGCGTGTTTATCTGGGTAAAGGCAATTATGAACGTTGTCACACAGGACTATCAAGGAATACCTTTGTCCGAGCTTGTTGCACGTGCGAAAGTTCTCCCTGATGACTTAGAAGAGTTCTACAGAGACGCAGTCCGACGAATCCCTACGCGCTATCGAGAAGAATCTTTCATCCTGTTTGAAAGTGTCCTACGCTACTCTGGCACTTTGGTTGTCGGAAAGCTCATTGACATTGTTTGCTGCGCGAGATGCAAAAGTATACCCGACGCCATGGCAGCAATTGATGCGAACGAAGGAAAGCATGACCCGGAGCAGTGGCTACAGGATCGGGGAGGGGGACTGATTGAGGGGATTTCTGACAACAGCTCGGGTTCATCTACTGTCTTTGTCCAATTCATGCATCAAACTGTTTTCGACTTTGTTCAAACACCTGGATTCCGCAACCTTATCCTCCAACAGCCTCTACATCTACCCCTTGAGAACGGGTATACGTTCTTATCGAAGTTTGCCTATGTTCAAATGCAGAAGAATGCCATATGGGGGTCTAATGGCCTGGATTTCCTGCGTCAGGCAGAGGCTACAACAGGCAGGTCGACAAAGGCTTTCTGGGATGATGTTCACCCAGACGCTGTGAGTCGTTATTTAATATACAAACAGTGGCCCATTGAGAGTATAGAGGACCCGAAATTGGCATTTGCAGTCATGCACAACTTGTCCACACTGCTGCGAGAAGTGATTTCTGCCCGCAAGGGGAAGCTCTCAGACAGAGGAGGGTTCTCTCTACTACATTGCCTCATAGTTGGCTGCGGCCTGGTACAACATCACCGATTTCGCGCGGGGCCCAAGATTGATCAGGCAATGTGGCCCGTAGATATTCTACCCATGTTGGTCCGTCATGGTGCGAGACTCGACACTGAGTATCAGGGCCAAACCCCCTTCCAAGCCCTCTTCGATAGTTTCTACTACAGTCGCTTCACAGGGTCTGTCGGTGCTTATCATAGGCGGCCTCTCCGCACCGAGGTAGCACGCCAATTCCTGGAGGCGGGCCAGCAACCGAACGTGTTATTGGCAAGGTCGATAAATAGAAGCCGTCACGCTCTTACAGCAACAGTTCTTTGCACGCCCCTTCATCTCGCATCCCCGGATTTGGTTGTTGTCTTGCTTACGCATGGTGCTGAGATCAATTTCGTCGATAGTCAGGGGCGGACACCACTCGACCTCGCTTGTGGCGTCGCAGGAAATCCCTTCGAGATCGGAGACCATGTTCGGCCTATTGACGCCTACGAAACCGCTGCCCTGCTTCTACGTCATGGAGCCAAGGTGACAAAGGCTGGGCTAGCGCAGTGGCCTACGTTTGTAGAGCTCCTTGAACAGCGCGGGAAACTAGTCATCCCGGCGGAGTTCAGAGCGCCACCAACGATGCGTGTGTCCCTAATGTCGACCTTCAGACTTCGCCTGAGTAGATCATAGCTGTCCTAGCTATCATTGCACGAAGTGGTATGTGGAGGGCCGTCTATTCTTCTTGCGCCTGGCTAGTCGAATCATTTTGGTCTCACAGTTCTTCTTGGTATAATACTTTTAGCCCTCCCGAGCATAATGTGTGGGTATATCTGCATAGTTACCCTATGGTAACTTATCAATACTATATAGATAGAATATGGATTTCCCAAGCGCTCGAAGAGGAACGCCGACCATCGTTTGTAGACAAAGTCCACATCTCTGGTTAGTGGTCGTAGAATCAATGCTGGCGGCAGTTCAACTAGGTATTCACCGAGAGTGATGTCACTGACGCCCCTGCCCAGCCCTACAAGCTGACACTCAGAGACCGCAAGCCCAAAGTGGGCCCAGCCAGGATGGAAGTCGGAGACCGGAGTTTAGGAGTTTTCTAGGATCAGGTCCAGGATGCCTTCAACTCAGTAAAGGAGAGTGAGCCTGCAGCCCAATACGTGTTTGAGTTCCCGGACAGTAACCTGAATGGGTGGGAAAAGGTATGGATCTTGGCCACCCACCTGTCCCCTGGTGTATCTCCTCCACCAACACCAGAAGCGTGTTGTCCCTTGTTTAACATCCCCTTTCTCCCTCTAATACATACTCGACTAAGAGCTCTATCACAATCCAAAGATTATCTACATATGTATAGCTAGCAATCGTGCTAGTCTTGATACTGGAATAGTATTATTGCACATGTTCCAACCTACCCTAATATGTGTTTAATGAGGAGGAGACTACATTAAGCCTAGGTATAAAAGAGATAGTATAATATGTGTAATACAGTAACACTTTTCTTAACTTTCTCAGCCTAGGAAGAAGGTCCAGGTTTAAATCACACTGCGAAAAACAACCCCATCCCTCTTCGCATTCCACGCCGCAATCGCATCCATAAGCGCCGGACTGAGCGCATCATAGCTCCGCAACCCAAGCGCCCCAAGTTGCTCACGCACTTTGTCCGTCAAACTCGGATCCAACCCCTGCCCAATCAAACTACTCACAAACCCCGCAAACTGCACCGCCTGCCACCCCTCCTCATCGCTCAACTCCGTATGCACGAAATCCAGTCCCTTGAATGGATGTTCCACCTCAATCCGTCCGAACAAGTGCACACCGCACTCGCTGCACGCGTACCGCTGGATCGGCGCCGATGCATCAACAATGGAGAGTTTATCCCCGTTGGCAGTGACGGAGAGCGCGTCGCGGGGGACAACGCCGACGATGCTGAAAAGTGCACCGGAGGGCTTCCAGCATTTCGAGCAGCCGCAGGCGTGGTTGTGCGCGACGTTGCTGGTTAGTTTGACAGTGACTTTGTTGGCGCTGCAGTGGCAGGAGAGCGTTCCGCCGGGGAAAGTGTCTTTTCCTTGTTTTAGGGCTGCGCCGGAGTCGAGGAGCGGGTGGAGGCGGACGGACATTTTGGTTGCTTGGTTTTTGATAGTTGGGGGTGATTGATTGGTTGGTTGGAGGAAGAGATGATTGATTTAGTGATTAGTGAACGGGAACCTTGGGAGAATCGAGCTGCTTATATAGATCGGTTCTCCCCTCCCCTCTTCTTGACTGTTAATACCACAGATATCTACGTCTATGGAGGCTGCAATCCGTGGTGGGAAAATGTATCCCCTCACGAGGGGTAAGGATGGGATATCCTGCTCTGTGAGGGGAACCCTGCCTCGACTCCAAGAATTGCACCATCAGCTCCTCCCTCCCTCCCTCCCTGCCACGGAATGAAGGAAAGGAAAGAGAAGAGCCGAAACTCGAAACCCCCTCGGGAGGAGAAGGAGAAGGCGGCTGGGACTACGGGGCGCCGCGGGGCCCGCTGTACTTGCGATGTTGACTCATGGAGGGAAGGTGCTTCTCCGAGACTGAATGCGAAATTGTGCGCTGCGATGAGACAATATTGTCTGGGACAGGTACAGGTTAACCTGTTTGGGTCTCCGATTCGGCTCCACACTATGCAATTGCACTGCACTGCCGGGTAGCTTTCCGACGCGGATGCCGGGTGTACCGCGTGTCAGCTTCGTGGTGGAAAAATGGTCGATTGGCGGCAGGTGGAGGTGGGGAGGTAGATGTGGATGTGGTGCGCAACTGGTTTCTCGATGCGGAGAAGCGATCCGAACGAACTCCTCGAGAGGGGAGATGGTCTTGGCTGTTGGAGAGACTTGCCTGTTCGAGACTGCGTGGGTATACGTAGACTACTTACTTGGGTTGAGTTACAGCTGAGTTGAAATAATGCGAGCTCAATGGGATCTTCGTTCAGTGTATGTACAAGGTAAGGCAGCAGCCACCACCAGCTCAGCTCAGCAGTCATAAAACGTCAGGTAAAACGCCAAACAATACACAAAATGGGTATAAATGTCCAAGATGTCACACAATGCAAAGTCTTCATCAGAAGCTGTCTTTGTCTCATACCCGTGGAAATGTCGTGATGCGTTAGACGTGGAGAGAAAAAAAGTAGAAGAAAGGAAATCATAACCAAAAGAAGCCGTCGCCCTTTACGGGCAAAGGATGGGTCTAACACGGCGTACGCGGAGAAGAGTAAGAAAAGAAGAGGTTTTAATCCTTCTGCCCCTCGTTCTCGACCAGTTCGAGGACAATCAGGTTGCGTGGGTAGTCCGGATGCTGCATGCAGATCTTGACTGTGCGGCCCTGCGTAGCGAGAGACGCACCGTTCGACGTCCCGCTAGAAAGATTCACAGTACCGCCAGAGCTTGTCGGAATACTGTTAACCCCCGATCCAGGGAATCGACTGCCATCATCCAGGCAGACGACATTATGACCCGGAATGACCTGTCGCAGACGCCCGTTCATCGCGTTGCGCACCTCGACAAAGTCCTCGTTGAAGAGAACCAGGAACTTGCCGTACAGGCACGCCGAGTGCGCCCGCCCGACAAACTCCATGACCACGCTGCGAGACACGTCGCCGTGCTGGTTGACGTAGACCGCGCACTCGGTATACGTGACCAGGAATTCTGCGTCGCTGAGACGGAACATGCCCAGCGGCCGCAGGCCGAGGATCCGCTGCGCGATCTTACTCAAATGCGCCTGCGCCTCGGGCGCATCGGTGCGGAACTCCGGGACAGACCAGGTCTGCTTCTTGTCGAGGGTGAGGATTTCAATTCCCTTCTGCGTCGAGATGGCCAGGGATGAATGGAACAGGTTGATGCCGTAGCTTTCGGCGGGGATGTAGAACTCGTCGTATTCGCGGAAGAACTCGGTTTGGCCACGGCGTGAGCTGAAGAATCGGCTACGACTTGTCGCGGACTTTTGCAGGACGGGTTCCAGGATCTGACAGCGTTAGCATGCATCATCTATAGATTGTTTAACGAGGTGGGCAAACCTTGAACGTCGACGACAAGCCATCGCGCTTCTTGTACATAACCAATGTCCGGTCCTTCATCTGCCCCGCCGCGAAGAAGCCTACTTCTCTGTTTCCGGAAAGCTTCTGCGGGGCTCGCCGCGCCGAGTCGGTGCTGGTCTGTGTGTTGGGCACGCCGCTGGCTGGACACACAACGTCAAGGTGGTACGCAATCAACGACTTGTCGGCGATAAGAAGGAATACGTTGAACTCCTCGAAGACGGCGATCTGCGTTACTCGGACCATGGGAATGGCCTAAATTTGTCAGCTTTACAACTTCAACAAGAAGATATTCAAGAACATACCCTATTCCAGCCTCGAGGATCATTGTATTCCGAAATGTAAACACCGTAATCCGTGCCAATCGCACACATCTTGCGCCCAGGAGGCTGCTCAAAGACAGTCGCACAGTTAACAGCCGCTCTGCATATCGCCGACGGGCGAGACGAAGCAGGATACTCCTTTTCCACCTCCTTCACAGCCCGATCGAGCGGCGTGCCCTTGATAATGACACTATTCGTCGGTGGGGAGCTCTCGGAGCTGCTAAACGCAGTGTCGGCCAGAACACGCAGGCGGAACGGCTCCGAGTTTTGCGTGTAGAGCGCCGCCGCGTGTTTTGTCTTGGCCTCGGTGATCTTCTCACACCAGTCCCTCCGGTTTTGAAGCGAGCTCGCGTACAGTGTGTAGGTCATGTCGCGGCCAAGATGTTTAATCTTGAATGGATAGAGAACTCGGTCATCCTTTGGATTCTCGAGAACCGTCGTGGTGACCATGGTTTTGCCCGACGCGTCTGTATTCGTGTGGACTATTCCCGCTCCCGCGCGTGCGTTAGGTTGCGCTCCCGCGGCGGAGACTACTCCTCTCACAGATGACTTGACAACTGGATCTTCATGGGTACTTTCCAGGACAAGCAAGTCCATCGGAATGGGCAGCTTCGAAACATCGTAGTTCTCAAATTTGACCGTCCGGGTAGCATCGCGGGTGGTCGAATGCTTGGCAAGGACAAGATAATGATCGAACAAAATCGCGTGCGTGTCGACCAAAAACCTCGTCCGGACGCCTGGTCGTTGCAAATCGCCCCGGAAGACAATCTCTCGGCCCAGGTGGTCCAGGTTAAGCTCTACGTCCTTTCGCATGTCAGAACGCAGCTTCAGCTTGGACGAAAGCTCGATCAGGTCGACCTTCTTGGTCATTTCTCCGACCTTGTTGTCGCACTCCAGTGCGACGAGCTTGATCTCCTCGATAGCCTGGGCTAGATTCGCCTTTTCCTCGGAATCTTTGAGCATGTTGTTGTTGACCGTGGTCAACAGTAGAGCAATGCGCTGAATCCGCGTGATTGGAGCTTTCAGGAACGTATCCCAGTTGAGACGGTTCGACAGCTTGTGGTCTCGGGCCGTACTAAGGAACTGGCGGAAGACAAGATTCCGCTCGGCTTCCTTGCGGACAAGGTAGTTGGCGCGGGGGAAAGTGGCCGCGTAGCTAATATAGACCGACTTGGCTTTGCGAATCCATTCCCGGAAGATGTCACTGAACCCAACGATGAACGGGCCCTGCTCCTTCTGGCGATACTTCAACTGCGCCAAGAGGTACTCTTCGTTAACCTTTTTCACCGCGTCGACCTTGCCGAACACCTCGTTCAAGAACGGGCCAATGTGTTTCGGCGCGATGATGGGCGGGTTTGAATGTTTCAATTGATCGCGGTAGAGCTCGCGCAGCACATCAAGCTGCCCGATAAACGAGTCTTCGGTGGTGACAATCTCGTGCAGGTTGTTCTGGCGCTCAATCTCCTTCTTCGGGTACGCCTCCAAGACCTCCTTGGACACTTTGTAGAACGTAAGCCAGTCCTCAACCTTCTTCTGCGGGCCCATGCCTTGTGCGCGCAGGTTCACCTTCTTCAGCGTTCGCATGCAGTGGTGCGAGTAACAGCGTCCGACAACCTCCGTCTCGGATTCCTGCTCGTGCAAGAGAGGGGAGTAGCATCCAGTGCCGGTAATCTGGAATAGCACACCAGATAGCTCGCCGCTACCAAATTTGACCCATTCTTCATCATTCACAAGCGCACCATGGTCAAGCATGTTCTGGACGACACGAGCAGCGAGTGTCTCTGCATCGGCGATATTCATCGTAGGCACCTTGTGCGTAAACAAAGCGACAATGGCATCGACAATAGCATGTTCCTTGAGGTCAGTCTCATCTTCAGCCAGGTTCCGGATCCAGGCCAAGACAGCGCTGAGAGCCCAGGGCTCCGCGCAGCGGCGAAAGTCCTCGGACGACAGCTTGTTGGGGTGGAACTTCTTGCGGCGACCGGCGGGGATCGCGGGCAGATCGAGGGCAATGGCAGCGGCCGCGGGGTCCATTCCAGAATCCAGCTTGAGCGCGCCTTGGCGCAGCATCTCCTGCTGCTGCTTGTATTTTGCCCGGTCTGCGTCGGTCTTCGACCTGATAGGGGGGTCAGCACGGGGTCCAATGGGCTGGCTCGTCAATGATGTGGACCGCGAAAATTGAGTGGGGCTGGGCACGGTCGCTGCGTACGAGTCTGGAGACGGAACGGAGAAGTAGGAGTTCGAATACTGCTCCCCCGGTTCCGTGGGCCGGTATGTGCCGGCTGGCATCAAATGTGGCCTCAATTTCGTGTTGTCCGCGGGTTCTTGTGGGGGCGGAGGCAGTGGGCGCATTCCCGGGTGGAAGAAGAGATCTGTGAGTTCCTCTTCGCCCCCGGTTGAACCCTCGCTTCCGGACTGGTGTGACTGTCTCCGGTGTGATAATGAGCCGTCCGTCTCGTCATCGTATTCAAAGCTCATCCGGCGGTTGTATGCGCTGGGTTCTGACAGTCCGCCCGTTCCTCCTGCATCCACTCGCGCACTCGACGGGAACTCGGGGAACGGATGCACGTAATCGTCGTTAATCGGAGGATATTCATATTCGTCAGAGTACTCGGCACGGTCTTCGCGCGACGCGTTGGAACTGTGTCGGGACGTGGAAGTAGTGACGTGGTGATTGTCGTGGCCGGGCTCTTCGCCGTACGGACTTGTGTGCTGTGTCTCATCCTCATACGGAGCTTGCCCCCGCTGACTACCACTGCGGTACGGCGCTTGCCAATCCGCACGGGTATTTTGAGCCGACGCGACAGAGGCTACCGAAGGCCGCTTGGCTAGTCCGCTTGCTGTGGAGGCATTCGTTTCACGCCGTGATCGCTCTTGCATTCGATCGGCCTGGACGCGTTCCTCCTCCTCCGCCATCGCCATCATCGCAATCCCAGCCTCGGCTTCGGCGTCACTGTCATCTTCGTATGCGTCGTAATTCACATAATGCCCGGTCCCCGTCGCCATACTACCATTTGTGTGCGTGTGCCGCTCGTCGGGGGAAAGGTGGAGAGGTGCTGGCGCGGCGGAGGAAGGTTCGTTCGATGGAGGCCGGTCAGAATCTACACGATCAATGTCAATGTGGAGTGGCCGCTGGTCGGACTGGTAGCCTCTAGTCCATTGGGTCTGCGGGAAAGCGGCTTCAATTTGGTTCACTAGCTCATCATAGCCGGTTTGGTCGGGGTGGTGTGTGTTTGTCCCATTCGTATATCCCGCCGAGCCGCGACGGTCATCAGCTTCAACTGGAGGGCCTGGGAGAGGGCGCGCATGCGGGTGCCGAGTCAAAGTATCTGTTCTTCGAGGCGCTGCTGAAGACTGCGTTTGGTGAAGCGGAGGTGTAGGGAGTGCGCGTCCGGGAAGATGGAGGGGTTTGTCGTAGTTATCGTTTGAATAGTGCGCTGGAGGCTCGGGAGGTTCTTCGTCCACCGACGGCGTTCGATTGGGATCGCCCAGGCGAGATGGATGCGTGTTGTAAGCAGGGATAGGAACACCGCCAGAGTAGGTACGCGAGCTGTGAGAAGTCCCGCTCGATATTGAACCGCTTCCGGAAGCATATGCAGTACTTGGTGTGGGCGGAGAGGCTAGGTTGTAAGACGAGGCTGCAAGGGATGATTGACTCAATTGCTGCGTCGGAAAGCCGTACTGGGACCCCGGGGATGCACCTGGATACTGCGGAGAGGGCCGGCCGCCGTAGGGATGGTCAGGTCCGCGAGGGGGAGGAGGGGGTGGTAGCGAGGGGTGTGGCGGCTGGAACGGGTGCGGTGACATGGGCGTTTGAGCAAAAATCATGCTCGATTGGCGCTGTATTGTGGGAGATCCCAGACCGCCGACGCTCGTCGCGTGGTATGCGGCCGGATTGTATGGTTGGTGGGTCGGTGACGCACCGCTGCCACTGCTGTTCCCGTAGGAGGTAGAGGAGGAATACGAGAGCGGTGTATAGCCGGTGTGCTGAGATGTGGTAGCTGGCAGAGCGTATTGTTGTGGGTTGTATGCTTGCGTTGGCGACATGGGGGCCAAAGAAGACGACGAGGTGTACTGGTACTGGTAGCTAGACTGAGACTGGGCTCGGGCGCGCGGCGGCGACGCTGCAGAGATCTGGGAGTACCGTGGATCAGCGTAATCATCGCGGACGGCATTATAAGCCGTGGTACGCTCGCTCACACTCGAAAATCGAGGGTTTCCCTCGGTCGCTCGGTGGTTGTGGCTGATGGGAGCAGCGAAGAGATCCCGGTCGTCCCCCGCGTCGAAGCTGGGATTTCGTCGGAGCGACTGGGCGTTCGGAGGGGTGTACGCATCATAGCGGGGAGTCTGGCCAGGCTGGCCGTAGGACTGATTGCCATTGTGATAGTTCGCCATGCTGAGAAGGGACCATCTGGCTGTGGAAAGGGGTGGAGGAGGGAGTGAGGAGCAGGCGAGGTGTCACGGCCGCCGGTCGGAGGGGAAGTGATTCCACAGGCTGACACAAGGCAAAGTTGGGGGAAGCGGATCGGGTAAAAAGGCCGAGTAAGCGAGAGACAATGAACCAAAGTAACACCAACGCAACCAAGCATGAACAATAACAGCAAAGCAAGCAGCAGCGAGGGATGTCAGGCGAGGATGAAAGAGAGAAGTTGCTTAGTCGAGGTTGGGCCAGCGAAAAGGTGGAGTTGGCCCGTGGCCGCAAAGGGTCGTCGATTCAGCCTCATCCACCCTTCATCCACACGTGGCCCAGTCTTGGTCAACCAGAATTACCGCAGCATAACTGCAGATATCGACATCAGAGCGCGATGGGTTTCCTTGTATGGTGTGGCTGAGGAGTCGCTGCTTATACTATGAGGTCAAACATGGCTGTGCTGCACGAGTGTTATTTTTCGCTTTCCAGTCTTACTATCTAACTGAATCCAAACACACTCGATGTTTCAGGTCTCCAAAATGGGCTGCGCTAGTTGGAAACTGAACTCCGAGTCCCTAATCCTACTACGTATACCGTGCAGGGCTGGTCCCCTTCATGGTTCCCTCGCAACGGCACCGCTATCCGACCGAGGGATCCGCTCAGAGTTGATTCTTCCCAGGCAGCACAATTATCCTCGCAGTTTACAGGCAAATTCCATGAACGATTTTCAAGTTGCTAGTAAAACTTGGTTAAGCTTGCTATTATTATGGACCCCGCATCGAAGTGAAATTCCCGAACCCGCCTATCAAACTTGCTTTTTCGCCCGTTTCTAAAATTATATATCGTAGCGTGCTGTCCACATCACAGGCTCCAGTTAAGCTTAATCTCAAAAGGACAACTCAAAAGGTACTTGGCGAATCACATAAGATACAGCAAGCTTTCAAGAACTGTACGTCTATGCAGCAGGCACAGTAGTAAATGTATGTTATCGTTATCTTGTTGATGATGAATGCAGAAGAGCTGCGAGGGATGCTTCGAGGATGACATCATCGGAGCTACAACACTCCAAACCATCGAGAGCTTCACAGTAACCACGCAACCCATAATGTCCATCCAAAATGTCCAAACGAACAATAGAATCCTTCTACAAGACTGTCTCGCCACCTAGCAAAAAGAGCAAAGTGGACGAGGAAGTCATCCCCACGACATTTACCACGCACTCCAGCTATCCACACCCCATCGCCAATCTCCCGCCATCAATCGCAACCTCCCTGGCAAATATCAATGGCGATTCCCATCCTCCTAAGATAATCAATAATCAACCCCATCTCGACCTCCTCTATTTCCACCCGCTTATTCCATCCCAGACAGCTCGCGACCTGTTCACCTTCCTCCGTCGCGAACTGCCCTTCTACCGCGTGCAGTACAACATCCGACGCGGCGGGATAAATACGCAGATCAACACCCCTCGATTCACCACCGTCTTCGGCGTCGATGCTACATCCCAGTTTATCACACCTACAGCTCCAGCTCCAGCTCCAGATCAAGGCTCACCACTCACCATAAAACCCAACAAGAACGAGAACGAGAACGATCCACAAACCAACCCCGTGCCAACACTAATCGACCCCAAAACCACGCTCCCAATCCCCATATCAAAATACCAATACACCCCCCGCCCAATCCCACCATGCCTCGAAACCCTCCGGCAAACCGTCGAGCGTAGCGTTGCCGACGGCTCAACCTACAACTTCTGCCTGGTAAACTACTACGCGAGCGGGAACGACAGCATCGCCTACCATAGCGACGACGAGCGGTTCCTAGGTCCCAACCCGTGTATCGCATCCATCTCGCTCGGCGCGCAGCGCGAGTTCCTCATGCGGCGGAAGACGTCTGATACTGCTTCTGCTCCGGGAGTAAGTAAGAACCAGCCGCTGAAGTTCGCGCTTGCGGGCGGGGATATGCTTGTCATGCGTGGCGGGACGCAGGCGAACTGGTTGCATAGTGTTCCGAAGAGGAAGGGGAATGAAGCGCTTAGGGGGAGGATTAATATTACATTTCGCAAGGCGGTTGTACCGGGGGGGACGAATAATTATTATAATTATAATGTGGGGAGTGGGGTGGTTTATCGGTGGGATGAGGGGGTCGGGGAGATGTGTCCTGTAGGTATTCCGGAGTAGGAAAGAGGAGAAGGAGTAGAAATATATGTAAAAGATAGGAATACTATAATGTCTTCGAGATATAAGGCAGTTGAGTACTATATCCATCTTTCCTGGGGCTGCGGATGAAGGCGACCATACCCCGCCCGCGTCCCCCGGACTTCACCCGAGATACCACTTGGACCATATACGCATAACCTCACCTCATAACCTCTACCCCACAAAGCCAAAGCCAAAGCCAAAGACCCCTAAATCCTCGGGCCCGAGTTCCCCGATCTCATAGATTGCTTGCATCTCCCACGGATACACCGGAGGGGAACATAACTAACAACATCACGCCGTCTCGGTAGAAATCACCCCATTCACCCGAAGCCCCCCCCACAAGATCGACAAACAACAACCTGAATTGCGGGGACAACACTACAACGTTGTAACTTTGAACAATTGACAGTGGACTATTCGGGACAATCACCGGCGGGTTCTGCCGATCATGTATTCTTCAAGCATGTCCTTCTCGGAGAAAACGTCATTTGTTTTGCTTGGCTTGCTGGCTGATTTATATTATCCCCCCGGGAAGAGGGTCTCGCGAGTGAGCGAGCGAGCTGGGCATGAGAGGGGCCGGTCGGCGATTCGATTGCATGACTCTACTCAGTCGGTATGTACGGGTGGGAGATGATGATCATGAAGATATGTACGGGGTTCTCGGTTAAATGCACACTCGAGGGGTATAAGTAGCGCTTGAGGACAGACAGACACTCGACAGGAAAGAACATAGTTCGAAGAAGAATACAGGAACGAAGTAGCCAAGATGAGACTCATCTCCCTAACCAGCGCAGTCCTCGCGCTCTCACCATCCCTTTCCCTGGCCCTCGCCCTCCCCTCTTTCCATGCAGGTCCGCCAGCGAAGAAAGCAGACGCCACAAAAGTCGGCTATCTCGCCGTCTACTGGACAACCGAGGACGAAAGCGTCTACTTCTCGCTCAGCGCCAACGACGACCCGCTGAACTTCCAATCGCTCAACGGCGGAAACGCCATCGTCTCGCCGACCCTCGGCACGAAGGCTATCCGGGATACCTCGATCATCGAGGGCAAGGGAGATGATGATGCCGGGAAGTATTATATCACCGGGACGGATCTGGATATTGATTCGGTATGTCACCCGCCTCTGTTGAATCGAGACCTTTTTTACCATGTCGGGGTGACACTGACTGTATGCAATGTGTAGACAAACTGGGATGCCTCGACGCGCAACGGCTCGCGCGGAATCTTCGTCTGGGAGAGTACGGACCTGGTAACCTGGACGAACGAGCGTCTTGTCACAGTCGAAGACGAGACGGCGGGGATGGTGTGGGCGCCCGATGCGATCTGGGATGAGGAGCGGGGAGAGTACTTTGTGCACTGGGCATCGCAGCTGGTATGTGTGCCACACCAGGACAATACGACCAAGGCAATCAAGGGTAGCTAGCTGACCACGCAAATAGTACGCCGAAGATGACCCGGGCCACACAGGCGACCCAGTCCTGATCAACAGCCTGCGCTACGCATACACCCGCGACTTCAAGACTTTCACCGAGCCGCAGACGTACATCACCCTCGAAACAACAACGGCAATCGACCTAAGCTTCCTACAGCTCGACGCGAACACGTTCATCCGGTACTACGTCGACGGAGCCACCACAAGCCCCGTGCAGGATATCAGTACGACAGGTCTATTGGGTGAATGGACGGCGGTCACGGGGACGATTGAGAACAGTGCGAGTTTTGAAGCGCCGTATCCCGTCTGGGATAATACTGAGAAAGGGAAGGCGTATCTCTTCTGTGACCGGGTCGGCAGTCCGCCCGGTGTATTCGCTTGGGAGTCTTCGGATGTGGAGTCGGGGAACTGGGCGAGGAGTGAGGAGTATGATCTTACCTGGATGCGCCATTTGTCCGTTCTTGCAGTTACGCAGGAGCAGTTTGATGCGTTGGCTGCGTTGTAGACGTACACAGCGGTATCCGTCTAACAAGAGGAACATCTGAAGCGTGTGTCTGCGTTAGAGAGGGAAGAAGCATGGAGAGAGGCCCCATTTACATTGAGCGCAGGGCACAATCCACTGATAGGATTCTATAAAAGATGAAGAAACTAATATGGATGAATATGTAATCAAACAAGTCGCTGCTCAGCTAAGCAAGGACTCAAAGCGCTAGAATGCTGACAGTAGTATACTCCCAAGTAGTTCCCAAGGAGATATAATCCATTTCACCATGCCGTTCTCACGCTTATAGAGATGCCGTCCTCAACTCCCTTTCGCCCCGGAATGGCGATGATTGTTATACGCAACCACTCCCGGTTACCACATACACCAAGGAACAATGAAGCCATTGCGGTACTCTTTTAGTATCGAGTTAGTCCAGCCAAAATAATGCCCTCCCTCTTACGCGCAGTTTGGGTGGCCGTTGATTATTCCCCTTCATTCACGGGGCAGCATCTTGGTATCCCAGGCCGGCCACATATAAGAACCAATGACCCTATCGTTTATGGTACCGAGTAAGTTAGCTTCACTCAATATTTGACAAAGTAGATATCGGAATCATCTGCTCTTCTAGCACTACCATCACCACGGACGGAAGTACTCTGATTCGATACGGCTGAACAATCCGCTTCCTGCACTGGACATGGGACCAGCTTCCCTCCTTTCCCTTCGTTCCATACATCTCGCGCCCATCCCAGAGACTTTCCATTACACATCCTCTACGGACTGGTAGGTTCAACCTACCCTGAATGAGGTGTATCAACAGGAGATTTCTGATTCAATCCGACAGGACACCAATGGCGATTGCCGAACTAGCCAAATATCGGCGCTACTCTCACTCGAGACAGTCCTGAATAGTCGTCGGGGCACACAAAAGCATAGTTCTCTGTTGCCTACTACTGCTAGTACCAACGGCAAGTCCCTTTCTCGCATTGATACGTCCTCGCCAACAGCATCCTCGGAAGGTCGCAGTCTGGCCTCTCCAGCTAGCCACCCAAGCCCTGAAGCACGACCAAAATCTGGACGGAAGAATGTGAGCTCCCTGTTTCCTTTTCCATTCGTCACAGTTGGTTCATCAGCCCGGACAGCTGCAGCAGCTGAACGCTGGTAGATACATAGGCAAAATGAGCGATTTCAAACCGCGCAGCACAGCGTCAATTCCGCGAGCGACGTGACGAGCAGACCAGGAGCCTGCACGAGCGGATCGAGTCCCTGAAAGAGAAATACGAAGCGCTGAGCGAGAAGCTGAACGAAAGATCACGCGAAGTCGATCGATTAGAAAAGGTGAATGAGGGACTAGAGTCGAAGGCACAGGACTTGCGCCGCCGATGGCAGACCATGCTCCTCCTACTACTCCTGCTGCAACGGCCCACTAAGACCCTCCAGTTTCTGTCGATGTTTTCTGGTCCTGCGGGCTTATCGGCTGATGAGTTGGATGTGGATGTGTATGTGTGGCGTCTGGATGCGTTGGTTTTCATCAGCGACCACGCGAGGAGTTGATGATTATGATGATGACGGATGTTGAATGTAATTACATGCTGTAGATTATCTTTTGTCGGCCACCGATATTGGTCATAACCTGTGCTGCATTGTCAGCTCTGACGGAGTCCGCGAGTAGATGCAATTGGCTCACGCCAACCTTGGCCACGCCTGGAAGTGTGCTACTACTACTACTACTACGACTATTAGGTACCCTGTCCTTCCCTCCTTGGTTTAAGCCCGCAGATACACAGATATGTAGAGCTGTAGTCGCCACATATCGCCCGCCCTGCAGACCCCATACAGACCAGCGGCCTCATGCCATGCCTACCTGCGTTCTGGATGACAAAAACTGCGCTTGTCACTGAACCGTTTTATAACCAACTCTGGCCCCCCCAGACCCCAGTCATCTATCACATTCCCCCCTCCCCGCCCTTTTTTTTTTCGCCTCCCTATTGTCTCCCGGGCTCTATTGATCCCTTCGAGGTTACATCTCCCCCAGGATATTGTTCTGATAGGCGATGCGCAGCGTTCTCCACTCGCTTATCAATCCGCCATGGTCGTCATTATTGGGTACCGATTACATATGGCGTTTCGGATCCGAACTTGCTCCCCGAGCGAGTCGTATCGTTTACGAGCTAGGTGATGTGCAGACTGAAAGGAATTCGAGCTTGCACATTTTCCAGAATGTGCTCGAAGGTTGGGAACGCTACTTCCTACCCGCGATGCCATTTAACTGGTGCCAACGACTTCGCCGACCGTCGTCGACCCTCTCGAGCGCGCCATTTCGCCGTTTCGGTGCTAGGCCGATCTTTCACATGGGGGGAAGCGCGTTTCTTCTGGCAGGCGAGACCAGACCAGGCCTCGCCTCGAAAGCCAAGGCGCGCTTTCCAAACCCTCTTGAAGTCTAACTGGCTGGCAAGTCTGCTTGGCATGGCTGAATCATCGGGAGCTGGAGGCGCGCTCGTTGCATTGGCTGCTGGGCGAGTGATTAATAATTGGAGAAGGGGAAGAATAATACAGAATTGCAGGTGCCAGTGGCACGCCAGCGGGCTACCCTCCGCTCTAGCGCAGCCCTGGACGAAGGGTGGACCGGCCGTTACTATAAGAGCCGTCGAGGAGAGAGGGATATTCGAATGGCTGTGAAGCTGACCAGACAACCACTGACTGGTTTCCTGCTTCGACATTCTCTACATGGAGTTCCCTCCAGAATCGTTTTCTTCTTCTTCTTCAGTTCCTTTACGTCCTGCGGCGACGTCGCGCCGTGCTCGAGAGAGACCAGCAGAGCTGAACCCTGTTGGTGACCGCGAATCACCGACAAAAACACAAAACCTCCAAACCGGCTTCCTCTTCGTCGACGCACAAACCGACGATCCGCGGAATCGTGCGCAGCAGAAGGAGAAACAGGTCTTTGTGCTGAACAAGTACTTTCGCAAGCGGCGGGAAGCTGCGATCGAGCGGGTGAAACCGTCCAAGCCTCTGCCGAGTAGTAGTAGTAGCAGCAGCTCGCGTCAACGCCTCGAAACAACAAAGCACGCTGCTGAAACCGACGAACATGTCAGGTGCAGGCACAGAGACTGCAATGTTATCGCCCAGTGTGCGGCTGCAACGGCGCAGATGCACTCTCTGACCACCTACCTGTGCCAGGGATACACCGACCCTTTCTCGTCTTCCGTGGTAGAGATGACGGATCCGCGGTATAGCTACATGTATCACTGTATGCGTATACCATCCCATGCATGAATCACCCAGGAAATCAAGGCTCCAGTGCTAACTTGTAAAAATTATAGTCAGAGTCCACACAATCCCCGCCTGCTACCCGCTCGACCCAACTCGGATCAGCACGTACTGGTGGCGCCAGGCGATCACCCAGCCGGCTCTCCTGCAAGCCCTGATGTTCCTGGCGGCAGGCCACCAGGCAAGCCTGCAGCTGTCTAGCGGGTGTTCCTCGCAGGAGGTTGCGTTCAAGTCGCTGAGGGACTCGCTGCGCTCAAGGGGCGATAGTCTCAGGCTGCTGCAGGAGATCATCCAAGACCCCGCCTGGGCTGTTGCGGAGTCGACGGGGTTGGCTATTGCAACGCTTGTTACGATTGAGGTGGGCATCCGATATGCTTTTTCTTCTGCGTTGTCTCGTCGCTAAAATGCATTTTTCTAGGCTGTCAACGCAAACTTCACGGCCGTTCAAGCGCATATGAAGGGCCTGCAGCAGCTTGTGGGTCTATTTGGCGGCCTCGAACGCGCAAACCATATGTTCCTCTCGAAGATATATCTGTATGAGCCCTGGGTACTCCATAATCGCGCATCCCCTAAGCTATCGGGAATCTAACACAATTTGTCTCCAATAGAAGCGACGTCAAAGCCGCGGCCCTGTCAAACACACGCCCGATATTCCCCATTGTCCCCCAATGGCGCAATGCCATCCTTCAACACGCGACACTCTTCATTGCTCGCGAGCACCCAGAGCTCGAGCTCACCCTCATGGCCCCGACGAACCCGTCAACACTCGGCCTGGGTAGCGCGATATTCAATTCACCGTGGTATTCCCGGCTGGCTACGAGTATGCGAACGTTTCTCCGAGTTTTCGCCCGCCTGGCGGCCTATTACGAAGTGGCGGTACCAAACCCAGCCCTTGTGATGGACACGGATAACGATCTGTATATCCTGCTCGAGCATCAGCTTCTGGACGCGAGATATTGGCCGGCGACATTGAATGCCGGTGCACGCTTACCGGGGACAGAAGACGCTGGTGGTTACGTCGATGACACCGATGGCCACAGCTTGTTCAACGAACCCCTCCGCTTGACGCTCCTCCTCTACCTAATGACGCGAATGTGGCATCTGCAGCCATTTCCGGCCATGGAGTATGTCACCAAGACGCTGAGGGATGCCCTGTCCCTTGAGACTGCCTTCCTTGAGGTAGATCTAGATAGAGACACAGCGCCGGAGCTAGATGTAAGCATAGCTACGGCCACTGTCCTCCACCACATCAAGTCGATTGCGCCCGAGCTCATCCTCTGGATCCTCTTTGTGTGCGCAACGGCGAGTCGCGGGTATACCTCGCGCGCGTGGTTCGTGGAACAGCTGGCTGACTCAGTGCGGGACCTTGGGTTGAGAGAGTGGGCCGAGACGCGCAGGATGCTGGGCAGGTTCTTTTGGAGTGATCAGGACTGTTTTAAGTGCGATGAGGACGCGCTATGGAGACAGGTAACTGAGAGAGTTTGGGATAATACTGGGCATGTCTTGTAGGTTATCCGGGTATGGTAGCTTCAAGTTGGGGGAGTAGCTGACGGTCAAGATGACATTGGAAGGCGCTTCCTGCACACTCCTTCTTCTCGATATTGAGCCTCTCTCATCTCTTCGTAATCGATAAGCTCTCTAAAGGCATCATGCACCTAGGAGAGAGGGCTCCGACAAGAGCGCATGTCCGCCGAATTCTAATGGCGGCTCATGGAACGTGGTGATGTGGCATGACACTGGAATTGCGCTTCATCTGGGGTAGAGATGTCCCTGAAGGCGCAGAGTTTCCATATTTTGTTGTAAGCGGTGGTAATCAACGCGAACGGTGATCAGGCTCTGTGAGTGAGTTGATCTACAACCACGGCTCGCACAGCTCTAGACCCACCTCACAGGATGCAAGGCCCGTGTTTGCACCAAATTCCTCCAGGAGTCTCATAATTCCTAGGTGAATGTTGTCATGCGCGATGGAATATGCAGTCTGCCCTCGTATGTTGACAAGGTTAGGGTCCGCGCCAGCCTCGAGGAGAAGTCGAACGATAGTCGCATCGCCAATCCGCGCACCTCCAAATAGCGCGCTTTCCCCGCGGGGGTCGACTGAGTTGACATTAACGACGCCTGTTTGTAGGATGGCTTTAACTATCGATTCACGCTTACCCCGTACCGCATTGCGCAGGGGAGTTTGTAAGTCGCTGTCCGGCGTGTCTGGGGGCGCGCCCTTGCTGAGAAGATTTTGCACCGCCCAAAGATGATCGTCTCGCACAGCATATCCTAGTTTGGAAACGAGGTTCAACTGATCCGTGATGTGGCACGCAAAAATCCTCTCGTACAGTCTGAGGTTTTTGATGCTATGCAGTGAAGCCGCAGTGGCCAGTAGAACTCGTTCGCTCAAGCATTGTCGGACTTCGTTGGGATACCATGTTGCAAGCAGGTCCACCACATTGTGACCTGCTGCGGAAATGAGGATGGCTTCTGTAATGGGAATACGCCTCCCCCGAGTGTACAGGAATTCAAGCTTGGCTGCGGCCTCAGTATCGATCCTCCACCCATCGTAAGTCAATGTTTCACAACCGGGTAGGATTTTCAGAATCATTCTTTCAGTTATCGTGACGTGCTGTGCTCGATGTAGAAGAAAAGCCAAGTGGTCGGGGCTTCCGGCGGCAGCTGCTGCTTCTATAGTTTTCTCATCAACCAAGCCATTGGCGTCAAACCGATTGAAGAACACTCTGAGCGCTGACATAGACTTTCCGGCCGCTTCGTTAAGAATATCCTTGGTAAGTCTAAAGTCGATCCCGGCCGTGTCGATAAGAACTTGGAGTATCGAACGATAACGCCATCGGTTGTTGATCGCTGCTCGGATTAACTGATCGTTTACAGCCGTTCTTCCCCCAAAGTTCAAAAGCAGAGCTTCAAATGACGCGAGCGCTTCTGAATCACCTGCGCTACAGGTCCTTGCGGCCGTCTGAAGCACCAAATGGACCAAAAGTTCATACTCAGGCGAGCCGCCGACTGCGGACAGGAGTGCATCCCTGGTGAGACTCCCATCCTCGCTTCCGCTTACCAGCAATGTGAGCATTTCGTCTGAGGTTTTAGCGGCAGCAAACCAAGCATTTATCGTGACATTCACCCTTTCCGGAGGGGAGTTACGCAGGGCTTTTAGTGCAGCAAATGCGTCCCTATCATACGCTATTTGGACCGTGCGTTCAGTTATTGGGAAGCCTAGAGTTGGATAGTGCTCTTGGAGAGAATGTATAATGGCTTCACCATGGGTCAGATTCCAAACGGCAGAGTCAATAAGATTATGAACAAATTCAGGCTCGAATGGTTGCTGGTGTTGCTGGAGCAGGGATATAACAGTATCGGCCTGGCAGCACCTTGAAGAGTAAATTATAATGTCATGTGTGATAGGAACGGACCTGTGAAGCTGGCTAACGACTGCTGCTATGGTCGGGTCGGGATTCCAGCAGCGAGACAATATCTCTAGCACCTCCGGTAATCCAGAAAGCCCATGCCGTTTCTCGAGAAGTTTCTGCAATGGACCAGTCAGGCCAGTCCTAGACGCAAGGTCGGATCTTCCGTTTCGAGCTAAAGCCTTCAGGGATTCGATTGAAATTGGTGAATTTGCCCCTTTCTCGTGCAGCAGTATTTGAAGCGGCCTTGCATTATCCATAGTCGCGATGCGCCACAGTAAGTCTTCGTTCAAGAGTAGCTCTGGGTATTTCTTGATAACTAACGCAATTGTCCTCTCGTCCGTTGAAGCGTAAAATGCGGCAGATTTGACCATCTCCAGCTTTACGTCACCGTTATTTCTGGCCATTTCAAACAGAAGCATTGAGGCCTCGCTCGAATATTGTCCACCTTGACCCGTGGTTATGATAACATCTTCGTCGACTGGGATTTTCACACCCCGACTGGTCAAGAACCTGATCATTTCAGCCGTGCTCTCCAGAGAGTCACGTATTGCGGCAAGGATAGTATCCTTTGAGATGGTCTGAAGACTTTCCAAGCGGTGCTCATAAAAGTTGAAAAGTTCGCTAAGTTCTCTGTACTGAAATAGGATCATGTCAAGTTCGTCGCTGCGTTGAGAATCTTCGCCAGGTTGCGGATAATACTCTTCCAATAACCCGAGCCAACCATATTTCGCAGAAAGCTTCGAGAAGGTTTCTCTAGAAACCAGGGATTTATTGGCGAGGTGCTCAAGCTGCGATATAATATACACACCGGAGTTTTCGTTCGCACATGCGATGTCTAGTACTGATTGGGTGGTGGGGAAATCGCAACCCGGCTGCTGCAAGAAGAAGTCAACTACCCAGCGGCCATGTGGTTCGTTGGATACAGCGGCCATAGCAATCTCTTCTGTGATTGTAACTGCACATGAAATACAGTCGTACAGCAACCTGAGAATTGCTGCAGACCCATGACAGGCGGCGGCTCTAATTAACTCCTCGTCAATCATGTCCCGCGTCTCGGATCTGTCAAGGAGCGCGATCAATAATTCTTCGCTATTCGCGTGCACAGCTGTGTCGAGCATATCACGTGTGATTATGATAGAGGCTCGCTTACGCAGCAATATCAACAAGAAATACACGCGATGTTCCGCTAGATGATCCCAAAAGTGTCGCATACTGGGGATTCCGTCTTCAAGGAGATCAAGAATGAGTTCAACGAATTCTTTATTATAAGGAACGAGAGAAGAAATCTCAAGATCCTTCGACACCGGCAACGAGTTCCCGCGACGATTCCAGAGCAGGCGAAATATGTCTGGGCCGTGGTCAACATTGAATATGGCTTGCTGGACCACATCTTCAGTAACCGCATGTTTGGCCTTTGGATGGTCCAAAACCAGCTCCATGAGCTTCCGATTGCCATATCTAGCTGTGATACTCAGGTTTTCCTCAATTAAATCTGGCCTCTTTGCAATGTGAGGTAAAATAAGTGACATGATTTCGATGCCGCGGCTTGGGTGTCTGGATATGCTTTTAATAAATGTTGCGTTCAGCGAGAACCCGTCTGCTTGGTTTTGAAGATAGCACTTGAATAACTGACCATGTCCGTAGAGTGCGGCGTTCAAGGCAGCCCATTCTGGTATTGGGAACTCCACTTCTCTGCGTTCAAAAATCATTTTGGTAATCTCGCTGCCAGTTTTCGTGTTTCGTAGAGCAGCCATGATAACTTCAGGTGTAATTATCGCGCTCGGCTGGGTCAAAAGAAATGAGAATAGTTGAATACTACCCTCATAGGCGCTGCGCTCTAACAAGTTCTGAAGCTCTCCTGCATGTCTAGGGTCTGCCAGCACATAGTTGGCTATTGGGAGGCTTCCCCACTCACTCACAAGCTGAATGAGAGTGGGCTGAGTGAGTGGAAGTACCTTGAAGACATCATGGTAGCGGATGAATTCTTGCCAAGCGTCGCGTACTTCGGATTGCTGTTCAAAAAGTACTGAATGCGACTGCAGGACTTGGAAATCGTCAAATGCCAGGAAGGCATGCTGTGGCCAGTATTCCGAGGAGTAAAAAACGAACGAATCAGTTTCTCGCGTGTAGTCATATATGTCAAAGTCTTTGAAACTGTCGATGATTCGATCAAGGCAATGATATGCGGCTTGGGCGTGCGCCGCTCTCTCGTGCACAACTTTCTGGTCTCCTCGAAGCAAGAAATCTTTGAGAGACTTGTGGAGAAGGGAAACGGTGCCGTCCTGCACCACGACAAGCAATCGGCACATGTGTATATTGTCTCTTGTGAAAGCATAGCGCGATTCTTCATCATGTTCTAGATATAGTTGAGAAAGTTCGGAAAGCTCAAGTATAGTCAATGGACGAATAGCAATTGCGACAACTCCAAGAATACGAGCGACGGCATCGAAGTCATCTGGGTTGTGCTCCTTTGCGGCGTTGAGCAAGGTATTGTAGAGGGAGTCCAGCGTTCTAGGTAGCGTTTGGAGTGTTTTGACAGCATTCCTGGAGCGCACGTCTCGCAATTCTCGGCATGCTATTCCCACCCAAAGGGAGGTACCGTCTGCCTTTTCCTTCAGAATGCCAGCAACCTCGTCTTTGACCGATTCGGGATAAGCATTTCTCTTGCTCAGTTCGTCGACCTTCCTCTCAATGAGGAGGTCCACGTCGTGCTTGAGGCTCGGAAAGGCGGACAAGTCATAATGATAGAATTGTTGTAAATGTCGACCAATTTCTTCGTACGGCCTGCTGGTTATCATTATATTGATGCCAAGGCCCCCTGATTCTCCACTAGCTGTATCAAAAGTTTGACCCAGTTGAGCGAGCAGAGTTTCCTGCGAGTCTTGTGTGCACTCATCAAGCGCGTCGATAATGCAATAGATCTCGCCGCTTTCCTTTGAAATATCGAGAAGAATGGACCATAGGGCATCGAATGATGTGAACAGGCGATCTTTCTGAATGGAATACTTGGGCATGAGAAAACTCACCCACTCAGGGTGTTGCTGTATGAGTTGATACAGGAGACCGCGCAATATGGACGTAGCAGAGATGTGCTTGTCAGAACTAGACTCACAGAAGAAGTATGCAAGTGTTTTCTCGCCGTTAATGAAGGAAGGATGTGACCGCAACATTTCAGTCATGGCGATCGTTATGGTGGATTTTCCGACTCCAGGATTGCCGTGTAGCCAAAAGATGGCTGGTCTCTCTTCAGGCGGGCTGGAATGACCTAGCCATAGATTCAGCTGTTCTGTGTCCAGAATCCAGGAGCATGTTCCAGGAGCGTGGCCTCCCTTTCTGCGCTTCAAGCGACTCATGTCTTCTTCAGGGTCTGTCACAAACAGGGCGCGACAACATTCGATTTCTTCTGGCGTCATAGTCGGCGTGGCTTGAAATGTCAGTTTTAGCTCCTATGCTAAAGGGTCCGATGAACTTACATGTCGCAACTTCAGAACCTTCCAATGCTCTGGGAACTATTGATAGAAGCAATCTTGCGTATGCAGCTGCTGTCATGGCCGTGTAGCCCTGCCATTTCTTCTGTTTGTGCGAGTCACAGTAGTCGCAAATACCCCGGATCACGAGGCAAGGGAGGTAATTCATGATTCCAGCGGCTTCCATCTCAAAACAGAGAATCGGAGATTTGGTGCTCAGGTTGTCGCGCGTTGGGCCATCTTTCATTACCTGGTTCCCCGATGCGATGAGTCCGTACCAGATAATGGGCTCAGTCGTTAAACGAGCCTCTCTCTTCACTAATCTATCAGTATCACATGTGCTGCAGTTGTCTTCAAACTCAGGATGTTCGTAGGAAGATTCAAAGAGCTGATCCCGGTTTGGGCCAGGACAGCGGAAGCTCGTCATATTCGGATTTAGAGCCAATCGCTCACCAACAATGGTAGATATTGGACTCTCTAAATCAAGATAACGCGCTTCAAGACTAGATAGCGCGCTGAGAAGAATTTCCGGAGGTCGGTTGAGGGTTCCTGTTTGTTCGAATCGTCCACCAGCAATCGACTTGCCGAAGTCGTACTGCACCACCCCCGGGTATTTGTCCACCGGCTTGCTGACAACGATATCTCCTAGACGAATGTCCGCCTTCGCACTCGGAACGCCCCCGCCTATCCCGACCATAAGACCGTATTGAACGTTCGGGAAGGATGACCGTAGGTGGTTGACGACTGCCGCCGCGGAATTCGTGCCAATCGCCGGGAGACAGACCATCACCACGTTATGACCATGGACGCTGCCGAGAGTGTATGAATTTGTGTCACCGCTTCGTGAAGGAAGGTCAGGATGGATCCGGTCCAGCATCGCTCTGCCCGCCGTCATCTCATGCGGGAGGGCGCTTATCCAGGCGACCGTGTAATCGGTGTGAGACAGTGTGGAGGACGCCATGGCCGTAAAGGGAGGAATGAAAGGTATCGGGACTATCGGATTAAGAGACGCTCAATTGATTTATCCGTGCGATAGTTGGACATGCTCCGGCTTGGTGTTGCGCGGTGGGCGGAGGCGGTGCTTGGACAACAAGAAAGGGAAGGTGCGACTGCTGTGCCTTGGTGTTCTCTAGGAAGGAGCGGCAACTCTTCGCTTACGCCTTATACGCTTGAGGGAAAGGATGGTTTCTTGATGAAGCCGGGAGGTGGTCATTGAACAAGAGAAGATGTGTTGAGGCTGAAGCTGATTTACCCCGCGGCGACACGCCTCGCTTGACACCCTCAGGCTCCATCCAGCTCGCAGCCTTTGGTCGCTTTCTTTCACATCTGAACTTGGCTCCAATGTACTCCAATCCAATGAATATTATTGTCAGTCTCTACTACTATATTCAAAGACTAAACTCCAATCGATTTCCCGCGAAATCCCGCGCAAAAAACCGACTCGGGTATTCCACACCTTGCGCTCCTACGCGTTGTTAGTTTAAATTATGTTTCTTTTTCTCAGATTGCTCACCTGAACTCTGACCACCAGGCTTGTCAGCTTGTAGCGGCGCAGCATCTCCCCCCCGCGCGTGGTGATCCCATATTCGCTGCTGCAATTCCTGCAGCTTCTCCGGCGATTCCAATTTGAAGCAGGGATGGCGACGCGACGCGAGCGACTCGTTTGGACCGAGTGCGACATGGACTTGCTGTCCTGAGTTTCCGATATCGAACCTGCTATTATGAGACAGAGCGACCGATGGATTGACAAGCGACTCACCACAGAAGTGTGCCTTTTTGCAAGTGCGGGACTGGTGCGGAGGTCAGGCCGAGTGTTTCCCCGTAGAAAGCTTCGGCCCTGTCCAGGGTCCCTTCAGGGACGAGGAGGTTGATGTGCGCTAGTCCGGTGATCATCTTGGCCGATATGTACGTAGTATTCCAGTTGTTTCGCGTGTCTGACGAGAAACTGTTCCTGTTCCCCGGCGGGGAGGGACTGACTTTTTATCGTTATCCACCCCGCATTCTGGATGTCGCCATCGGCTTCTGGGCCGGAAATCATCACGCGCCGGAAACTCGTTCCCGCTGGAAATCATCCATTCATCGAATTATCCGGATCTATTTACATGCTTAATTTCTGCGAACAAATCCAGCAAGATATGCCACCCCTACCCCGGTTACAATGACAAAGATCAGGAAATTCCTCGCCGCAGCGATCCCGCCCCGGACCATGTTTTTGTCGTATCGCTGATTCGTGTCGTCCAGTGTGTTACCATCCGGAAAAGGCTCCTCCGGTATAGGCTTGTCGAGGAATTTACACAGCGGCTCCCAGCCATCCTGGACCTTCCACACGAGCAGTCTCTCGGGCTCTAGAAGTCCCTTGATCGTCGCCGAATGTTGCTCATACACCCACTTTCCGTTTCGCTCCAGCGAGTCATAAAAGAATTTGTTGAAGCAGTGCACCGTGTACTGTACAGCCCAATACATATCCGGCTGAAACCAGGGTAGAACGTGATACCAGAATCCGCGTGCCCGAGGGAGTACCAGCGCCGTCAGGCTGTCATACCACGAGTCCACGTCGCGGTAGTTTAGGATGACTTTGGCCTCCGGATAACACTTGATAAGCTCCGGCGCAAAGATCGCACAAGGTTGGTCTGTAACCGCTTCTGCGTGGCCGATGATAGCGTCAAAGTCGTCTCGAGAAAGTTCGGGATCCCCCTTGTGCGTGGTTCCTTGGATCCCGTATTTGCGACGGCCAAGCAGCGCCCATTGCTTCCATTGCATCGGCGTTGATTCGCTCATGTCGAAGCCATGGTAGACGTGGTCGTAGCCGAGAATGATTAGCGCCCGTCGCAGCGATTCGGTGCCGGAGCGTGACATGCCCAGCGCCAACACTTGCATCGGCTTGGTTCGCACTTGTGGCGGCGGCGATGGGCCGGGGTAGACCCAATTCTCGAGGAAGCCCATATTGCTCGTCGTTCATGAAAGTTGGAAGATCGCGATATTCTGCATGATGTCCGCGAGTTCTTATTGATATGAGAGCTGCTCTTTCCGCCCTGGCACAGCCGCACCCGCCGAACACAGATCGGGTTGCATTCTCCGCCGGGTGGGTCTGGAGATTTGTCGTGTTCAATAATCATCTTATTCCTTCGCCCTTCTCCTTTGATTTCCCGCTTTGGTTTACCATGTGTGTTTTCATGTTACTATGTGGGTATTAGACTCTTTTACTTCTGTCACTACGGACTACTGACCCATATTGACAGATGTGGGTCAGCCACAGTGACAAGTAGTACTCCAGGCCCACCCCTTGCATTGGTGCGCCTTCCATTCTGCACCATAAAGCGAAGGGAAATTAAAGGATTGTGTTCTAAATTATGGATAAGGATGCAGCAAGCCCCTGATGCCCAAGCACCTGGGTGTCCGAGTAACGGTTCTGATCTAACCTCACCGGATTATCATACATGTGGACTATGTAATCTGCTTATGTATGTAACTATGCGGGGAATCGACGGTATTTGTCAGCCGAATCGACCCTCATGACACCATCCGAGTTTATTTGTGCCACCAACAACACTGAATGGATGGAGACGAAACAAGCAATGACAGATCCTCAGCACCACCCGGACATGTCCAGTTCGCTGAAGAAGCCAACACTTGCATGCGAGAAATGTCGTGTGCTGAAAGTCAAATGTATTCGAGTTGAAGGGGAGCCATGTACGAAGTAAGTCAGTTTTGCTTGCCGATCATGAACCATGAAGCGCATTACTGACGTGCGTGCGCAGATGCAAAAGGTCAAACTCTGAATGTATAGTTCCAGAGCCGAAGCAGCGGACACGGCCGCCGCACCGATCAAAGCTGTAAGAGACTGCGTCCAACATTTTCCTCAGCGGCCAGTCCCGCTGACACACTACTACAGACGACTTGTTGATCTCGAATCGAAACTGACCGATATCCTTGGTCTACTTTCCCGTCCTAATGCATCTAGCAGCGGAGATGAGGGGTCCACTATCCCAGGATTTGAATTCCCTGACATTGACGTTCACGTGGGGAGCGACCTAGAGGGGTGGATGAGCCATGATAGTCATCCGGATCTTGATATGATAGGAGCCCTCGGGCCGATCGAGCCAATTGAACCGATCGACATGACTCCAGAGGCTAAAAACGAGACAAGCGACACATCGGAGATTAACGAGATAGAGACTGGGTGGGCCACTGAGCTAGGACTCACCCCGGCCGTTCTGCAGCATCTCTCAGACAGCTTCCGCGGGATGTCCTCCTATTTCCCATTTATGCGACTCCCAGAAAATTCACCCGCCGCGGTATTAGTTAGCGACCGACCATTTCTATTCCTTGCAGCGGTGACAAACGGGTCATCCAGGTATCGCTATGTACAAGCCGCTCTACGCGAGAAATTCAAGACCGTCCTTAGTGAGAATCTTATCATAGCTGGCGAGAAGGATCTGGATCTTCTGCAGGGACTGCTTGTGCACCTTGCATGGTAAGGCGATCCTACATATATATAACTACTACCTCCTGGGAAAGGACATTGAGTTAACGGATCACAGGTTCCACTTCTATTTCAACCCACGAAGCCCACAGACCTACCGGTACCTGCAAATCGCAATTAGCATGGCAGTTGACCTTGGCCTTGAGAAGATCGTTACCGAGGTGCTTGATGGCGATTCCAGAATGGATGACACATACAGAAGAGAAGCCTGCCGCACATATCTTGGCTGCTACTATATTTCTAGCGTGTAAGTTAAATGATGTCCTCCTCACCTGGACAGAGTTAACAAAATTGCAGAATATCCACCTCAAGCGGGAAACCCAACAGCCTTCCATTCTCCGCCGATATGCTGCGAGCTGCTTCCGCGCTCCAGCGAACGCGAGAATTCGACACAGACGACTTGATCTACCCACTCCTCCAACTGCAGCAGTTCGTCGACGAGATCTGCGAAACATACCGACTAGAGAGGCAGTCGGCGTCCTGCTTACGCTCGTGCGCACACACGGAGCGATTCGCGTTGCGACTGGAGGAGTGGTGGGCTTCCGTCCCCCAGGACTCGCGACGGAATGGTACGAATCCCCCTCATCCACACCTGACGAACCTTATCGTTCCTCCTTCCTTCAATAAACCCACTATGTAACCAACTACTAATGGAAATCACTCAGCATTGCTTCAAAACGGCTACCACGCGACCAAAATCCGCATCTACGAAATGGGCCTCGTGTACAACTACGGCCACGCACGACGCCCCCCTCCGGCGACCGTCGCTGCCTGCCCGGAATCCACCCTCCTATCCGCATCATCGCCAGCTCTCATAAACAACCTAATCAAATGCACTGAATCCACGAAATCATATCTCGACCTGTTCCTAACGATCCCCGAAACCGAGTATACTACACTACCGTTTTGTATCTGGTACAAGGTTATTCTCGCGCTCTTCGTGCTATACCGGCTTGCTGTCGGTGTATCCGAGGTTCCGGAGTGGGATGTGGATCTCGTGCAGGGGACTGTGGATGTCGAGCGGTACTTGGGGCTCCTTGCTGATCGGTTCGAGTGTCTACGTGCGGACCTGGACGCGCAGGGCCAGAATTATAACAATAATTATCGGAGTCTGTTTACCATGCTTCCGGAGGTTATTGGGAGCGTGAGGATGTCTTATGCGATGGCGAAGGGGGGAAGTGTGATGTCCGCACTTGGGCCTCAGCTTCATCCGCCGCACCAGCCCTTTGCTGAGGCGCCGGCTCTCTCGTCTCGAGGGAGGCACCGGTGTCCTGGGATGCGGAATCTGAATCGGGCTCCGACGGCGGGTCCTACGGAACAGCCCGCTCTACAGAATGCGCTCACAGCCGAGATACAGATGATTGAAAATGAGGTGTTCTGGAGTGATCTTCTTGTGGCAGATACATTCTCTAGCACTGGTGCTACATCATCCACTAACTAAAATTATTCACATCTCCTGCCACGACAGTTATGACCTAAGAATCAAAAACTCGTCTCAACTCAATAGCAACTTGTTTCCTCATACTATGATCAAGGCCCAGAAGGCAGCATAACCAATTTCAGGAGGCGACAGGGCAACGACCACGCTTACGCCTTGGAAGGGAAGGCATGAGTCGAAACCCTGTTCCCGGCCTCATCAAACCTAGGCGGGAAGACAGTAAAAAGCCCATCCTGGTCTCGAGGCTCATAGTCGAGACTCAAGCAGGCCACAGCAAGAACCTCAATACCATAGGTCTCCTTGACCCAGTGCGCCACCATGTCCATGCCTGCGACCGCGCCGCTCCCGGTCCAGATGTTGCCGTCCACAATCCACTTCTTGGCGGTTGTCCACTTCACCTTCGGGTAGGTCTTGGTGATGTAGTCGATTTCCAGGTTGTTCACCGTTGCGTGTTTGCCGTCCAATGCGCCCGCGGCTGCGACGACGGCAGAGCCAGTGCAGGTGGTGAACAGCAGCCTGCCGCTAGCGACTTGGTCCCGGATCAGCTGCTGGAGCTTGGGTGGGAGATTGGTATATGCAGGGCTATCGCCGCCGACGATCAGAATATCGAGGGGCGGGACATCGTCGGGGGTGGTGGTCGGGACGACGGTGATTTTGCTCGTGAGCAGGTGCACGGGGTCAAGCGTCTCGCCAATGTGATGAAACACAATCTCTGGCGCCTTTGCGATGGTGTTTGGATCGACGGGGGTGTACCGCTTAATCCCTTCCATCAGTTTCTTGCTGGACGAGTTGAGCACGTCGCAAGGGCCGATGATGTCGATGGCTTGGTAGTCAAAGACCAGAGTTCCGATGTGGATGGGGGCCATTTTGGTTGACTGGAGAGATTGAATTTTGGTAGTAGCTAATTGAATTCGGGTTGTTGTTCTTGCGAAGAGATTATTGTGAGATCTCCGTGGGGAATAAATAGCTGGTCGTTTGGTGGTGGGAAACGGCGGGTCGGAAGCTGGTTAGGGCTCCGTCCTCCGTGGACGGCGCGGACGGAGGTTGGACTTCAACCACCGTTGTCGCTGCAATAATGCAACGACATAGTATATATTCCGGGGGCGGCGTTTTATTCATAATCAGAATGCCGTTGAGAATATATCTCACCCTTTTCGTCTCCACCAGCGACGGGTCGTGGAACGTCGCGATTCCCCGCCATCAATACTTGCCTGAAGAGCCATGGGGGCACTGGTGGAGGGTTGAAGGAGATCAAGAGCTGCTTTGGACTTGACTGGCTCGGCATAGTCGATCGGTCTCTTTTCAAACTTGTCAATCGCGTTCACGTCCGCACCTTTGCGCACCAGGACCCGGAGCTTCTCCTCCCAAGTGGTATTGTGGACGAATGCCTTGATCAGACTCACTAACGGCGTTTCCCCGGTATTATTTCTCGCGGGGATATCCACACATGGAAACAGCTTTGCCAGCAGGTAGAGGAGCCTCGCGCTGGCCTCCCGGCAAGTTGCGTAGTGGAGACATGTGAGTCCTTCGTCGGAAAACGGTTGAAAATCGGCCTTGTGCTGGAGTAGCAGCCGTGCGACGTCTTCGTAGCCGTTGCGTGACGCGAGCATCAAAGGCGTTTGGCCTCCTGCAGACCTTCCATCAACTTGCGCGCCCACTTCCAACAGACGTTCGACAATTCGCTTCTTTCCCGTTTTGGCAGCAATCGCTAGTGGTGTATAGCCTTTGCCGTCAGCCCTTTCGATATTCACACCTTCAACAAAGCATGTCTCCATCCTGGGAAGATTCGAACGCTCTATAGCATCAAACAAAGCCTCCGACTGCAGTATACCCCCGACGGTGGGGGGAGGTGTGATATCGGTAAATGATGTACCAGGAGACTCGGCTATTGCTACCGATGAGCCTGATAGGGAGGGTGTACGTAAAGATGTATAGAACTCAGACCTGAGGTTCCCAAGGCGTACCTGGATGCAATGGGCGTCTGGTCGATCGTTCTTGTCTATGGACAAAGTAAGTCGAAGCAGATCAGCCCATTGATGGAGGAAGCCTGCACTGTAATTCGAATACCTGTTTGGAAGATCATCGATCCATCTGGCAATATGGGGGTTTAGGATTGCAGGGTTCCCTCTGTTGAAATAGTCATGGAGACCTGCATAGTCCGTCGTCCCATCGTCTTCCTTGCCACGAAGCCTGTCCAACTCCTGCAGTCCGTTGACTCCATCCAGTTTGAAGGCGAGCACCCGAACCATAATACATCCAAAGGACCATATATCACTGCTTCGACTGAGACTGTCGGCGCAACGCACCTCGGGGGCGTGATAGGCGCCTGGCCTCTGCCGGAGCAGAGTCGCCAGGTTCGTGTCTGGCTGCGCAGCCAGTGTGTTGACGCTATCTCGGCGTTGGAGTGCGGGGGGCCCGATGATGGAGAGCCCAAAGTCGGTGATCATCCATTTTCCAATCGCAGTGTGCCCGATACCCTCTGGGCTTGGATAGACTAGGATATTGGCGCACTTCAAATCTGCATGGCAGCCATGGTTGTTGACGCCAAGCCCTGTATGCAGGTGCATAAGTGCGCCAGCCAGACTCATCAGTTCACTCAACAGGTCGGGCATGGAACATCTTTCTGGGGGTACAAGAACTCCCGTCAAAAATTTTTCCAGATCCATCTTCGCCAGAGGGAAGATGATATTGGGCTGGTCTCCAACGATAACGGTTGCGAGCGGAAGGACGATGCGCTCATTCTGGTTTTCGCAGCAACGTAGGAATCTGAGTGTTTGGCGTTCACGGTCAAAGTCGGTAGTGAATCTGAATGCTTTGCAAGCGACATGTTTCTCGTCCTGGATGGGGCGATTGACGCCGGTCAGCTAAATTGCAACCATAGTGTTGGCCGGGGACATACCATGTGCAGGCCACTCTCTGAAACATAATGCCTTGCTGCGATGACCTCCTTTGTGACGCGCCCGAACCCTCCACTTCCACAGCGCTCGGATCTGCCCGCCAGAAAGGGCAGCTTCCAGTTACTGTCCCGTGTGAGATTGGCATTCTCTACAAGATCGATCGGGCAGAAGAGGCGTCGGTCGTCAAAGAATCGATTTCCAGCAACTGGCCCGAGCAAATCCTCGCGTACTAGAGTCTGGATATCGTAGTCCGGGATCCGCTGATCTGTCCGGTCCAGTCTATGGTCGTGGCCTTGGTGCAGGAGGAAGATGGAATCAAATTTCGCCCAGTCGTTCCAGCCGACGTAGACCAGGATCGAGAGTGTTTGGACGAAATTGATGCGAATATCCTCGATAGTATATAGTGGAGGGAGATGTATTTGCTCATGAGAAGCAAAGTCCTCGAGTACATCTACGGTCCAAATTCTCAAGAGAGACTCGCGCGGCGCAAATCTGCCTGCGCCTTCGCTAATAGCAACTAGCAACTGTGCAACTAGTCCCTCCCGAAATTCGAGTGACCGCCGGCTTCGGAACAACATTTTTGGTATCGAGTTTGGGGGTCTTAAATGGAGAAGGAAGATACGAGGCTGTCTGCTGAATGCGCTGCCTGGGGACAATCACGGTCGCCTCAGACCGAGCTAACGAATACAGTAAACGTGTACGCATCCGACAGAAACCGGCTTCGTGGGTTCGTGATGGTTTCATGAGGGGTGGATGCGAGATTGGGGGGAGGATGGAAATGGAGATGACGATGAGATGGAGGAGAGCGAGACGGAGAAAGAGAGCTGAAGGGAAGGAGGTCAGCGACCGGAAGCACAAGCAGACAGATTGCGTACTAGTAGGCAGCGCCTTCTTTGTGCTGTGGCTTCCCCGACAGGGCTTCAGGCATCACTCACCCAATCGCAGCCGCATCATGTGCGCACCAGCCTCTTGCAGTTGCACCCCGCGGGGTGATGCCCACTAATAGTATGGATGAACTGTACTGGACACGAGGGTGGAAATAGCACACGCTAACAGCACCGCCACGTCATCGAGAACAGGTTAGCTTGTTGGTGAGTGGCAAGAGTAAAGACCCCTAATTTCGCTTGCAACATATATGCTAATACTCGTCAGTGATGGCAGTACGTATGTGCCTGGTATAAGTGAAACATTCGATACGAAACTCAACTACTTGAAGTTGCTGAGCTGAGACTCCGTTGCCATCTGTTGTACAGTGACCTTGTATGTAGGATTCGCCATGGACCTACTTCGTACTGTAGGAGCATACTAGTAGTACTGTTGAAATCGTTATAGATCTAATATTAGCCTATTCTGGACAACTCTAATACCCATTTCGCTGCAAATGTCTTAATTATCCATGCATTACTATAACCCAACACGGCTAAACAACCGCGAACTAGGAAACCACCGGTCGGAAATAGAGACTATTATAAACATGACAAGAGACCCCGCCGGCCTACTATACCAATCCGAGGTCTTGTGATGGGCGGAATATGTACTGTACGAAGTATGGATATCAAAACTCAAATCGCCACGAAAAAAGCAAAGAAACAGCCTCACGTCCCACCATTACGAAATTCTACGTGTTGTCCCTCACGCTCGCTACCTATGCGTTGCTAACCATGGCCTCTAAATCATACCGATCTCCCGCCTCCCCGTTCTGTGCATCCTCCTGCGCGATGCGCGGCCGCCATCTCCTTTTTATAACGCCGGGGAGGTGCTCGTATGCGTGGACGGCTGTTCGAGTGTTGACTGATTTCACAAGATTTCATTAGTACGCAGAATAACCAAATAAGAGTCTGAGAGAAGTGCGTACATATCGAGTTCATCTCCTCGAGACTAATCCCCGCTGTCCCACTGGGCACAAGGAAGAAGACGAGGATGAAAGCGAGCGCGTTGAGACCGCTAGAAGCGCCAATTAACACCTACAATTTTATGTCTGGAGCCGGGGGGTGGAACATACGTGAAGAAAAAGAGCAGATTCGACTGCCCCAGTAACCGCGCACTATCTCGATTGTCCATGTCCTTCGGCGAGAACGCATTCGTCAGCGGCGGCACGAAGAGAATCAAGATGCTCAGGCCGAGGAAGTTGACCATGACGCTGAAGCTCATTCCGACCTCTACACATATATCACACTTGAGTTAGAAACGCGAATAATATCATCATGAGTACGAGAATACATACCGCGAAACGCTAACGGAAAGACCTCCGCACTAAACGTAAACGGGACCGGTCCGGCACCGATCCCATAGAAGAATGTAAATACGACAATCGTAAACGTCGCAACGAGGCCCTTCCGCGCGTCGTCCGGGTGCAGGATACGGAAGAAGCCGCTGGTCGCAAGCAGAGTGAAGAACATCCCGCCCAGCGAGATGAGCAAGAGGATTCGGCGGCCTCGGATTTGACGGCCTCGGGTTCGACGGTCTCGTGGATCGATGAACTTGTACGCGGGGATCGTGAACAGGAAGTTGGCCAGCCCGAACCCTATGTAATCCATGTTAACTTTGGTTAGTGGTTGTTACCAAGCAGCTGGGTTGGGTACGTAGTTAACTTACCGAAATTGAGCCAAGCGACTGTATCATCCATGGGTGTTGCGCAGTTGACGACGTCGGCGACATCGCCCTGGGACTTGAAGTCGTTTAGTGATGAGTTCCGTCCATCGGATGTGGAGGCTGCCGAGCGGAAGAGTGTAGACGAGTAGAATGAAAGCACATTGATCTATCCTCCAAATGTCAGTCTTCCAGGCAGGAGTCTTTTGCAATCTCTTCTCACTCACCCCACAGAGCTGCTGCGCCGCCATGACAAGAAATGCGGCAACGCACGCCCGCAGGTTCCGCCGCACGGTGAAAAGCGCCCCAACCCTCTGAAAAAACGACTGGTCCTTGACCTTCTCCTGGTACACCTCCCTCCTCCACCACTGCTCCGGTGTCTTCCCATCAATAAGCTCGGTCTCAATCTGCAGCTGGCTGTGGATATAGTACAGGTCCTTTGCCGCCTGGATATCCGATCCGCGCAGTTGGCGGAGACTGCGGAAGGCTTCTGCGTATTGCTTCTTGCGGATGAGGAATCGGGGGGACTCGGGGCAGAGGAAGACGAGGACGAGGAGGATGAGCGCGGGAACTGCGGCGCTGCCCAGGAGGCCGCGCCAGCTGCGGCCGACGATCCAGTAGCAGAGGAAGCCTATGAAGATCCCGCTAATGCTAGGTTAGCAGATCATGTAGTAGTAGTAGTAGTAGTAGTAGAGAGCGGAACGGCAAGATTGAGGGTAGGAAAGCTCACAACGTGTCGAAGAGCTGCCACATCATGAGCAGTCGGCCTCGCAGGTGGTCTGCAGCTACTTCGGCTGCAAAGACGGGAGCAATAGACGCCTTTGCGCCAATCTGTAATTAGACTTGTCAGCTGGTGCTTGGTCAACAGTTGCGGTTCATGTCTATCCCACCCCAATTCCAAGGATAAGTCGACAGGCCAGGAGCTGCTGCCATGTCTGGCATTGCGCGGTGCCTAGGCATTACATTAGAACCCATTGCCTTGCCTAATTACTGCGATAGACATACCCAGTACACACGCAGCACAGAACATGGCGGAGATGAACAACGCAAAGCGCCGGCCAAATATAGACTCCTGGAGCGGATCACTAAGCCATGTCCCACTGCGATGCCGTATTAGCCCAGCCCGAACTATACCGTCGCATCGCTGAAGGGTTGAACCCACATAATACTCCCTGAGATCCACGGCGCCGCGTCGATCAGACATGTAATATACATCGCCCACCGATTGACCGTGACGATGCCACCATTTTCATCAGTCGGATCTTCAAGCAGAAATTGGCACTGCCAACCGCGCGAGCTAGCGTTGATTGTTGACTGCTGCCATCCTCTTCGAGTCGAGAAAGTCAGTTGCGTTTACACGTAGTATAGCATAGTATAGTGTCGAAAACCAGTCACTTGTGGGTCATTATCTTACTGAATAATCGCCGCACACGCAGTCGTGAGGATACTGACTTTCAGCTCCTTGGTCTGCTGGAAGAAGCCCAGCTTTCCCTCGTCGTCCAGGGCGCGCCTCTCGGGGTCCGTCAGGTTACAGATCTGAGTGAAAATCGGGTCGCGCGAGATGAGGGCACCTTTGACGAGTAGCTCGACGTCGACTACATCGCCCAGTTCTTGTCGCCGGTGGAACTCGCGCACGTCTTCTTCGAGCTCGTTGGCTGTCCGCTCCGTTAGAGGGTTTGGGTTACTAAAGAATATGTTTGTGGTTAGAGAGTGTTGGAAGTGAGATTGAGCAATTCGAGATGAAAGACCAGTTGGGTACGGAGTAAGAGGAAGGAAGATTACCGTCGCTCAGTATGCGCCTCCTTTGCTCCAGCCATGACCACGCAAGAGCGGTTGCAGTGTTGCAATGGCAGATCTTGAAGATGCTCGTCGGACGCAAGGGGGAAACTCTGTCGGGCAACTCTATTCCAACAGCAAAGAGAGCCTTGCTGGATCCTATCTGAGAGATGCTACTCTTCTCAACGATAATAAAAAGCGATCATGCCTTGGATCCAACATCCACATCCAAGGCTGAGCCTCAGGATATCCCTGCCTTTTCATTAGTAATTCGGGGAATTCTCAAACCGCGCGAGAGGCTGTGCTCAATAAATACAACGATTTCTGGCAGATTCAGTCGGTCGCCGGGCAATACGATCTTTTGTCCTTAGCGTTGAATTTGGTTTACTTTGTCTTGTTGTTTTGAATATGTAAATGTTTGTCTTCTTCTGCATATGACTTGTTGTGGATTGAAGATGCCTGTGCTCGCAACGGATATATACTAGTCACGTCGTCTCGTTCCTGACCTTGACCCTGACTTTGACACTTGTTCCCATCCACAAATCCAAATGGATTAATTACTGTAGCTTTCAATGCACCTTTGTCACTGATCTTGGAAGTGAGGCTCTTGAAATCGACCTGTCATGCGTTGCAACGTGTGGCGAGAAAAGCCCCAGCTCTTGCGGCCCCATTTCTCCACGGGGTGAGTGGAGTGGGCAAAGAGAAGAGGGGAAATACGAACTAGCCCTGACGACGGCCAGTCAGAGCTCGGACAACATCCAGGGGTCTACATCATGGATGGGCCGATCAATATCGCCCGCCTCGAATCATATTGCCCTATTCACAGTCAGTTAGTCAATGTTTGCGAAAACATCCGAGGCACACCTGCTCATCCCGTCCCAACACACCTTTTCTAACCTCGTTGGTCCGCTGGTCGTGCGGCTCTTGCCGTGTGGTTGACAGATAATTGCGGTCCCCATTTTCCAGCCTTTATTCTCCTTCCGCTGTCAGTCACATCATCCGCCACAGAAGATCCAGCTCAGCAACCATGGGCCAAACAGTCCAGAACATCATCAGCGAGGATGAAACAAGTTATATCCGCCAGGAGAGGCTTGAGACCCGTCTGTTCGTGCTATTCGGATATCCCATCAAAGTTTCGGTAAGCAAAGGCCATCCCCAATCGCTCAACTCCCCCCAAGGCCAGCACTGCCACCTTGCCTTTGCCCGATCTTGCTCACACCGCCGCTCATCGTAAAGCATATAAATGGTCGATACGTCTTTGAGGCTCCGAGGAAGGTCGATACGGTAAGTTACGCACCGCCTGCGTGCTGTCCTGCTCTTGGTAGAGAACTCGCTGATCCATTTTTGCCCTGCCTCAGGATGAGATCGCGTAAGCTCGCTCCCCCTCTCTGCGCCTTGTTTGATGTCATGTCATGTTATGTCATGTCACCCTCCAGTTACAAAGACACGCCTGCTGATTGCCCCCGCCGTGCAGCGACCTTCGTGATTAGCCCTTTGTGGGCAGGGATGCGCAGGAGGAAGGATTCAGGTGATGGTGCACGGATTCGATAGCATAACTCGCGTATATATCATATGATTTTTTATGCTAGTCTCGTTGGAAGGTTTGTTTTCACTACTGCTGTGGCATTGCCAAGTTGCCCAGACTGCGCCTCTATCGTAGACCTCCAGCTCTCTCCCTTCCCTGCCTTCAGGTACTCCTGTTCGCCTCTCAAACTGCCTTGTAACCTGCCTTGCTAGCGGAGCCTTTGTGACTAAGAAAGCATCAGATACAATCGCATTTAATTCTCGACTCCTTCGAGATTGATTCTAGAAGCCGATAGGGAATATCACCCTGTTTTTTCCAACGTCTATTGCTGTTAAGCTTGACGGAGCGACGCCTCTGCCCAGAAACTCTTCTCAAGACCAAGCATGGCAGCAGTGGAGCCCAGCTCTTACGAGCTTCTTCGACCCTATCTCCGCTATGATACGTTTGTCTCTCATCCCGAAAAGTCCAATATCTACGTCTTCGAATCAACGCCCCACCATGCCGCACACTCGTTCAACAACAGCGAGATATTCGAGTCTCATATTGCGAACACGACTAAACCAGACGCGCGCATCGTGTATGAATGAAGCCACTAGTATTTCACTATTTGATACAAGAATCTGATACTTTTCCAGGTCAATAAGCTGCCAGAACTCCCTGCGACCGCTTGGCATCACGGAACAGGCTATGCGTAAATTGATGAACCGCTACAATATCGACGGTTCATTCTTCGACCTCGTCGTGTCCTTCGGCGACAAGCCACGGAGCTCAGATGCAGGGCATGGAGCGATGAGCGTAAAGCGGAGGGAGGATGGATCCTACGGTACTACCTCCATCCACCCTACTAAGAAGAGGCTTAGCTCTTGCATCCTGCGCTGACATCCAACTTTCAGACATGCAATACCTGTTCACATACGCAGAAATCGACAGCTCACGAAGCGCAGCATCATGGCGGATCCGGCAGGTCTGCGTGTTCCATCGCTACAACCCCTCCGGTGCAGGGAATCTCTGGATCATGCTCCATGCGTGTCCGGACTCGAAGCTGCAGCGGCAGATTGAACTGATACTATCTACAAATCCGAACGCCCTTCTGGCGGAGTGGTCATCGATACATCTGCTCGTTCTTTCTACCTATCTCAGTGGTTGGCGCTGGTGTATTCGGAATCTCGGCGATGAAATTGAACGGACGGTGTGTTGTACGATCTCAGTTTTGACTGTGGCTGGAAACTAATTTTGGTTAATTAACAGGTTGATATCGCACTCACACTAGACTTCTCCAAACCCAAAGCGCGAGACCACAAGGACGGCCTTGTCCAGCTTCTCAAACAACAGTATCTCGGCGATCGCCTCGTCCCACTCGCTGCCCGGCTACGCGCTGCTTTGGCTACGCTGCGTCACCTGGAAAAGATAGACTCGTTCTTGCATTCGACGAACCATTCAAGCGAGCAACAATACAATTCTACGATCCCTGATCAGCTGGTGTACCACATTACCGCCCTAGAGGGCCATATCGAGAGTGTCCAGGTGCTGGAACGAAAAGTCCGGGGGATATCGGATCTCGTGAGTCGCCTACACTGGAGATAACCCTGATACACTGTTTCAACAAACTAACCAGACACCCGAATAGCTGGCCGTCGCCGTCACAGTCGAGAACCAAGCGGTCACCATCGACATCAACAACAAAATGCTCGCGCTGACCAACAAGTCTCTCGACGAGAACGCCACCGTTCGAATCGTCACCCTCGTCACTTTGATCTATCTCCCCGCTAGTTTCGTCTCTGTAAGCCCTCCCGCCACTTACACATACATCTCCCAATCATATACATCCGTGGCAGACACTGATTTTTCTTTCATGCAGACACTCCTTGGCATGAACCTCTTCGACTTCGGCGACGAGGGGAACCTCGAAATCTCATACCACTTCTGGATCTTCATCGTTCTTGCTGTGCCGCTCACAGTCCTGACGGTGGGTTCGTGGTACTGGCTTAAACGGCGGCGGCAGCAACAGCGGGAACATAGTCGGATTGCAGACGTGGAGGCTCAATGAGGCTCCTTTTTCTTTCTTTCTCTTTTCTTTTCTGTCTTTTTTTTTTCTTGGGGGGGGGGACGCTAGGCTTCCGTTGAAATTGTATAGACAGTTCTAGAACGGTATGTTGGCGCAAGGAACTGGCGTTGGACGCGTTAAGTGACTCATGGGTTTTGTCCTGCTTTTGTTCTGCTTTATTGTGCCCCCTTTCTTTCTTTTTTTTCTTTTTTTTGCTCTACTGCGCGAATTTACACCTGGCGCACTTGTATGATAGAGCATGATGTCGAGCAGATAAAATTGAACGCCCGGTAACACTTTGTTTTGCCACAAGTGTACTAGTAGTAAGTAGGCTGTCAATATCTATGAAATGGTAAGAGGATCCCCAACATGCTAAGGTTTGACCCGGTTCCTAACCTCAAGAAAACGGTGATATCAACAGGATAAGTCAAAATCAGTTCACCTTTCAGTTCGTGAAGATAGATAGAATGCTCTCTTTGAATGTTGAGGCGATGTGACTATCTGCTCTACTTGCTTTAATATCGTATTCTATCTTCAAGCCCGGATAAGAACCCTCGGCACCCTAAAAAAAAACAAAAAACCCTGGAATGAGTCGGTTCTTGGTAGGTAAGTCACGGCCCGGGCCTGCGTTGGTCCTTCCTCCCTCTGCTAGTACCTCGCCCATAATCGAACATGTATATCTACCGCGGAGACGAGGATATCAGGTAAGTATATTAACGAATGCGAATGACCAAAAATCATGCATTTGGCGTCCTGGGTAGGCGATGTTGTAGCTGAATATATGGGAGAATTAGGCGAGGTTTTGTTCAACAGTATCGGCGGATATATCCGTGAACGTTGAGTATAAACAGGGACTCTAGAGTGTTGTTGCGCATAACTCGTACAGTCAGTCCCTAATTAATGCTTTTGAGGTGTCGAGCAGCTAACGTGTTGTTTTACTCTTCCACCGATACGGCCTTGGAAGAAAGTTCTGGCATGCTCCCGATTTTACCGCATTCGGTATGCCCTATTCCGCGGAGTTTAAAAAAGGACGTAAATAGAAAGATTGGTCACGTTCGCGCTGGAGTTCTATTCTGGTATCGGTTGAAGAAGGCCAATCGAAGAGGCGAGGTGGTTAGCAACTCTGGATACCTGGTTCATTATCTGTATGCTAACACAAGAGTTCGCCCGTGGAGGTCCACGGGCCACGTCCCCAGGAGATAACGGGGATAATAGCTCGGGGATAAGTCGGTAATTTTGGAAGAATTCGCCTCCAGGCCCTGCCATGACATCTGTACTCAGAATACCTAAGAGGTGGAAGTGGTGGGCTTAAATGTTCTCGTCAACCACCTATCATGTGTGAAATAGGCTCGTACCCATTTCATAGCACGGTGAATGTAGAAGCGGCATGACCATAGGTATAAACACGTTCGATCTGGACACTGAGGACTATATCATCATGGAGCAGTAATGGGCAGTGGTCTGGGGGCCTTTTGAATACGGTGGCAAAAGGAGCAGATCACGAGAACCAACATGAGCACAAAAAAAGTGGGCTATCTATGAGTGATTTCTGATGGCGTTGAGCTTGTATCAAAGGCCGTTGGATTAGTAAGGTCTTATTTTCGAGCTGGAGATGGCCTCAGTCTGAGTAAGGAACCGTAGATTTGCCGTCTGGTTGGACCCGAAAAGCCACCGACGTTGGAGACCCCTGGACGATCTTCCGTGCGAAAGCTTGTCGCTTAACCTGAGAATGCCACTAAGCCTCTTCAGGTGCCGTTACAGTGTCTTCCTATTTGTCGCTGAAGGACGGGTAAACCTCTTGGTTGTAGGCACCGACTTCGCGGTATTTTGAATATAAGTAACGCTTAACAGCTACTTTGCCGAGTAAGTGAGAAAACGGCAACCTCATCTCTTCAGGTCTCCAGCCCCGGGATTCATCTATCAGGGGGAGCACAATGGACGACGGTTTGCCTTGGCCGTTCAGGGATCCTAGATATGTTTCCTCTTTCCAGTCCCAAATGCCGGCCGCTAATATGACCGGAATGCAATTGCCACACCAAGAGAGATTTGTAAGTGTCATTGTCTGTAAAGTTCAAAGTCTGTCTGTGTACTAATCCCTGTCAAGTCTCCGGAGCGCAATAATACCAACTTCGATTATGTATCAGCAACCACCCACACAGAGGGATCCAACGCTCTGCCTCGAGTCCATCAAGTGCTCGACACAAACCTACTTTGGGCTACTGCAATCCCCATACCTGCGACCCCCACCGGGTCCGAGTCTGAGCTCCACACCACAGGCACGGACTTGCAGCTGTACGCCATGCATTCGCAACAGGAACCTACTGAAGCGAGTGTACGCCACCTATTTCCTGACCGTCCCTTAATCCTTCCCTGGCAGCCTTCGTCGGCGCTAACCATAGAGTGTGCCAAAAGTCAAAGCGACGCATGCAGAACCGGCAGGCCCAGCGCCGCTTCCGCGAACGCAAAGAAGAACGCCAGCAGCAGCTCGAGCAAGCGGCAGCGACCCTCGAGCAAAAAGTCCAAGAACTCTCCGAAAAATACAAGGGGAAATCCCAGGAATTGTCAGACATCCTGAAGGAAAAGGAGACGCTGACAGCCGAGTTGGAGGATCTGCGCAAGAATTGGCGGCTTGTGCTCCTGCTTCTCCAGCAGCCCAACGGGCCGCAGGCACTTACTTCGTTCCTGGGAGGTGGTACTAGCAGCAGTAGTGGTGAGTCGAACATGCAGGCAGGGCATGACGCTCCTGGTACTGATCCTGCTCTGTCGATGGGGGATTTGTTGGATTGTCTGCACACTCTAGCTTCTCCGGACAATAAGGCTCCCAAGGCTACTTGAATCAAGTCTGATTTCAAACCAGGGCGCGTATCTTCACCTTCTTCTTCTATTTCTATTTTTATTTTTTGCGGCGAATTGTAATCTATCGCGATTGGTCAAGGCGTTAGTTCTAGGGATTCGGAGTGACTAGGAGACATCTGCTTCCATCAGTTCGCGTATACCTGATAAGCAGATTACTATGATCCGACAGCTGTGACCGCTACAGGAAGCGAACCTTTGGAAACCTCCAGTACTAAGGCCTGTATGGTAGCGACTGATGGTGCATTCGGAAGATCAGCAGGGTACAGAATTCAACCAGAAAGAGCTTCCGGAAAGATGACAGTCGTGGGAAAGAGGATACTAAGTAGTACAGAACCACTTGAACTTCAGTTTCATCTAGATAGTAGTAGCTTCTGTAAAGAACTGCTTAGGCACAAGAGGTGAAGTCCAAGATGGAAATGCATCTGAAAGATGATAAAACGTATGGCCGTGATATAGGCCAGTAGCGAAAATGCCGCGCTTGCCCCCTGAATATTATACACCCAATTACTAGAGGGATAGTCTCGGCCGCCTGTCGCTGAGGCAAGGCACCATAAAAGGACACGACATGGCCACATAAATTGACTTGACTATCAATGACTATTTAGGAAGTAGTCAAATCCGTTCCTAGATTCGGGCAGGAGATAATCTTCCATTGTGGGATTTGACAACGGAATGGGATGTAAGGAATATGGATATTCTAAATATAACTTTGCGAATGCCAAGTGGTCATGGTCTGTATCATACAAATACTAGTTGTAAATTACACACTGTACTTTAAGGGTTGTGCGAGTGCAGGGGTATCTCAGAGGATAAATAAAGCAACACCACCCACCACCTCCGGTTATCATACTACATCGTTCCTTGTGTAACACTTGATTATCACTCATTATTCCGCCAGTATATTTACCTCGGAGCCTATGTCCACGTCACGAAGGGGCCAAAATATGTCAGTCAATGCAGATGAGGAGACTCCTCTGTCTGGTGCTGGTCTCCCAAACTCAACCCAAACTCCCCCCGCCGCTCTCAACGCGATATCGATTCCAGATGACCTCCACGCCGTCGCGCCGCCGTCCAGCCTGACTATGTCCGAGAAGAGACTTTATGACTTCTTGTGCTCCCAGCAATGGACTAAGACACAGTGTTCTTGTTTCATCGCTCATATAGAGTCAATGAAAGAAGCCATCTCAGACCATTTCTTCTCGCAAGGTTGGAACACCGACCAAGTGCAGTGTCTCCATGAGCACTGTGAGATGGAATTTCCAGACCATTTCCCAGCTCCTGCGGGTGATGCCGAGCAACAAGATCTGCAGATGCAGTTGAGGCTGCTGGAAGAAATGAATCGTCGAAAGGCGATGGGCGAGCGCATGTACCTTTCAACAGGCACTATCGACGGGGGAATTCATGAGGAGAGAAGGGCTTGACTGGAATCCACCTCATAGAGCGTTGCCGATTTATATCTTGGTCTGCCTTTTGCTCGGACCGCATATATGTGCTTCTTTTACTGACTTCGTCGAGCCAGAAATGCGGAGTACTTGAGGCGTAATATGTCACTTTATTAGGCTTACCGCAAAGCTGGATAATTAAGATCATCCTCCGCATCAAATCAGTTCTCATTGTCTTTCTTATCCACACCAGTAACCTATAACCTGTCATGTATACCTGATAGAACATGTGATGTTCCTGTCGTGTGCACCCAGGAAAGGCCGTTTTTAGGACAACTGGAAACAGACCTATACACCTGCTCGAGTAACATAGTTGAGCTTGCATACCATTCATTCCATAGCATTCTAACAGGTGATTATTCATCGGTTTGCTGATAGCTAATATATCCGCCGGAAGCGAGGATGGATATAGACCTTTAGTTGATTGTATAACCGCCGTCCACCACCTGGAATACTTAGACGTCAACGCCTGACAGTAGTGATATGGACCTCCAGCCTTACCAGAGAGGCACCCTGCACGAAGGTAGCCTTGCTACTACATAGGAATAGACATGCGTCTGCAATTTCCTCCGGCTCCCCATCCGGTTCATGGGCGCAACAATTGCCACAGCGGGCGCAAAGAGTTTTTGCTGCTCGGGTCCTTGGACCATCGGTGTCCTGTGGGGGGAATATTTAGTGGTTGCTTGAATGGTATCGGTGATGGTGTTGGTGGTGTGTGTACGTACTTGACAAGCCCAGGGCAGACACAATTAACGCGGATACGATCGTTCGAATACTATTAGAGAGAGCCGTCAATTCGACTGGGGATGGAAGCTTGCAGGCATTAGAAGGGAGGATCCTGTATGTACGTCAATTGCATCGCTCTTGGTGAGCGAGATCACCGCCGCTTTACTGGCGCAATATGCAGCTGTATTTTCATAGTCAGCGCCGCCTGGTTCGATACATATTGTGATTTCTGGACGAGCTCAGCCGCATTCGTTCTTGACACTATGCCCAGCTGGCTTGCGATGTGGACAATGGCCCCCCGATTGCCTGGTCTTCTGTCATGGGTCGGGAGAGGGTCCTGCGTCAACATCTGCTTCAATTCAGCCTTCCTGCACAGCCACAGGCCACGATAGTTGACGCAGTTGATAGCATCGAATTCCTCCAGTTGAAACTCGGTAGAGCGCTTGGGTGGGCCCTGGATTCCTGCGCAAAGCAAGAGGGAGGGAATCAGCTGATTTTACGAAAGATGGACCGTTGAGAAACTTACCAGCGCAGTTAACGGCATAGTCAACCCTCCCCCACCGCTGCACCATGGTTTTGACGATATTTGCGACGGATTCCTCCCTTGAGACGTCGCCTGCCACGACTTCGACTTCGACTTTATCCCCGGCGTCTCCTTGCTTCTCTTCAATGAGGCACTTGGTCTTAGCCAGGCCCTCGGTCGCCCGGTCACAGATTGCAATTTTCGTGCCACCTTCTGCGGCAAAGGCAACAGCCGTCGCACGCCCGATTCCTGTCTTGAATTTAACATGCTATACATAGGCGGTTCGTTGAGTGGGTGGGTGACCTACCGGATGCTGCACCCGTAACAAGGGCCACTCCCGGAAAGAGATTCATTTCCAGCTTCTGAAAAACCGACTAAAAAGGGACAATAATGAAGGACTAACTTCCTCGAAAACTGGAGGCCCGCAAGGGTTATTATGGCGATCGGTCCTTCCCAAGAGCAACACCTGATCTTGATAGGCAAGATCGGATCGTGTCGGGATAGGGATCGGAGGCACAGCGAGCGGGTCGTCGATATGTTCCGTGGAGTATGTATGTGCACAGGCTACGGTCGACCGATCAGCTCGCCATTCTGATCTTGGTGGATTGGTGGACCACTACAAACTGCCCGTTATCTCCTCTCTCTCTCATTTTTTTATTATTTTTTTTATCATGCTTGTTGAGTGCGGGAAGCGCCTTGAGGAGCCGACAGAAGGTGCGAAGGAAGTGAATTGGAGGACAAGACATTCTCTTATATGGTCATACGTAAATGACCACTAGCCAACTTGAACACCTCCAGAACGGCTAACGGTCTTACATAAAACAGACGGGTTTCAAATTGGGGTCCGTTCCACGCGCACCAAAAGTATTTTGAGGATAGTATTGGGCTTATTAGACAAGGTGTCACAGTTATCAACATATTCAGTGTTGTTCTTGTAGGTGTATATATCTTTTAGCGGTGGTAGTGGCCAGATAGCTGTATTACAGCTTGCGTGCAAGGTCTGTATTTAAAAAACGCTGGGGGATCTCCCCTAACTATTCCTTCCCTGATTGCTCATTTCTCGGGATACCGAGAGGTGTCCTTACCTATCTAGCAGGCTAATCTAAGAGTAGGAAATGGTATTTTCCAACACAGTTGAATGTGTGAATAAATAATCTTGAATTCTGTACTCGGATAATACATATCTATATATATATGTATTTGCCGTCCACATCAGCCCCAACATATCCACACCCAAGATAAGTTGTGGATTCTAAAGGTTCCTTCGATTTATTTTCCCATCTCTGCCGATTATTTCACGCAGCCATTTGGAATTTAAGAGCGCATTGGATCTTCCAGACGCCGCAGCGTTGGCCCAACTCCCTCTACACCTGCTCACGGCCATATATGCCATTTCAGTCCCTTTCTGCCACTACGACCCTGTCCTCTGCGTGTCCAAAGTATATCAAAAACCACGCACAGACCGTCTATGGCGGATAGTTCTCGACAAAGTCTTGCACCAGATCACTACCCAACGTTATCTGTCCTGCAGGCGCTGCTGCTCTAGCTCCAACGGCCGCAGCCGCAGCCAGTCAGTGCTGTTGCCGACAGCTCGCTGCGATGGTCCCTGATTGGCTTCGCATATAACCTTGCAACGACGCTGGCGCTGCATCTGGAATGCCGTCGCTGGATGATACCAGACTGGGAGAAAGTTCTTCGTAGAAGACTGTGGTGGGCAGTTTACACCGAGTGCGTCTGGCGCAGCCTGCTGCAGGGGTTTCCCTGCCATGTTCGCGAAGATGAGTGGGATGCTGAAGCACTGAACGATGGCGATTTTATCCTCGACGCCAACAACGTCACAGACGATGCGCATCATCATGATCCTGGCGCTGGGACTCAACCTGCTGCCTCGCTATTCGTTCATCTCACAAGGTTATCATGCATCGCGTCGGATACATCTCAAGCTTTTTAGTGGGTGTTCCGATACTTCCTGCTTCCCTGTATGTATGGGGCCAAAGAATTAGCAGTTTTAACTAAACATCAGCAACAGAGCTCGCTAAAGGCGACAAAAGGCCTCTCCAGTGATTTCTCCGCATCGCTCGACACCGCGTGCCCCGCTAAAGGCGCGGAAAACTGCGCGGGATTGTTCACGTCCGCGACGGCGGGGCTGGGCTCAGTCGACTTTCAAGCATTTTGGTATTCTTGTATGTACTACAAAACCTATATATATAGGGTATTGCGAGCGAGCCATTAGAGGCTGTCTGTGTCGGAGGAGTTTGCGCATGTTGGGAGGTTGGAGGCGGAAGCCTTCGAGGGGAATGCGGGCAGTTGCAAGGTGCTTGAGAGGATTAGGTTTGTGTTTGAGGGAAGGAAGAGAAAGGCTGTTGAGAAGGCTGGTGTTGTGCTTGATATTTTGGTTCATGGCTTGCTTCGGGAAGAGTTTCTAGCCGCAGGCAAGAGCGATACAAATTGATTGTGGGAGGTACTGCCGATTACCGAACCTGGTGTTTGGCATGGATCATCATGAATGGGAGGGAATGTCGCTTAGGATTAGATGGCTACTCAGGTACTTGGACCCAATGTGGATGGAATCACTATCAGGGAATAGCGTCTGGCAACCCCGACTTCTCATAATGCTTCTGCTCAAACAAGGGCTCCCAAACCGTGCAAGCTCGTTTCGTTGCCTCGCCATTTGCCATCTCCGGACGAGGGAGAAAGAATAACTTATCGGTGGAGCATTCGATTAGCTCCGCATTGAGACTCTCGTCCTTTAGGCACAGCATGTAAGCTTCGATGACCGTTTGGATCGGCGTGAGGCTGCATCGCGAGTTATGGTTAGACTGCGCCGTTAGTGGAGAAAGGCTGGGTTATGGAAGACATACTGCTCGGGGTTTGTGGCATCTATAGACGCCTGTGGTACGGCGCCGGTCGCGACGATGCCTGGGAGAACGGCGTTCAATGTGATTTTATCTTTCTGAGCAGAGTCAGTACGGCTAGTATCAATCTAGCGTCATGTTGAAGAAAAATCGTCCACGTACCAGTTTAAGAACCGGGGCAGCCGTCCGCACAAAGTGATTAATCTGCTAATCATTAACTCAAGCAAAAATCCATCTGTGCAAATAGAAAACACACAGCAGCTTTAGCACCACAATACTCCGGAAACGTCGAATGCGGATGCACAGAAGCAATACTCGACGTTGCAACAATCTTCCCACCAGGCACCTGATTCATCCTCATAAAGTGAATCGCAAGGGGGATCCCATACAGGAACCCCTCATAGCACGCCTTGAGAGACTTAAGCTCTGGCCTGGGCGGCAGTCCAGTCCCACCCCGTCGATCGAGGATATAAATCGAACTTCGATCAGAATGCCCAGCGTGCGCGAGGAAAGCGTCGAGTCGTCCCCACTTGGCCCATACCTGGCTGAAGACGCTGGCTTGCTGGTCATAGTCGCAGACGTCGAGTTTGAAGGGGGCTGCTTTCTCGCCGAGCTCGGTTGCTACTGCTTGGGCGGCTTCAAGCCGGATGTCACAGCATGCTACGTGCCAGCCGTCGGAGATGAGGTGGGTTGCGAGGGCCTTGCCCATACCGGACTGAGAGTATTTAGTAAGACTCGTTGAGTGCAAGCGAGGGTGAAAAGATGGATGGACCTACGCACCCCAGCGCCCGTGACGATTGCCACCTGCTGTTGCATAGTGTTGGGAATGTTATGACTGTTGAGACGATGGAAAGTGAACTCTGTGTGAATTCATAAATGCTACATGTGGCCGTCCTTTATAGCAGGTTTACACCATCTGCGTCAAATCAGCTAGCCGCAGTGGGGACCGCTTAAAGCCGACATGTTTTCAATGCCTCCAGCTATCTGTGACTAATGACGAAATAAGTAGTTACTGAACACTCAGGCTAGAACATCCCCCCATTCACAGGTAAACACTGGCCAGTAATGAAGCTCGACTCGTCCGAGAGAAAGAAGACAATCGCATCCGCGATATCTGTCGCATACGCCATCCTGCCCTTTGGGATCGACGCAACCTGTGCAACCCCGACATCAACGCTCTTATCTCCAACGGGCGCTCCGACGAGTGTAGCGGCCACTAAGGGAGTTTCTGTCGCGCCTACCCGACATGAATAAGTTAGTCACTTCCGAAATACTAGTATAGGCGGGAAAAAAAAAAAAAAAA
>JOMC01000083.1:66347-101673 GCA_000812125.1 Aspergillus ustus
AAAAAAAAACAAAAAAAAAAAGTAGCACAAGCACCAACCCACCAGGCGCAACAAGATTAACCCTCATGAGCGGAAAATCCCTCGCCCACGAGCGCGTCAGCCCCAGCACCGCATGCTTGGACGCCGTATACGCCGCCATCCCCGCGACACCACGCAACGACGCCCCACTGCCCACATTTACAATGGCCCCCTTCCCGACACTGCGCACAGACCCTGGAAGCAAGCCGGGGACCTCGAGGTCCTTTTGCGTAGACATGCGCGCGAGCGCCTCGGTGGCCATGTTCCACGTGCCGGCGACGTTGACGTCCATGGTCCGACGGAAGACCTCGTCGCTGCCGGCTTTGCCTTCCCAGCGGGCAGTGCCGGCGCAGTTGACGAGGCCGTCGAGGCGGCCGGGGATGGAGGCTAAGAAGGATTGACACACGGGTCGCGAGGTCACGTCGCAGCGCAAGGTGATTTGTAGACCAGTATCCGAGTTGAAGCTGACGAGTTCATCGGGGACTTGAGGGCAAATGTCGGCGACGTGGACTGTTGCGCCGAGGGCAAGGAGTGTTCTTGTTACGGCGAGGCCGATGCCCGAGCATCCTCCCTGGTTGATCTCAATCAGATACCTGTATTGGCGGTGATAAGGAAGGAAGAGGTTTCAAGCTGAACCAACCGTGACAGCGATTTGGCGCCCAGCGAAAGGCTTCGGCGGCTGCATTTTCGATGGTTTCTACCAAGTTTGATTTGGGATCCTGTAGGCACCAGATTGCGCTGCTTTAACTTTCAATGTTCGGCCGACTGATTATTCCTGGTCGGAATAAGGCGAGATGGTGCTGCTGTGGGGGTAGACTGTGGTCGGATCAACGCGCGTTACCCATAGTATAAGACGCCGGATCAATAGCGCTGGACTACGTATATCATCATTACATTAATATCTCTGGGTTTATACCTAGTATTTTGTCTTTTTCAAGAATCTATCAACTCGACTCTCGACAAAATGCCGAAACGTGCCCTCGTAACATACGCCGTCGACGTCGACGCCTGCGCCAACTGGTCCGTTTCTCCATGCACGCCGACCAAACGGCAGCCCAAGCTAACAGCCACAGGATCAACACCAGAGATGGTACAAGGATCGGCGCGACCGACGTGTCGCGCGGGATCTTCGGTGCCAACACCGGCACCGACCGCATGCTCAAGCTCTTTGCGGACCACAACATCAAGGCCTCGTGGTACATGCCCAGCCATACGATCCTCTCGTTCCCAGAACAAATGGCCAAGGTCCGCGACGCGGGGCACGAGATGTACGTGTACCATATTGCCCTACGTAGCCCAGGGCCGAAGACTCTCCTTCGCTCCGATTGTTGACATGTAATGCACCAGCGGCCTTCACGGCTACACGCACGAATTCGTGCGCTTCCTGACCGAAGAGCAGGAGCGCAAAGTCATGGCAAAGTCTATAGAGGTCTACCAGCAGTTCACGGGCAAGTACCCAAAGGGCTGGGTGGCGCCCGCCTGGGAGCTCAGCCCGAAGACCATGTCGATCCTTGAGGACTTTGGCATCGAGTACGATCACTCCATGCTGCATCATGATTGCCAGCCGTACTATGTTGCCGATGTCCCCGAAGACTCAGTAGTGCATACCGATTACTCGCAGGATCCGGAGACGTGGATGAAGCCGATGAAGGAGCAGAAGCCGACGAAAGTTGTGGAGATCCCGGGGAGTTGGAATGTGGATGATTGGCGTGAGTTGCACAGCTCTCCTGATTCCTTCTAGTAGTACGTGGGAATTGAATGAGTACTGATGGACCATGTAGCACCCATGAACTACACCCGCCGCCCCGGAACGCACGGGTTCGTCAACCCACGGGACATCGAGGTACAGTGGCGCGACCAGTTCGACTTTTTCTACCGCGAGTATGACACGTTTGTCTTTTGCATCAGCTGCCATCCACAGGTTAGCGGGAAATCCAATGTGATGCTAATGCACGAGCGGTTGATCGAGTATCTGAAGACAAAGGAGGGTGTCGAGTTTGTGACCATGGCGCAGATCTGTGACGAGTTCAAGGCGGGCAAGTTGGAGGGGGTTACGATCAAAGCGGGTGTTCCTGACGTTGCGGAATAGAGGCAAATCTAGTGAGATTCAAATGTCAAGCTGTCTTGGAAGATATCTTATCCGTTCCTTATTCTGTTGCTCTTATGCTCTAAGCGTAGCCTTCTAGCGGATCCGCTATATCTGGGAGGCGCAACGTCCCAGGGCACCTCTTGTACTACCGTACCTTACCTTACCTAGCTTTACTCAATATGGGATGCAGTTCTAGAAACGTGTCATGGCATTTTTGGTCCCTTAGAGGCACGATACATTTGAGTGAGGATGACTTTGTGGAGACTGCCATCTCACGGAAGCAAGTGGTTAGATGGGAATGGGCATGGGAGGCAAAGTACATATTTGGGTGAAGGCCAGTGGTACAAAAACGACAAAGTCATATCATGTCAGAGGCGTAAACTTGAGCTTAAGGTTCACGTCATCTACATACACATCATGATCAAAATCCAATCTCAACCACCTCCTCAATCTCCGTCGGTCTTCCCATCGAAATCACCCCTTTCCTCTGAGTAACATTATACACAACATTAAACAACGTATTGGAGTCATTATTCCCATGCTGCCGCCGATTGATACTCGCCGGTGACCCCTGCTCATCCTTAAACAGCTCAAGCAAAGTCCCAAACCCAGCCTTCTCACCAACTTCCTTGGTCGCAAGCTCCTCCAGCCTCGCCGTCCGCTTCGGCGAATCCTCAAGCCACAATGGCTCGTAAACCCCCTCGTGCTTCAAGATGAGGTTGTTCGCATGCACAACGCGACCCATCTCATCGGCCGCGATCTCCGCGAACCCCATACTCGTACACTCGAGCCCTGTCGGGCCCGTCTCATCGCCCAGGAGAATATGGCTGCTTCCGGCTAACCCGACGGACTGGATCTTCTGCAGAGCGTCACGCTTCGTCCGACTCTCGAGGATCGTGCGGAGCGCGAAATGAATGGGCATCCGCTGCGGATCAACGCCCTTGGCACGGATCCCATTGAGCAGGCAGCCTACGCCGAACTCGTTGAATCCGATCTTGCCAATGATCCCAGCCTCGGTGATCATCTGGAACCGCGGCAGTACAGTCCCCGAAGTGTCGAGCTCAGTCGGATTCACCCGCACAATAATCAGATTCGCCTTTTGCTTACTCTTCCAATCCCAGTTCTGCGCCAGCCACGTATCCCCGCTGGGTGTCTTCCATCCTAGAGTCGTGCACCCGTCGACGACAGTTTCAACGGTCTTGATGGCCATAGGCCGTCGGGAATTCTCATCGAACAGCCCGAATGCAATCTCCGTACGGATGTTCAGCGCGAGCACGTCGAGAACATCCAGTTCTGCGCCCTCGGCGATACCCTCGATCTCTTCAATGTACTGCGGGAACCTGACCTGCAGATTTGGTAGGAACTCTGCGGCGCGCGTGCGCACCGTGTCCCAGGACAGGTCGTTGAAGGCTTTGAAGAGGATGCGGTAGAATTCTATCGAGCCGGCGACTTGGAAGGCAGCTTGGCGGCCGATGGCGAGGCCAATCTGGATGGATTTTTGTTAGCTTGGACGGGATTTTGCTTTTGAGCGTAGAGAGAAACGGAACGCGGGAGAGATAAAGAGAATGCGTACGCACCTCGCGGTGGGTTCCTGATACTGTAATGTCGAGCATGGCTATCACAATTGCACGCGGCACTTGATTCTGTCAAAGACTATCTGCGTACTGGAAAGATTAGGCGTCATCGCTTATATGAGGGTGGTCTCGGACAGGGTTACTCCGCGACTGAAATGGCTTCGGACGACCTTGTTGTTGATTGATTGACAAGTGGCTTCGCACATCTCCGACATTTACGATGTAGTCTACATTTGCGGGGCTGGTACGCGCGGAATCCCGACGGCTCTGCGTAATCAGCTGGAGAAAGGTAGTCATACAGTCCACGGAGCTAGGGTGGAAGTCGCTTGTCCCCGATTCGATAAACTATGTCCGACGTCAGCCTCATACCGACATCCCGTCGTGCCATCTACCAAACCCGTTCGCTTCTCTACAAGAATCATCCGATAAGCAGCCCTACTAATTCCCCACTGAAACGAATTATATTGCATTTCTTGATGACGGGTAGAAGGTCCATTGATTGACTTGCTAACTATGGAGACTGATACCCCTTAAGACACATTAAATATTCCACCCCTCGGAGAATCCCGCCAACCACTTTGCGATAGCATAGGCGCCCGGATCTGGCGGCATATCGCCAGCAGACTTCCCGACAGATGTAGCTGTTCCATTATCTGTGTTGTTCAGCCCCCTGGCAAACGCCGTGGACAAGATAAAGCCCTAGTCTTGTTCCAATAGATGCGATGTTGGCATTGGTTTCCTCTCCAAGGTAAGGGCAATCCTTGAAGCTCTAGCCTTGCTCTAGGCATCGCTGAGAAGTTTTAGGACCAACCGCAAAACAGTTAGTAAACTCTTTACTAGGCGCATAGAATATTAGCACTCACTAATAACATGCCATGCTAAACCCCTCCTCCCCAGGTTCTGCACCTTACTCCTTGGCAGCATTGTATTATCTGCTATGGTAATCTGCATGATCTTGCAACCTGTTACATTTACCTTTTCCCTTCCCAGTATAACACAAAGTTAATCGCCTGTGTGGTTTGTAATGCAGAAAACTGTACCCTTATCCAAGGGAATACTATTAGTGGCTGCTAGTACCTGCTTTGTTAAGGGACTGGCAAAGGTCCCGCCCGCGATGGCCGCGCTGATTATTCCATCGCCGATATAGCCAGTCCACGCGGGCTCGTGACCACTTCTTCCTCCCGAGATAATGGTGACTTTGTTTTCAACGAAACTACCTGATAAAGTTTGTTAAAGATAAGGGGTTCGTGCGACGTATAAGCGAAGTGCGCGCTCGACAACGCCGGTCGGGTCGTTGAAGAAGTGTTTGTCTGAAATTATTGTGATGCGATGCGAGGGAAAGCGAAAGTGAATTACCCTTGTTACTCGCGGGGGTCTTGGATAGTTATGAACCCCCAATGGCATGGTGGGTGGTTATGGTGTATAATAGGCTAAGGACACCCTTTGCCCCCCGTCTCGCGTCCACTCAGGGCTCATCGCTGGCCAGATCGGTGTGGCGGCCAACGCGCAGGCCCAAGGTCGACCAGCTTCTCGAAACTCAGAAATAACTTAAAAGGCCGGAACCAGCCTGCCGATTTCCCGTTCCTTGAAGGGTGAAGGGAGGACGGAGTTCATCTGGGGATTTTTTAAAGCTGTGAATGCAATTCAGCTCATCTAAATCTCAGTTTACTGTTTTAGGTCATTTGTCAATAAAATGCAGGTAGTCATGGGATGCCTACTGATATTATAATCGTGACTTCTCAATTGCTAATATATCGTCAAGCAATCTGGTCTCGGACTTGGTCCCGAGTTGCGGGGTATTTTGATCGAGTTCTCACTTGGTTAATATTTCGGAGACAGAGAGAAATGACACTTCAAGCAGTCGACAAACCTAGCGCTGCTGAGGATATAGATACATATTAGTCCAACCCTGATGGATCGTCTCCTCGTAACAAAGCAAGTTTAAAGTCCTGCTCCCCTGCTCCGCAGCCATTGGACTCATTGGTAAATTCTACTTAGGTACTCGTCTTACCAGGGCAGACAGAAATGTCCAATATATATTGTCCGATCCGATCAGGTTGTATTCCCAACAACTTTCCATCGCCTGCTACGACATTCAACCTATGGTACGTAGCTCGTACTTTAAGTATTTAACGCCCTGGATCTCTCATCTCGTCTCATAATGGGACATCGGAACATGTTGCCGCCCTCGCACTTGGGCTGCCAGAGGTATAACAGGGGATTTGTGGTGGACACAGCGACTGCTGCGGGTGGCAGTCGGGCGGCTTATCCGTTATAGTATTCAGAATCCCCGACCGCGCCATGAGAGATGTGGTTTCTAGATAGGTTCATATGAAAGGCGAAGCATCTTGTATGGGCTATGTTCCAAGACTTATGTAGATAAAACGTACCTACTGCAGGGCTTAATATACTGCAGGTTTGCTATGTGATATGCTTGGTATCTAGAATTAACTAGTCGAACTAACCTTGTGGGGTGATGCGCAGGGGAATGCTAAAGACGTCTTCACACTGCAGGAGTGAATTTTTTGGAGGCTTTCCTGGAACCTGGCAGCGCGGGATCCGGCGCCTCTAACATGATACTGCTCTTGGTAGAGCTGAATCTGCATATATTCCGTAGAGAGCAACTTCACTGGTCTTTCATGATGTATTACTTGGCGATAGCGCACAATCCCGACACCCCCCTCGATACCAGTGGGGGAGATACGCGCGGTATCCCGACGACAGTCTATGGTCCGTATCAAACGAGATAATAACCACCACATCGACATAAAACCCCCCTTTAATAATGTGCGTCTATCCACACCAGAATGTACAGAGTATATACCTACTGCACCATCAGCCATGTTCTTTTTTTCGAAATTCCGCGAGATCATCTGGGGCAAGCCTACCGCGACCAAGGCGGAGCGATGGCTGATTGTCAAGCTCGACATCTTCATTCTCTCGTTTTGCTGTCTGATGTACTGGGTGAACTATCTTGATCGTATGAATCTGAACAATGCGTATGTTAGCGGGATGAGGGAAGATCTAGAGTTTACGGGGAATCAGCTGAATGTGATCAATACCAGTGAGTCACCCACCGTTGGCGTTCTCTACCAGATTCAGCAATGGGCATATCGGGCACTGCAACTAACCTTGATTGACTGACTTTTAGTCTTCTATGGCGGCTATGTACTGGGCCAGATTCCGAATAACCTGGCGCTGCAGAAACTTCGTCCCCGAATTTACTTCCCTGCCTGCATGGTCGCCTGGGGCTTGCTGACGCTGGGGACTGGGTTTACGCATCATCCATGGGAGATCATGGTCATCCGGTTCTTTCAGGCTGTATTTGAGTCGTCGACCTTTGTTGGCTGCCATTATATCCTAGGAAGCTGGTACAAGGAGGATGAGGTTTCGAAGAGAACCGCTCTCTTCACCAGTAGCGGGTTGGTCGGCACGATGTTTTCTGGATTCTTGCAGGGTGCAATCCATAGCAGTCTGGGTACGGTCCTCACTTGACTCGTCGTTAATTGCGACCACAGATTAACTGATCTTAGACGGCGTTCACGGTCTTCCTGGTTGGCGTTGGCTCTTTGTGATAGACTTTTGCATCACCGTGCCGATTGCCATATTCGGATTCTTCGCCTTTCCTGATACCCCCGAGACCACGCGTGCCTGGTGGTTGAGCGAAGAAGAGAGAAAGCTCGCCATAGAGCGGATGCCAGAGGTCAAGAAGCAGCGCGGTACCCTCGGCTGGAGCCTCATCTCTCGTGTCCTCCGCTCGTGGCACTGGGTCGGTTTCAGTCTGATCTGGATCTGGGGTAGCAACACGGAGATGTTCTCGACGAACGCCATTATGAACCTGTGGCTGTCATCGACAAACGACTACAGCGTGGAACAGGTCAACTACATTCCGACTGCAGTGGCAGGCACTGGAGTCATTGCTACGCTCTTCTTTGGCTGGTACTCGGACTTCACCAAGCGCGCGTGGCATGCAGCGATCATTTTGTCCTTTACGGCCATCATCTCCGGGGCGATCATGCTTGATCCCCCGACAAGAGGAGCCAAGTTCTTTGCGCTGTTTCTGAATGGTTTCCAGTATGCCAGCCAGACCGTGCTGTTCGCTTGGGCGAATACGATTCTTGGGGAGGATGATGCGAAGCGGGCTATTATTCTCGCCATGATGAATACCTTTGCGATCGCAGTATACATGTTCTGGTCGCTCCTCTTTTACAGCACAACGCAGGGGCCGGACTGGCGGGAGGGGAGCATTGCGATGATTTGCATGGGGGTGGCGTATTTTCTGACTACGATTGGAGTCTGGCACATGGAGAATCGAGATAAGCGTGGAAGAGTGGTTGAGGGGGCTGACTGCGAGGTGGAGACCGGCGTATCAGAGGTTGGCAAAGAGTAGATTAGCACTGCTACTGTATCTCTGGGTAGTTCTCGGCTGTTATCAAGTTGGAGTAGCTGCAGTCAATCAATCCACTTAAAGTGTCGGGGTAGAGCGAGCTCCCTTCTCGCGTTTCTCCGCACTCTTTGTCCATTCTACCCTCATCAATCATGCCTAGAAGCACAAGGGCATCATATTCCTGTTCTCGATGCTATAAGAGAAAGAAGAAGGTGGGTAGAGAACAAGTCATTTCATACAGTTCTATTCCTGATTTCGCCCTTCAGTGCGATCGGAGTTATCCATCCTGCTCACAGTGCACGGTCGCAAATGTCAAGTGCGTTGCGTTAGATCGGGGTTCCAACTCGGAGCTCCCTCGAAGGTAGGTAGCATCACTTGAGCAGGATGACCCTGTTGACCCATGAACGATAGCCTTGTCTCTTACCTCGAAGAACTGGTTGCTCAGTTAAAGGCCCAGCGAGAAAGCCGCCCAGTAAGCCGCCCAGTAAGCCTCCCAATTGAGGCACTGCCGCAGGAAGTCACGCCAGCCATCGCGCTCTCCTCATCCTGGATCGAGCAAGAGAAGACTCAAAGAGCCTATACTCTTGCTGCGACTGTCGCGAGAGTCCATGCCTTGGCCGACTCGTCCACTCGAGTCTCTCGTCATGCTCTGCCTTACTATCGGGCGTTCTTCAAGGGGGCCGAACTCCCCTTTCCTCTTGCATTTCAGGACCCCCGCCCTATCAACCTTCCACACAGTGGTGGTGAAGTTACTACCCCGGCGTTGCCTCCTGATGTCTCCGACACCCTGATAGCCGTCTACGCTAATTGCATTCTACCTCAATACCCTTTGTTCCTCCGAGACGAGATCGACAGCATATTCAGTCGTTTCAAGAATGAGACCGCGGCCCCCGATGAGCGGTTCATCACGTACATGATCTTGGCTATTGCGACCCTCTCATCAAGAACCAGGAACTACCGGAAATTGGTTTCCGTGGCTGAGTCGCTTCGTCGAGTTGCCTTTTCCTGCCTGGAATTTGGACTCGGTTGCAATCGCGCGACGACAACTACTATCCAGCAGCTTTTGCTCCTAGCTCATTATGGGTTTCTACTTCCGTCATCTACCAATCTTTGGCAAGTTGTTGGTGATGCGTCGAGGATTGCTGTTGAGCTCGGCTTGCACCGAGAAACCCCTGTTGGGAGCGGGTTGGATCAAGCAGGAATAGAAGACCGTAGACGGATATATTGGACGGTATGCCTCAGCATAATTGTTTCAAGTCCATGCTTACAATGCTTTAGTTGTATGCCATTGAAAGATCGGTCGCCATCACTTCTCATCGGCCGTATGGCGTTGGGCAAGATCAGATTCACCTCTCTTTGCCACCCCTACAGGGTGACCCAAACTACCCAGAAGGATCGCCAGAAAGCCTGGCGGATCAATCGCTTGTATACGTCCCATACCTGCGGTTCGTTGACCGTCTTCATTTCCTCAGACTGCAGGCCGAGATCTGCTCTATCAATATTGGAATGCGGCCGGTTCCTGATTCTCATCTTTCATATCAAGATTGGTTCGTCGATATGGAGAGACGAGTCTCTGGGCTCGAATCCCACAGCGCGACACTCAAGTGGAGCACATTTATGGAATGGCGTAGCATGTTGTTGCTACACATGCCATGCTCCCGCAATCCAAGCCCGGACGAGCGTTCGGTGCTTAAGTATTTCGATGCGGCGTTGCACATTGTCGATCTTCACTGGGAGATACTTAATGCCGGCAACTTGACCTACACCTGGCACGGGACCCATCACTGCTACGAAGCAGGGAACCTGGTCCTGTACGCGGTCTGGTTCCACCGCGGGCTGATTCATAGCCATTATACAACAGCGCGAGTCTTTGAGGTGGTGCACCGGATAAGCGGCGTGTTCATTCTCCTTGAGAAGAGGTGGCCTGCGGCGCAGCAGTGCGCGATACTATTCGACCGACTTTCCAAGAAAGCCCTGAGCTTCTTCGCCGATGAAGAGCCCTCAAACCCCGAATTGATCCTCGAAGCCAGGCAGGTCAAGGACTTGGTCTTTCGCGAGAATGCAGACTTCCTATATGCATGCGAGCAACCCCCGCCAATACCAATGTCGGAGCCTGACCTTCCCACTTTTGATTTGGATGAACTTTCTTTTAATCAATTTCTTGATTTCTCCGACTTTCTTGACGCTTCGGGCTCTGTCGACCTCAGCGAAGATTTTGGCCTCTTCGATCAAGCCCCAGTCTACAACCAGATAGAATCCTCAACTGTGCCTGAACACGCACTAATCTCTGGGCAGCGAGATATCGCCATGGATGTCCTAGATCAGTCATCGCAGCTGGCTATCGACGAGTCTCAGCTCGACCGGGCCGTCCGAAATCTACCCATCTGCTCGCCGTGTAAGAAGCGAAGAATCAGGTGTGATATGAATCTACCTGCCTGCCGCAACTGTGTCAAGTATGCACGGGATTGTGTCTACTACGATAGCGCGTTGGGCGAGGACATTCCACGCAAGTATGTGGTGCCCTACCGATAATTTTTACGACTAATCTTGGTCCAGGACTATCAATGACCTGTATAAGCAGGCTCAGGAGCTTCTACGCATGTGTGACCAACTTTTCCCTGGACCAGAACTCTCGGGTCATGGTGCACATCAATTACCAGCAGTTTTAATCCCATCTGATACCGAGAGTTTGAGCACCAGCACTACCAGTGACCTTCCAAGCATTCTATGCTCAGTGTCGAGATCTACGGTGAATTCCCTGGATATGGTATTTTTTGGTGGTACTAGCGCCTTTGGTCGACTCGCCAGTGGTATTGGTAGTTTGGTTCGACCGCAGGAAACTTCGCCATCCAGGGTACAGCCGACTCCATTGCTTGATTCTCTGTGCAACTCGTTTGTCTTGAGCAGTGTAGGGCGAATAGCTCAGACCGAAGCTGAAAGCCTATCATGGTGCTACTACCGAGCTGTCGAGACAATCTATCCGATACTGGGTGAGGACCTGCTAAGTGACACTATAAACGACATTTACGGTCCTAGAGATCCCAAGCCTAACACGAAGCTCCCCGAGACACGGCTGAATCTGGTTCTCGCAATATCTCTCGCCCTGTTAAGCATGCGTGATCCACGGCTACAGGTTGTTGCAGACACCTACTTTAGCGAAGCAGTGTCTTGTGGAATATCATGCGACCACTTTGTTGATCCCTCCATCAGCTCTCTTCAGCTAGTCCTGCTACTCTGTGTATATGCCTTGATCTGCCCAACGGCCATGGAAAACTGGAGACTGTTGGGCCACGCCTCACGTATGTTTCTTGACATCATGGAAGCCCATGGCTCCGATAAAAGCGCCTCCCTCCACACCGGTGTCCTCTACCGCACGCTATACACCCTTGAAACCGAAGTCTCGCTTGCGCTTGGTCGACCGCATCAACTGCCTGACGGCCAAGAACTGCCAGCCCTCTCCCCAGATCCCAGCTCGCAAATGGCTGGCGACCTTTCAACCCTAAGATATAACCTCGTCCGGCACCACAATCGCTTCCATCGAGATCTGATTTGCTCTGACCGTCGAGTCTCACCCGGGCAGAGTCTCCTAGATCCATCGCTTGACCCATCCTCTACCTGGATGGCAACCTGTGTCAGCGAGACCAAGCTATGGCTCCAAGAGTGGAACGCCCGAGTTGAAACATTTGACCACAACCCAGGAACTCCTCCTGACCACTATACAAACTTGGACGAATTCAAATCCATCCTGCGTCACAGCGGCGAAATCAAGCAATGCGAAGCTCTCTTACTCGCCAAAACAGCATCAGATCGCCGCGGCCAGCCGCTCATCTCACCCGAAGACGAACTTGCTATCTGTAAGCGCTTGCTCCATGCAGCGTCCGCTATCCATCATTGTCATCATCATCATCAATCTTCAAGCCTTAACCCAGCAGGACAGACGACACCTGCTCAGCTCGCGCAGCTTATTATCCCGTTTACCTGGACGTACGCGTATGTGCTTTTCAACGCGCTTGTCGTGCTCCTTGAGCATATTCACAGAGCCGGCTCTACACACCACGAGGCGGAGGAACAGGAGCTTTTCCAGAAGGGCTGGGGTGTACTGGTGTCTTTACGTGGGATTAGGGAATCGGGTGATGGCGGACTGGTCGACTGCTTACGGAGGCTGTATGAGGCTGTGCGGTCTGTGGTGCCAGTCTCCTAGCCACCTGTGATCTTTCATCTCAACCTCAACAGCTTCTAATATCCCGACTTAATGCAACAGCAAAAATTAGGAGAAGATAAACTCCATCATCCTATTAGCCCTCTTGACATTCGATTTTTTTTCATAGCTGTTGATAGTATAATCACAATGCTAGGTTGAGTTTCACGTCAATTTGGACAACTGAACAATTCCAGCTCCACAGGGAAGTGCTGTTCTTTTTCTGGTTATTCCAGTCGATGCGACTGGTTCTTGATTTGCTAGTAATGATGTCTCCCTCGAACCTTTCAAAGTAACACCTATGTCTCTATGAGAGTTGTTCTCGCGATGTTTATTGGGAGAGGTGCAGGCAAAACCTCGATACCTGGGGCCTCCTCCCGTAATATATATTTGGGCATCATCATGTATCGTGGAAGCTTCATTTTCTATAATGACATTAGAAAAATATACTACTAGAACTACACCAGATAAATAACCTTAATATAAGAACCTACTTATAAAACTAAAATCAAAAGACCATTTTGTGCTCTATTGCTGACAGCTCCGTGGAGCGGCGAGAGAACTCCGAGTCTATACATCGAAAGCGGGTGATGACTATATATCTGGACTTAGGGACGTTTCATTTCACGCTTCTTACTACCCCTCCTCTCATTGTATCTTCTGGTCAGGTAGGGCCCATCTAGCCGTTCGCTAGATATGTTTAAGATCCGGCGTTGAATACGGTTCGCCGGGGCCAGAAGGGTCACGTGCGCAAATGTCCAGGGTTTCCGAGAGGCATGAACTTGTTGGGGTTTATGGGCATTTTGGGGTAAAGATACTGCAATTTACTTTGCTGCTTCGAAAGTATACTAAACGGTTACATTCGGCGTGGGGAGGCGTTATTGTGCAGTTTGGAATCCTGGAGTGTTGTCGCCTATCTCGGTTCTGTTGATACTAATTTTGATATACTCCCTAGTGATAGCCAGGTTAGAATCCAATTTTTTTGGGACAAGGTCTTGTTCATGGTCGTGCCCCCCGAGAAAAGGGCGGGTTGCCTTGTCTGCAAGTCATCTGAGACAAGCTTATTCGAGGTAGAGGGAATCAACTCTGATGATTTGCCAGTCCATCCAGGACGAGTCCAAGGAATTGGACTTAAGTAATATGCCGACGCGTATAATATCAATCTGCAATTCGCACGCCGAGTCAAAGGCTAGGTCTTGTTTGTTTACGAGACGTCTCCCTTGTCCCCTGATATCTCACCTTCCACACTGGCAGGTGGTCCTTCAGCATCCTACATGCTCCCACACCTCTGGCCTTACATAGATAAGCAAACTTTCAGAAATAACTATTGTTGGCCACTGCGCTTGTAGGCACCGGGCTAGGCCGATTACTTGGCAAGCAGCCAAGGGAGATATTATTGCGGCTTCCGGGTGTGACTAGAGTGGCCTGCACCGCACTGGAACGAATTAATACCCAATCGTCGACGACCCCAGGAGTCTGCCTGGTAGCGAGGTAACCAATAACGAATTGCTATACCTTTTCGGAGAGAGGGCTGTCATGATTATTACCTGCCTTCGGATGACGGTGTTTCGCCCAGACTCGTGGCTCGACACGTCCTGGAGGGATCAGAAATTGTCGTCAGTGAGGGATTGAAAGAGGAAAGCAGTTGGCTGATGGTGGTTGCAGCGGAGTACCGGTATTTGCTCTGGGCACTTGGGATCGTGGAAGGAACTTTCAGACGGTAACGGGTAGAGTTAGTTGCTGACGGGCGGCTTTACGTACATATTATTTGAGGATAGTATATACCGCCGAACCCCGTTGTTAGACGTCTTCGCGGACGGTCGAGAGCGATCTAGGGGGATCCAGAACGGCGGTTGGTCTGCGAAGGGTTCTGCAGGATATGTCGTACTCGTATTGCGACTGGATCAACTGTGAAACTGCAAATTATGGCCTTGTCTATGCGTCAGGGTCGTATTGGTCCGGAATCAGATGTGTTGTGTCGCTCAATGGCGTACGAGCTTTGTTCTGGGCCTGTAGAGGTGCTATGCTTGATTGGGTGACGTACTGTGCGTTCTGTGCGTTCAGGCCCCTGCAAGGCCTGGAGCGAAACCTATGCGAGTGATCTCCAACCATCGCCTGTCGGAGATGATGGATACTGAAGCCTGGTCAGCCACGGGAAAGGCACATCGTCAAATGGCGTGTAAATGTGTATCTTTCATCCTTGCTCTTGCTGTGCGGAAACGTAGACCACACAGATACATGAAGAAGCATGAGTAACACAATAGGTTGATCGACCTGGCTGCTTACGCTCTGCGGCTTCCTGATGCGGCACCAGACCCTTGATTAATATAGAAAAAAAAGTCTGGACTATTTACTGGATGGAAGCATTCCTTCTTAATCAAAGACGTCCGCGCATCCATATCAACATTTTGTTTGCTCAGCCTCGAGAATGAAGTACGCTATACCTTGTGAGCCCTGCGATTTCGAACCTGTTCCTGAAGGTCAACTGTATGGAGCAGGCATCAGTGATGACGAGTCTCATCTACGGGTTCGCGATCGGAGTAAACGATGGCCACCGGCAGGTTTTCTCATGGGCATTGTCGATATGGGAAGGTACACCACACCACATGTCCAGTAATGCGCCTGGGGTAATAGAGTAGCCTCATGGCATAAGATAAGGATGGGAAAACTGCTGATCAATTATCCCTTAGCAATGGTATCCGATTTTCTGTGTCTGATCTCTCACCGCCGCTATCTCGCATCGTTCCCACGCTTCATGCGTATCGCCTGGGGATATCACTCTACGATTGTCAATTCGATCCTCTAATAGACACACAAGTACCAATCCCTGACCATGTTATTGATAGCGTGATTGCAGCTCTGATGCGATTCAAAATTGTCTGCGACGATTTTGGGGTCCCGAAGCGCAACATTCACATCGTGGCCACGGAGGCAACGCGCGAAGCAATCAACTCGGCGGAATTCATGCAAGCCATTGCGTCCGCGACTGGACTTGAATTACAGCTTTTGAGTAAAGAAGACGAGGGCCGTGTTGGGGCATTGGGAGTAGCGAGCGGCTTTTCGGAAATTGAGGGCCTCATGATGGACCTTGGAGGGGGCAGTACGCAGTTGACTTGGATAATATCGCGGAATGGCACTGTCCGTACCAGTCCTGAAGGGTCCTTCAGCTTCCCATATGGCGCTGCAGCGTTAACCCGCACCATCCATGACCTAAAGAAAGGAAAGTCCAAGCATGAAGCTGACTTGGCAATGGAGAAGCTGCGTGAAGAGATGGTCTCTAATTTTCGAGCGGCATACTCAAAACTGTAGATCCCGAGCACGCTTCAGGACAAAGCCAGGCAAGAAGGTGGGTTTACTATTTATCTGTCCGGTGGTGGATTCCGGGGATGGGGGTATATTCTACTCTACATGGAGCAGGTTCACGGCAATCACTATCCAATATCCCAGATTAACGGATATGCCGTGGGCAAAAACAGATTCGAGAGCACAGAGGCTCTGGAAGAGGTGGCTCGCACAGCAGACTCAATCTTTCGCGTGTCCGACAGACGAAGGACGCAGGTCCCAGCAGTTGCATTCCTAGTTCAGGCGCTGACAAAGGCCATCCCCTACGGGATCAAGGAAGCTCGGTTCTGCCAGGGAGGTGTACGCGAGGGTCTACTGTTCCGTCAACTGTTGCCCAGCATTCGATCCCAGGATCCACTCGAGGTTGCAACTCAACGATACGCCACAACATCAGTAAGCACTCTTCGAACGCTCCTTCAGAATTCCATCCCCAGGCCGGCGCGAACCACTAGCTCGATGAGTTTCCCTCCAGGCATAAGCGGCCATGTGGTCAACGCCTTCGCCAACGCTCTTTACGTGCATACCACGATGGAGAAGGAGTTGGCCTCGACAGCGGCCCTCTACAGCACCAGTGTCGGATTTATGTCTTCTACCCGTGGAATCTCTCACGCGGACAGGGCTCGGTTGGCTCTCATGCTGGAGTCACGCTACATGGGAGAGCTTCCACCGCAAGAGATGCAGTTTAGAGACTCACTACGGCGAATCATTACATCGGAAGAGGTCTGGTGGGCCGCCTATCTTGGTAGGGTAGGGTACCTGATTGGTCGACTGTATCCAACTGGGACGATGGATGAACGAAAACCACGCATTGTCCTTGCCGCGGAATGGTCTCAAAACCTGGGGAAGAGGAGCAACAAGAAGGGTGTCCTCTTGACGATATCTGTGCAGAAGATGGAGAATGATCCGGCAAAGCTCGGGGAGGCCTTGCGCAATAAAGCTGGAATTGTGGAGAAAATAGGTAAGAGAAAGAACTGGATTGGAGGCAGGGACGGGTGGGGTCTCAAAGTGAAGCTACATGTTGTGGAGGAGGATATTTTGTGAACAGAAGTCAATGGTAGGAAGTGTCTTGATTTCAAACTGCCATCTGTCAATTCATGGGGTGTTATTGTGCGAAAATCTAACCAGATTGTCAATCGAACTATTATACTATTATACTACTATGCTGTTACTATCATTTCACCATGCACTATGTTATTATTGATAGTACTGAGCTACAGGATAGCCCGTCCATTCTGAGTTTCGGCCAACATAGTATTGATTATAAAGGTGAGTTTTATACAAGAGCTATCTCTGCTACACGTTTTGCTGATGTTACCAATAGAGCAACACAAGCTTGATTTGTTAATATACCTTTCAAACAGCCAGACCCGACTCAGTAGTGAGAGGCTGTGTATGCAATGAGACAATCACACAGTTCATCAAGAACCCACTGCGGCTCTGATTTCTCCGACAGTAACGGACTCTGTCCGCCAGCCCAGTTCCAATTGACATCAGCATATGTATTCTTGCCAGCTGATATGCCGAGTTTGTTCCCAAATCTTGAAGAGGAAATTAGGAACCTAAATTCTAGCCATTCCTGGTAGGTGTATTGTTTCTGTGCATTTGTCAGGGCGTCCTTGATTGTAGTCTGAATTGCAACTGCCATCTGTTGCTCTAGTGGAGAGTCTGGTTGTGCTGTAACATGACCACGTCGAACCAAACGTAAATCTGGCGGCTCGGACTTCGACGGCCCGTTATTAGCTTTTCTGGAAGTCAAGGTCGGTCGGTTCGTGACTGACGAAATGCATTTTACAACCTTCCTTCCAATTTCTGCGTAAATACGTAACATAATTTCAGAGGTCTTCGTTATCAGCGTTGTCATTATGGGCACCGAAACTATCGACCAGATGATGAAAAACTGTCGTCCGGCGTTGGAAGACGTAGTAATATCTCCATATCCGATGGTGAGTAGCGAGCAAAATCCAAAGTATAGGCAGTCGAAGTAAGTGAGATTATCTTCAAGAAGCCAGAAAACGATTGCTCCGATAATCCAGATACCACCGTATAGTAAGATGCTTATGATCAGGCTAGTGGCACGGCGGAAGATGATGGCCTCTTTCTGAAGTGACCGCATAGCAAGGAAGCATAGCTCTTCTTCTGATTCTGAAGCCATGTTTGGCTCTGGCTCAGAGCCTAAGGGATTCGCGGATATCCCAATTAAAGGCAACTTTCCATTCCCCTTTGGGTAATTTGCAAATGACCCTGGGCATGCAACAGCCACCTGCCTCTCCCGATCAACATGTTTCCTCACAACCTCATGGTAGTGGAGCTCTTTCGCGTTTTGATAAAAGCCTGATACAACAAGGCCCAGCATAATTGTGCCAAATACTGTATAAGGCAAGATAACCCCCCTGCCCAAAGGCGTCGTGCTTGTGATGTCACCGAAGCCTATGGTTAGCACTGTAACAGTGGCAAAGTACAGCGCATCAGGATAGGATAAGTCTATGCTCTGAGAGAAGATCACTCCTCCGATTACGAGCCAGACGAGGAAAATCAAAACTTGCAGCACAAGAACTCGCTGTTTAGCTGTAATTGTAACATCCCGTGGATAGTGCCCTAGGCGACAACCTAGGATATTAACACCCAAAATGCCGGATAAAAGGAAGTAGACGATTGCTGACATAACGGCACTCCAGAAAGACTGAGAATACGTTTCGTATCTCTGGATTGGCCGATGGTGAATCTGTATAGCAACTATTGACCCGATCAACTGCGAACTCTACATTAGTGACGTTCCCCTTCTGGCTGCATAATCAACACAGATTTATTATCTCACATTAGCGGCTGCCAGCAACCAAGAAGCCAGTGCCAATATCATTATGCCGCCACACTTAAAAATGCCACATAGCCGACACAATAGTAGAATAGTTCCTGTCACTCCGCAGGCCAGTGAACTAGCGCTCAGGGCAATACACCTGCAAAGGTTAGAACATATCCCGGGATATGCGAACTGATTATCACCCACCATGTTGGGTTGCTGAGATCCTCGTGTAGTGAAATGCCAGATATATCCGCATTGGATTCAGGCGCTAACTCCCTCCAGGGCACCACCAGTGCAGTAATGCCCATCAGATTTGCAAGCGGGCCCATTGTACCAGCTATCAATGGGATGGCAGACCCAGCAAACCACCAATCATGCGCCGCCTTGTTCATGGTAGAGGTCCCGTCGACTGCATATGGCAAAGCCTTCCGTTTTGCAGCGTGGTATCAGAGAGAAGACAACTGATCTTTCTGCATCAACAACCGCGTACGTATTTGGTATTTCAGGCCCGGGTCAATAGTCCTAGATAAATGGAAAGTGATAGCACTTCTTAGGGGATTCATACTCGATGATCACATTCCTTCCCCATACGCGGGAACCGCACGGTGTAAGTCTAGCCGCCGGAAGCACCTACTACCATTCTACCATCCCAAACCCGAGATGCTCATCCAGCCCGATGAAGCTTGGACCTATTGTGCCCCGTACGATCCATGATTTGATTCAATTTGAGAATGACACAAAGTCCGGACCTTGTTGCGACTTGATCCTGAGACACGGGGGTAGCGATAGGCCTCCAAGCATCGTCATAACTGTCCGATCTCGTGGTCTGGAACATGTGGGTTACACAATCGCATTTACTTAAGAGATTGACAAACTTTACAATATCTTTTGATAAAAGATCTAGATGAGGCCGAGATCAACCAACGACGCCGACAAAATGAACCAGAGTATGGTTGGATTCGCTGGGCAGATCAAACTGCGTAGCGATTTTAATACATCACAACAGGCGCCGAAAGTATGAACCGGGGGGTTTACACTTTTAGCAGATTCAGGGAGATGAGGATATTGCTTCAGGATGACGCCAAGGGGTTCCAGCCCTGCAAATGGCCATTGGGCTGGCTCAACTCTTCCAGCATCAATTGCTTCTTCGCTGGATTCGATTCCTATGCCAGACAACTAGACCTCACAAAACCCAAGTAGCAAAGTTGTGCTGCTGAACTCCGACACCATGATTGATGGTAACGGTGCAAACTCGGTGATGAGTTATATAACGTTCTTTCAGCATATTTATTCTATCCGGCCTGCATATTGGTCTTTAAAAAGTGAACTCGGACTCGGATGTTGCGGGGTCACCTGCTTCGTCCGGGGAAAACAAACCTGGTTGTCGCTACCGAAGTGATGGCCCAATCACATTTCCACGTCACACAGCTTACAACTGGATCGGGCTGATCGAATATTTGTGGCTGCGAAATCTGACTTCACCCACATGGAGATTGTCAGTGCATACTTTACACAACAGAATATGGAAGCTGCGTGACAATCAACGAATGAAGATTGGCAACATGAGCCGTACAAGCTGAGTCTAGAATGTAAGTTGCAGGTTTTGTATTGTTTCACCGTCCTAGGAGCGCCCACATATTTCCTCTATATCCGCTTCCTTTCAGTGACGCGAATCTTACTTTATGCTAAAGAACTAAATCAGGTTCGATCTTAACCAAGAAGGGCATGAGATAATATTTCAGACGCATGCTGAGTGCTAGTACTCTCTCTTGGACACCACAGGGAACAGTCCTTGTCGAGTAGGTCTTCTTCTATCCGTTAGAATGTCGCTAATATCTGCATTAGTTCAAACTACGGTTCAAAGCCTTATCCATTCCTCTGCTGTGAGAAGGACCACCTGTTGCTATTAGAATGGCGCCTCTGACTCCGCCGCCCCCAATAAAAACCGAAGATGCTGATTGTGTTTGTGTCACAGCGTATTGAGAGCCCTTCGTATCGGCACTGGTGTACCATCATGCAGGACGGCGATATACTGGTAATGGTGATTGGTATCTGCATGGCTTCATTGTCCATTCTGTGTATTCTGTACCCTTACCCTTTCCTTTTGACATGTGAGAGGCCGTGAAGGGTCTAGAACTAAGAGGATATCAATCTGTGGTATTACAGCTTAGCTTCAAGACGAGCAGTTGTGTTGGTCCCTGAACGAATCAGTCCCTCACATGACGCAACCGCTGAAATTCAACTCTCAGAACTCGAGAGAATGTCGCCAACACAAACCCTAGAAAGTTGGAGACGTTCAGTGAGCCAACCTTCACATGTCTCGAACCCCATTAATAGCCACGTTATCTGGTAGGTTGACTATACCCGAACAATGATACGCAAGATCTAAGAATTATTTGCAGCGTAATCTGTCTCGAGGAAATCCAGCCAGAGGAAGATGTGCATGGTCTACAGTGTGGTCATGTGTTCCATCGGAGGGGGTTTGAAGCATGGTTTCTCAATCAGCACCTGACCTGTCCCATTTGTAGCCAACATATCGCCCGAACCGGGGTGTCTTCTCGGTCCGCAGAAGCTTCAAGCCACGCCACCACGGTAGCCGAGTGAAGATAGTAGAGACCAATATGAGTGGACTTCGTTGTGTGATTGGTCTTCTTGTCTACGAAATGTTTCCTTAGATGGTGCACACTTTCCTTGCAAGTCAAGGATGCGTGTACGTGCATGGGGATCATGGAAACCACCATCCATTGAAAGATCAGCGACAGATCCCGAGATATTAGAAATCGTCTGATGACATACTCAGCATGCCGCGCAAGTTCATTCACTTCAAGCAGTGGCATTACTAAATCGCAACAATGCTGTCCCAGGATTAGAACATTTGCTCTTTGGAACGATGGTTTATCCACTTTCAAAAAGGTATGATTTCTACTACGGATATATCTCTGTCCCCCACAGGTAGGTATGGCCACTCCTTACACCCAGAATTCACCTTTCGTAGTCCGCCATCCTCTAGCCTATAAATTCTGTACCCGATTCCCCTCCCTTTGCCCGTATATCTCGGCTGGCGTGCATCGGCAATATAAAAGTCTGTCAGACCGGTCTAATTCATGTCATTATTTCTGGCCCATGCCTTCTAATCTCTGTCTACTACGTACACTCGGACGGATCGAATCTCAGTCAGCTATCGGCAATTGTATCGCTGCGTGATGAAATGGAGCAAAACATATACCTTCAAAAAGAAAAGCTCCGCGAGCTTGTGATAAATGAGCGGTGCTATCGAGACGCAAAGAGATGGGCGGAATTGCGTTTGTGCTATCATCCAGATAGGTCACAGACTCGGATAGCAGTAACGTGGTAATGATAAGTGAGATAACCTTCCCAGCTAGCCAGCCCGCTTACACAGCCTGTAGGTTTGACAGCGACGTTGATACTTTTATCTCTGCGGCGAAGCAGCTTTCGGAATGGGGGGAAAATCCCCTACACTATGTCTCACCTGGTACGATCTCCATACACGGCAATAGAGCAGTAATGGTGTGTCCCTGCGTCATTACACTGAGGCTCATTGAGGATGAAAACGAATATGATTTTATCTCACATGTACGACTGTGTTATCAAGCTCAGAGACTTGAACCTGCTCTTGATTGGAAATTGGTTTCTCTACAAACATTCTATGTTCAGGATGCAGTGGTTCCTAGTAGCCCGTCCTCGCAGCGAAGGCCGACTGTTGATACAGGTCACCGGAGGCAAAGTTATAAGCACCTATGCTGGATACTCGAACGGTTTGGGTTCGAAGTGGGTGCTGACCTTCCTGGAACTGACCTCCCAGCTACGATTGATCGTGAAATGTCCAAGTTAAATCACTGGTTGTATATGAAATAAATGACTTTCACTGCAATTTTATGTGAGTTGAAGAAACACCACATTGAAGCCATATGTAATCTCCATCATTTCGAGTTGCTAACTACACCATCCGGAAGATATGAAAATCAGACATTTCGGCGGGACGCCCGCGAGAAGTGAGTACTAAAACTAAATACGATATAACCAACATTCTGTCCATGCACGTAACATTGAGGTGGGGAGCAGTGTCAACATTCGGGATTTGTTGTTTGCTCCGCCACTTCCCTATCCCGAAATTAGTGAGATGAAGGAAGGCAATATACAGCATGGATTTCTGTTGATCACTCACCTATCCTCTCGTTTAATAACAGTATTCGGCTGATGATAGACCAGCCATCGGCGAGGATAAGTCGACCAAACATATGCCCCCTTGGCAATTTTCAGTTTAGGGTGTAGATTGAAATAAGGTCTGAGGGGGGACAGGCATACCACAAGTGAACTTACAAGCCAAGTCAAGCCCCCTAAAAAGCTAAAACATAGATTTGCGCGCCACTCTCCGCATCCACGGTCCCCAACAACAACAGCGGCGTTGACTTGACCTGGCGATACTGTGTACCATAGCTCGTCCCAGTAGTAGCTCCATTCAGTCCAGAACCATCGAGAGTCACAGCCGCCATGGATTGTTCGCTGGGGATGGATGTAATTATTAGTTGATGAATGGCCCTGTGGAAGGAAGGAAGGGATATGGATATACTGACGTTGATCATCAGCCCGAAACTAACAAACCAACAAAGAGAAAGTATAAAGTCGAATGGACAAGCATAGAATGTCCACCATGCCGGGTATATCAGAATAATCGAAAAGAAAACGCTAATAACCCCGATAACGAGGCTGTATACCAGACGACCATCTTGGTCACTGTTGGCCTGATTCACCAAATATATATAATGTGCTAAGATACCTAGCACAATAGCGGCAGAGATAAGCTCAAATCCCCGCAGCAGAGGCGAAACAATCTTATGGACATGAACCATTTTTGACAAAGCTTGGGGTTGAGGTTGGACCTTTTGCTCTCTGAGAAACTGGCGAGCTGGAAGATTGAAGCAGGATTCTAGCCTAGGTTCACTGGATATATAGATCTATGTCTCGGATTAATTTCCTGGTCATAGGAGCGCCGATGTTCATGCTTCTGGTTCTTAATTGGGCCGAACGACGCATTGCATTTTGTCCTCCGTGGGAGTCCAGTACCATGCTAAGGTGCCGGGCTGAGGATTCCAGCCCGATCCATTTACAAGCCACCTCAACCGAGATGCATTCTTTGCAGCAGAATATGTTACTCATTAGAATGTGGATGTCTCTTTGGCATCTCATCACTGCTCATGGTTGACTGAACCGTGACTTTATTTGAAACAGCCATCCTTCAGGTTATGAGTCTGGTATTCTGAGCCAATCGTCAATTTAGATTTTTGAAAGCAGATATGCCAAACTAGCTAATTTTTTTTCGTCCTTTTGTTTCTTTGGGAGTGAAACTCGCAAACCAGGTGGAGGTTCATACAGAGAACGGAGGGACTGCTCACAAAGGCCTCAAATAACAATCTCGAGCCAAGCCAGGCAGTGCTCAGAACACCCATTTGAAACATCCATGGGATACGCCTTACTTCAATAGGCCAAAAATTCTCATGAAATAACTCCTTGAGGGCGATGGCGATCTCAGATCCAATCCCATCAACTCGTAAACGGCTATTTGCGCACTGCGTATATTATAATCGATGCTGAAGGTTGTGTCGTTTGGGATATCCACAAATTGGCCAACGAGAGCAAGGTTGCTAAAATTGCCGTTTATAATCGGCGGCCGATCTCCAGGTTGCCGAGTGAGTAAGGCAGAAGTTGCGTATGGCATGATGCATGGGATCAGTGTCGTGGTTGGGAGAATTGTTTCAGCTGGAAACCGTAGGTGGGCGAGAAGCTCAATCATGATTTCCTCCCCGCTGCAAGCGTACATGGGCTTGCCGATGTAGTCACCGTCACGTTCTGGCGACATTCCGTAGCCCCAAATAACTTGGATGTTCTGAGGCTGATCTGGAAACACCGGTTGCCGTGGAACGTTAATGGTGAGATGCCAGCTGCAATCCGCAACTGTTGTAAATGCTCCAGCTCCAGGCTCATTGTTGGTCAATTCCATGTAGAGCTTTAGGAAGAAAGCACTTCTGAGAGTAATGGTGAAGGTGACCAGTTTTGACTCTGAGAGACGAGAGCTGAAGTTTGCGGGATTCCCAAATTGCCGGCTTTCCATGGAAAGTTGGTGCCACAGGCCCCAGGAATCACCGCTCTCACAATCAGCCACTCGCAGCTCATGCGTAGGAGACCGGTGATAGGACCCCAGAACAGAAGGTGAAGACGATGGGCCTAGGCTTGCGATAACGCAATCCGTGGGTTTCACAGAAACCGTAGCAATCGACCCATGCACGGTTTGTAACTTTATCCGCGAGACAGTTGAGCTGCTTCCTGACTGTTTGTCGAACAGAATTTCGGCGGTTTCATATTTCTCGAATACCACGCCAGACCACTTTAGAAATTCCAGGGTGGGGAGGAGAACTGAATCCCGAAACATGTACTGCATTTGGCCCATGATGTGCGGAGCATTCAGGTTCTCAATCCTGTCCAGATATTTAGATAGATGTCTCTGGAATTCCGCTGCGCTATGCTGAGCTTGTATAGCAAAACTACACGGCAGTTAGTTTGGGTTCCCTGGCAGTGACTTAAGGAAGGTATATACAAGCGTATACTCACGTTGTGGACCACAGGACCCAGAATTTTGAGTCGAAAAACTCTGGATCAAAGCACTGCCGGATGCTTCTATCGCCCAGCTTCTCCTCATTGTCCAGCATAAATGTGGCTAGATCAATTTGGTCCTTGAGACGCATGTGCATCCTGCTTGCGTCCATTCTTGCCGGGCCAGAATGGGATTGGTGGAGAAGCCGTGTCCATGTCTGCTGTCCGTACACAATTCGATCTCTGCTCTCACAAATCTCCAGCAGCGTTTTTTCAGGCTCACATGGATGGGGAACAAGCGACATTAAATGCTGTGTGCATGGCTCGTGGAAGCATGGCTGCATCCCAGCGTGGACAGTATATCCGCTTTTAGGATTCCCATAGCTGGTAGTCTCGTGGCCGGAATGCGAATGAAGCTCGAGAATATGAATGCGCTGCCCGGGAATCCTAGCTTCCTGGATCAGATGAACGGCAGCTGCAAGTATCGCGGTTCCGCCTCCCACGAGCCAGCATTCCTTGGCGATTCGGTCAGTTTGCCTTATGTGCCTGTCGCTTAGGCTAGACATAATGCGAGGATGAAAGGGCAATGAGGGTTAGAGTTACGAAGGATCCACGACGAAGCACCAAGACTTTATTTGGAGATTGTCACAGAATAGATGGAAACTATCCAGGCCCTCAGTGTGCCACAGGCCGACTGGGATCCTGCCAGCAGTATGGTGTTACTGCAGTCTCCAATCGAAAAAAGGGCCTCCTCAGATATACGTTTGCATTGTCATCCCTCTTCGGTAGCCGAAGAAGTATCGGCCAATACGTTATAAGATACGCAGACCATTAACTCATATTTTAGTTTTGGCTCCAATGGAATACGATGGTCCGAGAAGAAAGCCAACGCAGTCTTACATTAGGCCTTTGCCATGAACGTTAAATTGAATTAATGAGAGTGAAAGGAACAACCCGATGGTCCCTCCCCACTGTTCAGCATAGTGTTCATAACTGACATTTCTATAGTTGTGTATCCGAATCGTAGATATCCACACCACCAAGCACGAGGATGAAATGCATTGTTGCCCTCTCGATAGTCTTATTCGGTCCCGCCCTTGGCTACAAGACGGGGCCACTGCCCCCAAGAGCTTTGACAAACCCCCCCACCCCCAAGGGTATACTCCAGCAGAAGTATCATGCCTGGTTGGAAATGCAACCATCAGGCGCGCCGATACACTCAGTGCACAGGAGGTAGTCTGGCTCCGGCGACGCCGCCCTAGATGTCGCGCAGCGATGGCCGAGTTTTTCCATGATCTGAATATCGATGGCTTCAACTCAAACTGGTTCGCCACTCAAACTGGTTCGCCAACCGTAGCGACAATGAAATTCCTAATATTGGCATAGCATTCTCAGGCGGCGGATATCGCGCATTGATGAATGGAGCTGGTGCGCTCGCAGCATTTGATGCTAGGTCGAACGATGCGACCTTCCCTGGGTCATTGCAGGGTTTACACCAATCATCAACCTATGTGTCAGGTCTAAGTGGCGGATCATGGCTTGTTGGGTCGATATATGTGAACAATCTTACCACAATCTCTGGCTGACTAGTAAAATACGTGGTTTACGGGTTGACAAGGTTATCTGCCGGGCAATAAATCCACGTGTATTATATACAGAGGATACCGTAAAATAAGTCATGTGATTGACTAGCGCGGCGCCTCACCTCCGGAACGGTGCCAGCTCACCTGCAACCTGTGCGAAGGCAGGAGTTCCTGCCTTCAGCGTTAATCTACTATTACAACCTGATTCTTGGAATTAGACTCTGTGAATCTTCTCTACCACATTCTTAGGCTATTACTACCTTTCACGCTTATCACAACCTTTATGGCCGCAGGTTTTATAGTGTCGGAGTTTCGGGCCAATGTAATGACTTGTATCGAACCTTTGCTGCATGACCTGCTTATGTGGAGGTCTCTGCTTCTTCTATCTAGCTGCGATGTTCGACTAAATACATGAAATAAAGGGGCAAATGACTAAACTAAATTAGGAAGATCGGAATATTAAATGACCGAGTGGATGCTGAATAAAATGAAATCCTAACGGTATTATAAGGTCGACATATAGCTTTCATGAACATCTGTATCCCATTTTCAGCCCCCATATATATTCCCGTGGGTTAAGTGGAAATACTAGTACTAGTAGCTAGTAGGGCCCTTTTTTTTTTATGTTTATTGGTGGGCAAGTTGCCATGGGCCCCGAACTTTTGCCGTCTTACGTATACATAGATACATAACTAACTATTGTTATCGCCCGAGCGCCGGCGGCGAGTGGAGATTAGGGTTAGCTTCGTTCTCGTTTCGTCAAGCTACAACGTTCGTTGTAGACGGGGAATATTTCCCCAAAAATAGCCCATGGCTGGCTTCGGCAATGGGGAAACTAACGTATGTATTTCTCATCCTTGTCGATTGAAATTTGTCATCATTCGAGATTTGCCGTTTCAGACCTTTCTGTACCAGGCTATGGCCCGCCCCATTTTGGTTGCCAAACCCTAGTGCCTAGAATTTGAGAAGACTATGCATGGTCTTTCCGTAGGTAATAGGTAGTAGGTGTCAAGTGCCTGGATAAGCATGATATTGAAGTTTGAGCCGTAAACCCTTCGTACATTTACTTTGTGGAAGTTCATACCAATCTGCCAGACTCAACAAGTAATGTTCCGCACTGAAAGCTTGGAACCATACGGGCGGGCAGGCCAGAATTGCTATAACGAGGCAGGCACAGTGTGTTCACCCAGCTCTGACACCGATGATGTGCATCATACAAAAGGGCAGTCTCCAGGAGACTGGACTGGAGTATCTCCGCCCCGATGATGTGAACCGGCAATAGTTAGCTGTTGTCGGTTCAAGGGGTACCAACTTGAATTGCTAGGGGCTCGCGGATCTTCTGTATAAGGTTCAGGCATGAACTTTGAAGGGTCATGGTAATGGCTGACCCCGCGCCGGCATGGGACAAGGAGCATGGCGGTAGGAGGAGGAGGAGCAGGCCAGCCTTGTTGTCCATTAGTTAAACCCCTAGCATCATCCGCCGCCAACGAGGACGGGGTTGCTAGGAGACTTTCACTGCCATTACTACTGCGGTATGTAGTGTGGTGGCGGACGGTGCGCAAATGTAAACGTTGTCGTGCACAGGGGCACGGCTAGGCATGATCTTGGTCCCTCCCACGCGATTTCACCAGTCTGTTATGTCATACCAGGTGTTGTGCCCCAGCAGATCCGGAAGGTTCCCCATTGTCGGGCTTCTTTGCTACGTCGGTGGCATTGCATCTTCTTGTCTGTCTGACCAGCGAGCAAATATACGGGGAAGTGAGTGATGCAGAGTAGAGTTCTAGGCTGGGGAAGTCAGTCAGATATATATATATATATATAGTATTTCTATTTGGAGGTTCTAGAGTATCAGAAACCGGCTAATGTACTCCTGCACAGCCTCTACTCCCGTCCTGCTCAATTCCGCTGTAAATCCGAGGTACCCATCCGGCCGGAGCACCAGCATAGCGCCATTCCGCAGGTTGACGCCGTAGCGCGCGTGCGCTCGCCGGTTCCCGTCTATATAGACCGTTCCGAATATAGATCCGCCATTGAATGCTTCATCTACACCCGATTTAGGATCCGCAGAGGCGATTGTCAGGACACGGATGACGTCGGGATTGCCCGAAAGCGTGGAAGATTTCAGGGACTCGGATAACGAGGATAAACGGGGAAGTGTCATTCGAGGGTCACCGGCGAAGATCACAAGGTAGAAACAGGCCTGGTTCGGTGTTGCCGATTGCAAGCGGATGGGCTGTGCAGTGCCAGGTGTGAAAACAGTGACATCGGGCGCCCGCGAGCCAATGGCTATCGACGTGTGCGATCCGACGACGACGTCAGTCTCGGCAGCGGCGTTGATGATACTCGGTTCGTATGATAGGCCCAGGCCTGTGTTATACCCCGCCGCCTGGTCGAAAAGCTCTGCTAGCACTGAATTGATGTCGCCGCCATGTGTGCTCTCGCTCATGCCCGCGGGCCATTTGTTGGCCATGAGAGTTGAGATCTTGCGGTCAAAGGCAATCAAGCGCTGCGCCGCTGTGCGGCGTTCGGTGTTGTAGGTGTCGAGTAAGGAGTCTCCGGCCTTTCCTTTCAAGACAAGGGCTAATTTCCAGCCGAGGTTGATGGTGTCGTGGATTCCGGTGTTCAAGCCCTGCGCAGCGCCAGAGGAGTGGGTGTGACTGCGGGTGCGAAGAACACGGTTAGTCAGTGTTTTCTCGAAGGAATTGTGCATCTGGATACCATGAGTCTTACCATGCATCACCCACCAAGAGAACGTGAGGGCCAGGCCGATAGGTAGACGCGACTCGTTGTCCGATCACGTAGCTTTATCCTGTCAGTGTTTCTCTCCCGTTTGAATTAATGGGTCGCCACTTACAGTGTCCACCATTCAACACTCTCGAACTCGACTTGAAAAGGTTTCATGGCCGCAATTGCCTCCCGTACCACGACCTCCTCAGTCAGATTGCCATTGCAACGCTGCTCCTGCTCTTCGGTGTAAACATAACCGATTCGCGTGAGGCCCTTGTCAAGCGGGGCCCAGAGCACATTGCCGTGATTGACACTCTGGATGGACCTGGTCAAGTCTTAGCATTGTCCATAAGAAGAGTGCATCATAGTAACCGACCCGTATGCGCGCGGCGTCGGCAGGTTTGTCTTGACTTTGCCGTCCACTCTAATCCACCGGTCCTTTGTCGTGTCCCCTTCGAACGGGATGTCGAGATGTCGTCGGACAAAGCTTCGGCCTCCATCCGCGCCGACCAGAAATGTGCTGCAATGCGATTAGCATTTGGCTTGAAAGTATTGATACTGAAAACGCGACGTGCCTATTTACTTCGTACTCTGTACCCGTTTCTAGATCCTTGAGCGTGGCGGTAACATATCGACCATCGGCGTCGCGCTCAGCACACTGCTGAAAGCCCACACACTCAACCGAGCAATGCAACTTGACTCCAGCTTCCTCCAATCTCGCCCGAATGGACTCCTCGATAAACTGCTGGCGCAGCATGATCCCAAAATCAAACCTAGCGAATCAGTCAGTCCATTCGTTATCCATCTGTTTTCTCAAGAGGGTAAGCAGTACACCGTATCATCGATATTCTCCACGAAATTCCACACGCGCCCGGGGATGACGCGGTCGCCCTTTTCATCGTAGGTGTAGCTCTCGCGCACGATGTGGCACTGCTGGAGAATATCATCGACGAGGCCGAGCTGGTCGAGCAGCTCGGCGGACCGCGGGTACAGCGCGTTTGCGCGCCCGTACTGTCCTCGCCAGGCCTTCGGGTCTTTGTCGATGATGTGCACGGAGCAGCCGGCTCGGTGTAGCTGGTATGCCATCAGGAGGCCCACGGGACCTCCTCCGACGACTAACGCGTCGACCGAGAGAGGGGATGACATTGTGTGTGTGTGTGATCAATGAGATCAGTCGGTGATTTTTTTTTTCAACTAAGACCTTTGTCTTTGGTTGGCGGGAACAGGCTGCGGATCTCGACTGCAGCGTTCTTATAGCGTGATTCGGGAGAGTGGGTTTCAACCACGACTGCGGGGGTTAGGTAAAGCGTGATAGTCAAAAGCAGGATAGTCGCACGATAGGGAAACGAACCCCCGGCGGGCGCTTGAGCCAGCCTGGAGGGGAACCAACGTGGTGACCCACTCTCGGCCTACTACTTTCTGTACTGTACCATCAACCGTCCGCCGACGGCTCGCCCGAGCAACTGCCCCGGCGAGCGGCAGCTTCGTTGCCCTAAGCACGAGGAGGAAAGCATCGCGCGCCTTGAGATAAATAGATGAAGAGTGTGGCACGATGTCTTTGCTTTGACCATTGGTGATTCTGTGTCCATCCTCATTCAGTTCGTTAATTTATTAGAAACTGCTTATTGCTCTACAGTACAATACCGCTCCAAAATGCCAGGCCACATTCCTCTTTGGGTAGACTGCGATCCTGGTACGTTCATCGCCGCCCGCGACATGCTAGTTTTATACTAACCATATTATTCTGTACAGGCCATGATGTATATGCATCCCCAAAGCCATCCTCCCGTTGAATTACATAACTAACTGACGGGGTACCCGTAGGATGCCTTTGCTATGATCCTAGCTGCTCAACACCCAGCGTTCAACCTCCTGGGCATCAGTACGATCCACGGAAACGCATCGCTAGAGGCGACAACAGAGAATGCGCTCAGCGTGCTGACAGTGCTCAACCGCACAGACGTCCCCGTCTACCCGGGCGTTAAGAAGCCGTTCTGCCGTCCACACCCACAATGGGCATCCGACGTCCACGGTAAGTTAGACTAGACACATGCCTACCATATTACCTTACAAAGTGCAAAGTTAGCAATCCGATCCACTAAACCTTGCCTTCATACTAGGGAAAACCGGCATCGACGGCGCCGATGACCTTCCGAAGCCAAGCACGCCCCCAAAGACAGACAAGCACGCGGTAATCGCGATGCGCGACGCGCTACTCGCACAGCCCAAGGGCACGGCGTGGCTTGTCCTACTCGGCTCCTTTACTAATATCGCATTGTTAATGGCGCTGTTCCCTGAGGTCGGTGACCATATTAAGGGTCTTACGATCATGGGAGGCGCGATTGGCGACAACCATACGAACGCACCCAGGAGCCAGAAGGCTGGGGAGACGGATCGGATTGGGAACTCAACTCTGTGGGCGGAATTTAATGCCTTTGTATGGACCCTTTATCCTATATATCTTGCAATCTTTTCGAGGCTAACCGGACTCGAAGTGTGATCCCGAAGCATCAAGGGCCGTCTTCTCAAACCCCGTCCTCGCCGCGAAGACCACGCTGATCCCGCTTGACGTGACTCATCTAGCCCTGATCGAGGAGTACGTCATCGATCTGATGCTCAACGGCCCATCGGGCAACAAGCAAGCAACAACCCGCGAGCCGTCAAAGTCCCGCGTTATCTTCACAGACCTACTAAAGTTCTTCCGCAAGGAATACCGCCGCCTGCAGAACCTCGACGGTCCGTTGCACGATCCCATCGCTGTCGCGGTGATCCTCGACCAGGAGGGAGTAGAGGACATCGGGTTCGATTATGGAGGCGGCGAGCGATTCGATATTGAGCTTGTCCTCGAGGGCGAGCAGCTTGGCCGGACGATCGCGAAGCCGCTCCCACGCGGGTCTGAGGGTGTGAGGATTCCCAGGGGTCTGGACGTTCCGGAGTTCTGGCGGGTAGTTGAGCGTGCCCTTGCTGCGAGTGAGAAATCGCAGTAACAAGGGCAGATGCTCACGATGCCAACATACATACCCTTGTATATACAGTAGTAGATTAGAAATAAACCCACTTGGTACACCGGCACCGATGAGTCAAATTCCGCTATACCATCATAAGTTCTATGCGCCATCAACAAATCTACCCTTTAACGCAATCACTTGGGTAGGAGGGCCAATAGGTGCGAAGTAATGGATAAACAACTACTACAAAGCTTGTGTCGGGCCCTGGAGAGGGAAACGCTACACTCGCATTGCCTTCTTTCCTACGGCGCTTTTTTTTTTTTGTTTTTTAATCCCTCAGTACATCAGGGTATGAAGGGGCATGTATAGTGATACCCGGTGTGGGATTTGCGGGCTCCATTGATAAAATCCTTTTTAGCTTAGAGGCGAGGGAAATGGATTTTATACTACATATATATATATATATATATATATGTGTGTTTCGGCATCGGATGACGGGAAGGTACATAGATATCAAGATTGCAAAGCAAACACCGGCAGGGCTAAGAGAAACGAGAAATGGCCGACGCCGTATTGTGCTTCACCAGTACACTTTCCCGTGCCCCTGTGGATGCTGCGAGTGAGCCCAGCCAAGTTCCCTTCTAAGCTCGGCCTTCAGGCTCATCATCGCCCTTCCCTTCAGGGAGGACAACATCGTCCTCGAGGCCATCAAGCGTCCTCTCCGCCTCCTTCGCAACCTCCTCCCACCTCAATCCCTTCTCCCGAATCAACGCCGTGGGCCAAATCGTGCAAATGAGATAATAAAACGCCGCCGACACAAAGAAAGAAAGCAGCCAGCCCATATGCACCATGCGCGTCCACTCAATACCGATATTCTGCACCCCCAGCGTACCGACAAACCCGGGGAACGGAAGCGCGATCCCGACCAGGTACGCGCCCAGCGCTTGGAGGTTCCACCCTTTCCAGAACCAGTAGTGCGAGTCGGCCCCGCCCTTATACAGATGCGGTATGAACATGTTCCCGTTCGTTAAGATGAAATACTCGACGAGCGCGGGTCCCACCAGCGCAGCCATGAAGAGGCCGTACCCTCCTAGGAAGGTCGTGAAGACGGTCGCGGAGGCGAGGATCTTCCAGGGGATGCAAGCCCAGGAGAGGAAGAGGCCGAGGAACTGGCCGCGCACGAAATTGATATACCGTGGGAACACCATCGAGGCGTCGCTTCCTAGCGGGATGATATTTGCTATTAGGTTTGTCCCCATCACGAGTAGGGTCTGCGCGAGTGCGCAGAGGCAGACGGCAAAGCGCACCTCGGGACGCCAGTAGCGAGTCATGATTTCTTCAAGGAGGTCCCATTGATTCCACAGGTTCATTCCCCAAGCGTTGTTGATTGCTGCTGTTGAGAGGATGCCGAGGGTCGAGGAGATGGTAATTGCGAGCGGGTTGAGGATCACCTGTGGGATGATCGGGGCCCATTTCTTCCGGGTCCAACGCGAGAGATCGGACTGGTTGGTGATGTTGGGGCTGGAGTTGCCCATTACAACGTTGATTGCCTCCATGATGAACCATGAGAACTGGCTCGAGGAAGATTTGGAGGCTCCCTGAAGGAGGCCGGTGCCCAGGTTGGCTTTTGTTGTTGCCATGCAGAAAATAAATAGTCCGATGTAGGCGGGAATTATCGAGATCATCTTGACAGTGAAGATCCAACGCATCTGATTTGGCCGCAGGAACATAATAGGGATATAGAGCAGCCATGAGATCAGGAATGAAAGCATCCCTTGCGTTGTGATCCCAGCGGACTCGGGGATATGGTTTGGAATGCTGGTGTAAGAGTGTCCAAAAATAGCTCGCAACATGTTGCTGATAAAGTGGGAGCCCATGTAGACTAGGCTGTTCGTTAGTACGAGATATTGAAGAGGGCTGCAGGTCAATGGGATCGCGAGTTACTCTTGATAGAAAAATAGATAACAGCCAGTGCGGAGCGTGAGACAACCGCAAAATAAGACCCCGTCATACCAAAAACAGACCGTGCAATCACCGGAAAGCTGACATGGTACACTGCTCCCGGGCGTGACATGAGCGCCATGAAAATGGAGTTGATTGCCTGGCCTGCGAAGATCACCAAGATGGATTGCCACCAATTAAGGCCAATGCCTACCATGGTCGAGCCCAGCGTCCAGTTATCCATGGACCAACTGAAATATAGGTAGCAATAGGTCCGGTACGTCCAGTTCTGTTTCTCGGGTGGAACCGGGATAAGGTCTATTCAGGAGTTCACCTGTCAGGTCCAGGCGACCCTGATTGTTGTCGGGGAGGAGACTCGTACCTTCATTAGACCATGAAAATCGCCCCTCTTCGTCATTCTCTGCCCCCGGCGTGCGGAGGTATCTCTTCATGCTTTCGATACTGTGCATCGTGTCGATGAAGTCATGCGTTCTCTCCGACACAACACGTCGACATCGGCCGCTGGCTTCCTTGATCCTAGACATGGCGTGGCTGTTGGTAGTCAACAGATGAACAAAATAAACAAAAACCGGTGACTAAAAGTATGCTGGTATGTATGGAGATAGTGTAGCCCGATTCCATCTCGCCCAGTGGGTGGATATATGTATAGCTTCTCCGCAGCTCTCAACGGCCGAGAACCGAAACCACTTCCCTATCGACCGGCGAACTACAGACCGCGGGCCTAGATTGTCATTCGCTATCGTATATAATCACAAGATAAGTACTGTAAAAAGCGGTCTACTCATCGCGGCCCCCCACATTTCGGGCGACCCCAGTCCCCCGGATGTCCGCAAAGGAAACTACCGGTTAATAGTAACTGGCGAGGAGTACCATTCTTTCGAGGTATGAACGTTGATCTCGAGCATCTGGCACGTCGCAGGACACTTTTCTCGTCAGAGGCCGCACTGACGGACATGGTCCTGCTATAATAGTTGCTCCTAAATCGCATCTACAACCTTCCTTCCCGCTCGTTCCTTCTTTTGAAGTGCTGGCACATAGCACGGAAGGTACGACCGGCACCCATGGCGTCGCGCCTTCCTTTTTAAACTA
>JOMC01000084.1:0-163315 GCA_000812125.1 Aspergillus ustus
GGGCTCGGGAAAAAAAAAAAAAACAATTGGCGGCTGTCCATGTGCTGTTTAGATCGCCGGCCGAGGTTTTCTGCTTCACGCCATACAATGTTGTACGTTGTATGATCAGCTTCGCACCAGGGTCTTTGGATATGTCTATTGCAGTCGATCATGGTCAGTTCGTTGGGGATCTACCGAGGCGGAAGACTTGGATACTATGCGGCCTCTTAGACTCCTAAGATAAATAAAAGATCTCGTCCGCTTTCTTTGGTTGACCTTTTGTTCCGTATGCTGTGCAAGCATCTCAAACAAGGCAACACCCTGGTTGCTGGATCGCCCTGCGTGGCTGCGCCCAACCTGCCGCCGAAACGTCATCACATCTTGGGAGGAATCGATGTTCAGGGGCAGCAAAACAACATTCGTTTGTGATAACTCCAATCATCAACACTTGACCTTGTGTAGTGTGGTTTTCTTCGATCTTCTTTCCTCCCTGTGTGAGCGGGATCTTTCGTCTGCGATTCCACAGCTCGGCAATAATCCATGTGCTCCAATAATGAAGCCGACTCCAAGCGGGAGTTGATAACGCAACCCCGCCTTTCATATTCAGCCAAAATCAAGGTTTGAGTTCACCTTGAATCGTTTTGAAAGATCTGTTGCCTGACAAAAAGAAACTCCGATCCCTCTTCCTATCAACAACTGGACGTCTGCCACGTAGGTACAAGAATCCTTCAAGCTCGGGTCAAATACCCCATTATACTCCCCTTGTTTATCTTATTCTTTGAGAGCACGAAACACTAGCCACCATTATGGGGTGGCTGGTGTTCTGACAATACTCCGTACAGTACCCGCCTCAATCTGGATTCGAAAAAAACGCAGTTTATCAGACGAGTCAGCGACAGACAGGATTAATAATAAATTGATGGCCCCAGTTTAATCCAGGTTATTGCTCCTTGGTCTGCGCTAATTGTGGCTGAAAATCGAAAATCCAAATTTATATCCATAATCGGGCCGACCAATGCGATGCTTTCAACTTTGTTCTTCATCCATGGATGTCTTTTCGATGTTTGTATACTGTATACAGCCTCACTTATTGATGACGGTGACTATCGCATTCCCTCATGACTCTCCCTCCCACCTGGAATGCACATTAGACTGCAAAATACACAACGCATCGCACCCTCCACAAACCGGAGATAAGGATCAGCTGCTGCACCCAGTGAGACAAGTCGTCCACGGGTCCCAAGCCAAGTCTCGCCAGTCCACTGATAAAGGTTGCTTAGAGACATATCTTGATATCAGACGGTTTTAATCTGTTCGCTTCTCTTCTGCATCCTTCTGTCCGTTCGCCATCTACTGTTCTAGTAGTAGTACTTACGAAAAGGTCTCGGGAGGCTAGACTGCGTGACTCTCGTTGCCTCCACTACTGGACACTCATCGGATGACGAATGCAGATCCACAAAAGAGAAACGAATGGATCAGTCAACCCACGGTCCTTTCCTGTCTTCACGACAACTGTCAGTCTGTCTCAAGCTTATTTGAGCGGTCCTCCGTGTCTTTCGCAGCGCCTAGAGAGATTTACCGGCCGGCGGATTTTTTGTCGCCGAGAAAACGGGTAGCCTGTATTGTTCGCTATGTAGGCCGCCCCGCGTTTAACTGCGAGCCAATAACTAGCCAACATATCCATACAACTCGGGGTGCTCCTAAGCTAAAGACAGGGAAAATATGATCCAATCTATCCCCGTTGGCCTCTATTCTAACCAAAGAATTCCAATCCGCATTTTGCTCGTCTTTCCAAGCTATCTCGCCTACCTCACCTCTTGTCTTTCCAAGCTATCTCGCCTACCTGACATCTCGCCGAAGCCTCTAGCTCGCTGCTCCATATCGATCAAAAAAAAAAAAAAAAATAGATAGTTCGGATAAACACTCAAAAGTCGGGCACATGTACGGTTGACGAATAATCTTGAGACATTCCACGCAAGCCTTTTCTTTCCCCCGCTTACATCCTCGGAACGCAAGCTTCGATGCCTAAGCGCGTTCTCGTAGCGCATACCTACTCCTCACTTACAGAGTAGCGACTCCATTTCTCGGCGAGCCTAGTCCGTACTTCTGAGCTGTGGCAGGCTACTTAAGGAACGCATTGCAGCTGTCAAAGAATGGGGGCGCAGCGAGGGCTCCATTCTGCAGGCTAGCCTAGGCCTTAGTTCTCGCGGGTGAGGAATGTTCCAGTACGTACGCATGTCTTGACTGCGAGAGGTTGCGTAAATTTGCACTTTTCGAGGTTCGAGTATAGCGTACGAGGAAATGCTGGTCATCTACGGATACGCGGAGTGATTGTTCAGCTCGCTCGTAAGCTAAGGCTGTCGGGCGAACTTTCTACTAGTACTAGTAGTCCGTGTGCACTGGTCATCCCTTCGATATAAGAACTACCCCGATTCGTTCTCTGGACGCCTTCGTGAGACAGAACACCCGCTAGTCCTACTGCCTACTCCGTACCTCGCTCAACCCTAATGGCCCCTTCGTCTCCAGGTAGGGTTGCATTAGGTTCGCCACAAGTATGCCTCTTAGCAACTAGACAAAAGCTGTGCATAACCTAAAAATAAAGGCTTGGGTTCTATGATCATACCTACTCTATCAATAATGCAAGTTAAGAAGGAGGGATCCATATAACTGATTGCAGTCACAACCTCACTTGCATGGTTGCTCTTTCCTCATTCATAGCAAGGTAAGCCACTCGCCAAAGAAGGTGTAATTCGTTCGCGAGCTTGCTTGCCCCGTCAAAGGCCTAGGCGCAAGTAAGAAACCATCCCATACACTTATGGAGTACGGCAGATGCCCGCTCTGGCCGCTCTTTTCATTCCGGAATTATACGTATACCCCCAGGTGAGGAAGGCGCAACCGACCAATGCCCGCGGCAGCATCGTACCTTCTTCATTAGGATGGCGATCCACGAACGCATCGGATATGGAAGGCACGGCAGTTGCTCTTTCCCTATGGACCAGAGTATGCAATCTGCGAAGATGCGACCATAGACTATTCGAAAAGGAAGGCACGAGGGGAGATAGCTCTCCCCTCAAGGAAGGAGCTGTCCGTGAATGGTTTAAATTCGGAAGGTGCAAGGACGATTCTTTCCTCAGTAGCAGTCATGAAGTTCAGGGAAAGGGCAACTCAGCAGCGTACCTACCCTACCTAGCCTTTATACAGAGACTATAATACGGAAAGAATGACCCAGGTATCACTTGACGACGTTGAAATATTCATAAGTACTAGTAGTACCAGCGTCGAGCTCATACACCATCCCTCCAGCTCGGTCCTCTGCAGCCCTACTCCTAGAGGAATTGGGAAGCTCTGCCCCCTGATAGCCCCCGGACATCTCCACTCGATTAATCCCATCCAATTCCTGCGGCCCTGAACGCAACGTATCCAGTCCATCCAACTCAGTCACATCCTGTCTCTGCCCTTCCCCCTGATGCTTCCCTTGACCCTTCTCCTCAGAATACTTCAGTTTCTTATCTGTTTCCTCTTTCTCTTCCTCCTTCTGGTTCTTTCTCCACGCAACAACCATAACCCGCACTATAGCCGCTACAAACCCCAAAACCGCTATAGCGATCTCAGCTTTCGCGCCCGTGCCGAGCCCGTCGGAATAGTTCTCCTCACCGATTACAGTGTCGCGGGCCAAGAGGCCTGTGTCTGGCCTGGAGATTGTTAGCCCAGAAAACGCACTCGCCGTTGTCCCTGTAGTAGAGGAAGCGGTTATCGATGCGGGTCCGATAGTCCAGCCTGACACTGGCTGGGCGAATATTCTGTAGCCACTAGTAAGGTGTGTTGTGGCGATTGGATTGTCGGTATTTACTGTTCTAACGTAAGTGATGTTTGTTGCGGGTTGGATGTATGAAACACAGTAGACGTCGAGAGTTCCGAGGGTGTTGCCGGAGATGCTTGCGGTGTATTTCCTGTATCAACACCGGCGCATCAGTATTCGGATCTCTCAGCATCATATGATACGATTTGTTCATAAGCTTGATTGATGAGATGATACATACGAAGGACAACACGCCGTCTGCGCGCTCAATCCCTCCTTCACCGTCCCAGCAACAGAGAGGTCCACTCACCCGGGCAACTAAACGGCGCAAGCGAGAGGACCGTGTACCCAGTCGTCTTGTATAGGTCTTCCATAAACGAGGCGCACACTTCTGGTGGGTTGCATGGCGAACTCGTATTGTATGCGCGGGCTTCCGGATTCAACACCATGTATGTGTTGGCTTTGTCTACTTGGGGTAGGCTGATATACTGCGTTGAGCAGGCTTGCGTTATGAACGGCAGGAATGAGGTCTGAATGCTTGTGGAGGATGAGCTCGAGGACGTAGCTGTGGGGGGCATGCTTGAATTCGGGTTTGGGCTCGAGGGGGAAAGTATCAAATGGAAGATCGGCGCTCTTGGTATAAAAGCTTTGTATATCCTAATTCGCCCCCCGCCCCCCAGTCATAATTTCCTAAAAATAACGCATAATCGCCCACCAAGCTTTCTAGGTGTAGTTAGCTTCCAGGGCCTATTCAGAGTCTGGTTGGGTGCTAGCTTTCTAGCCGGCTTCAACTGAGTTTCTAGGGAAGGTTGACGGAAATTGCAGACGTTGTAGGCATGCTGGCCAAATTGGAGTCCCGGAGAAGGCGTCCTGCAACAACCCTTGCCAAAACGCTGCCTCCTCAGCTAACCAGCAAAAGTACTGGCGACCGAAAGCATTGTTGCAGCACAATTCAAACCAAGGATGGTGACAAGAACCAGTTCGAGATATGCCCTGCTGCAGGCTTCCCACTTGCAAATCTCCTTGGGGAAAGGTGTGGACCGTAGGAGGCTTATGCCCGTTGGGTAGCTCGTTAACCCATGGCTTGTCGCCCATCATCTGCTTTATCTAAAGCTTGTATGCCTTGGTCGCTTTGCTGATTCCAGATTCCTGTCACTTGATCATCAGTTGAAATTTAAATCTAAGAAATCGGCACGGAAATGAAAGTCTAAGAGCTTTCTTAGTCTTATGATCTTTGCGCCAAGCTGCTGAACGGTAATGAGATAGATGCACACTACTATTCTTTCTGTGGTTCGTAAAGCATTCGTATGCAGCATCAAATGACCAGAGATCATCCTGCTATGTACGGAAAAGTATATGTACTATAAATACCTATGCACATTTACCTTCAAATCAGTCGAAAAGACAATCATATAGAGAGGCGTGTCTCACTACCATCGACCTGGGTGAGCCGCCCGGTAGTGAGCCTCTTCGAGTTCTTCCTCCCGCTCTCGCTCTCGCCGTCTCCGATCATCTCGGTACTTTCGGTCCTCGCGATGGTAACGAGGAGGCGAGGTCGCCCGCTCAGGGGGTGGAGGTGGCGGAGCCGCTGGCTTGGTTGGGGCGCGTCTAGATGAAGGGGGTACTGAAGCGCGCTCACGGTGAATCTCTTGAAGACGACGGCGTCGTTCGCGCCGAATCTCATCGGATTCTTCGATTAGGTCGGATACCTCGTTCTAATTCGCACAGTTGTTAGTAGGTGATTTTCAAGAGACTACGTAAGCAAATTGGGAGAATCGAACTCACAGGATGGAGGTTGGAAAAAATGTAATAGAACGAGTCCATTTCCTCATATTCATGCCCCGCGCGCTCGATAGCTTCCTTCACAACGAGATCTTTGGTAATTTCCGTCCAGAGGCGCTCTTTGCGGTCTTTGACTCCGATATACCGCCGCCCGACTTTGCCGCGCGGAGTATTATTATTGATTTCAAGCTCTCTTCCTTCTTTCTCGGCCAGTTTAGGTCGACGGTGCTTCTGTTTGGGTGGCCTTGCCTCCTCGCGAATATCGATCAGTTCCTTTTCTGTATGTTTCATCTTGGGTGCTTGGACGATGGCCCATCCATCCATGGTGTCGCTCGAAGGTGAGCTGTAGGAGGATTGTCTAGGCTCTCGGCGCCGGTAGAGATCCTCTTCTTCGAAAACATCCCGTTTCCTGGCTATGCGCGGGCCCGTTCGCTCATCCTCTATGAAGATGTCTCTGTGCCCTGTTATCCGGGGTTCCTCGATAACTACCGGCACAGCCTCCTCTTTCCTAGATCGAGGAGGTTCGGGGGCAGCTGGAATTAGAGACTCCTTACTGCGTCGCTCAATCTCGATATCTTCCCTAGAGGATCTCCCCTTCCTCAGTCTAAATCAAATTTTAGTCCACATGATTGAGAGATATGGAAATGGTCGAGCTACCTTTGACGAGCCTCGCGTTCATTGAGAACAGTCTCCAGATCTGGTACACGCGGCGGAACGGGTGCTTGAGGCAGATTAGGTGCCCGAGGTGGACTGGGCAATCGATACTCAGCTAATACCAGTAAGCTATTGCAATAAATCTCGCCTGGGGGGCTTTACCATGGTTGAGATGTTTATGTTTCCTACCAGAGTCGTTGTAGAACGGCGGCACGGGGACCGGCAGGGGTACTTTCGGGAGTTCTGATCCAGATAAATCTGCAGTCGAAGATAATGACGAAGGTGACGATGGTGAAATATCTCGCTTCCGGGCCGGATAATACTTAGATTTGATGCTCTCCTTCTGCGTCATTGTTCGCTGTTCACGCCTGGGCACGATGTCTTCACTTTCGTCGCTCTCATCACTTTCGATATCATCGATGTCTACATGATAATGCGACCGATGCCGTGGGCGGGGAGGAGGCTCATGATGTGCGTTCCTACGGCTCCCCATGTAGTCTTCACGCGAGCTACCGCTCTTAGGGTACACTTCTTCCTCGTATGTTGAGCGATGTATTCGCTTCCCTTCTTTCTGGTTCTTACTGCGCGGTACCGGGTACTTGCGGGCCTCGTGCTCAGGTCGAGATATCGAACGCTTCTTCTGTCTTTGGACGGGCTCCACTACCTCATCGGACACACTCTCATATTCCTCGTCAGATTCCTCAGTGGAATAATAGGCGTCCTCCATTTCGCTCATTCCTCTTGATCGGGGCCTCCCTCGAGACTTTTCAGCGGTCCTCCTGATGTTATCTTTCTTCCGCCTATAGCTATCGACGATTTCGTCTCGTGGGTACGGATCGAGGTCAAGTCGCTCAAGCTTTTCGGCGACGCGGTCGCCATCGTGGAGATACTCGTAGCTTTCGCGGGGAATTTCGCGCTGTGCACGATCGCGAACATGACGTCGCTCAAGTATCTCCACGTACGGTCCGTGAGGTGCTCGATGACCGTACGGTGCATCCTGGTCGATTATTGGCCCGCCTTTGACACGGCTAGGGTAGATGTCATGATCGATGTCATGTACAACATCGTCGTACTCGACTGGACGGCTTCGGCGAGGCATGGTAATACTAGAGGCCGGCAAATATTATAGAGCGATGTTGAAGAGATAATGAACCGTTGTCCTTCGCGCTTCCAGGCGTAGTCGGTAAGCTCTTTATTTGGCAGTGGGGCAGTTAGGGTGGTCGTCAACAATGTGCGCAATGCCCCGCGATAAGTAGTAAGAAACGATTGTTGAACCGCTTGTCATTACTATAACCCTTGGGTATCATCTGGATAATGAACATGGAGATCACATTCAATGCTCGGCGGTGGAGATAGGAGAAAGGGACAGCCGAAGTGTGGGAGACGCTCGGATGAACTGTTCGCTGGCTGAAACGAGCCCCGCGGCTGTGCCAGCTGATGTCACGCTGCAGCAGTTTGCCTGCTGAGGCACACTTGGGACGTCCAGCGACATCTGAAGAATCGTCTTTTGATGATTTATGCGGGTATATAGCCAATAAAATCTTGAATCAGAGGGCCGAATACGTAACAAGTCCCATTGCAGGGATTATTTGCCGCGAACCAGATTTATACCATTGCTTCGGTCTTGGATCAGCCATCTCTGGTTTATCATCCGGGCTAGCTTACGAAAAGCTTATGCTGCGATTCGGCTGTTGTTACTGTTTTACTCTAGGGCAAACTATTCATTTGCAGAAATGACGTGAGAATATTCATCGATAGCCCCCCAGTCATCGGCCAAGTAGACGCAAATCGCCAATCCCGACGTATGCTCATGAGCCCAGAATCCACGTGAATCAGGTGCCCTATAGTAGGTATAAGTCACCTGTGTAACGCTCTGCGAGAATGACAGGCTGACGTAACGGAACCCATATAGTGTACCCAATCTATAAGTTCGTCTACTGACTGACGCAGTGCCGCTAAGATCGGACTAGAAGTAGTCGGTGACGCATTTTATATCGCTGGGACCGGTCACAACAAGCAAGTTTCACGTCGTTAGTCGTCTCGTGGACGCCAGGTATCATCCGAACGTCAGTCGGGTTTGTCCCTTTTCATGTTTGCCTCGACCACCACGGGAAGGCTTCCCTCGCGAGTTTGGTGGCATTGCTCTGTTTGGCAGCTGGGTCGTTTGGCTGTCTCTGGCAACTTGTCTATCCTGTGCTTCAATATCTTTGGCGAAATGCCAGTCATTGTGCTCTTCTTCCTCGTCTACCGCGATGGTCTTTCCGCACCGCGAGCAACCTAGAACATTCAGAGCTTTCTGCTCTTCCAGCTTGTCGTGCGATGAGATATTATCAACGTCAAGCATGGATTCGTTCCCTTGTTGACCCAGTCCAGAGAAAACATTTGCCTCCGAGTCAGACGCCCGGTTAAAGAACCGCTTTAACCCGCTGTGTCCGATCTTTCTCCGCTTCTCATCAGGTTGCTGTGTCTGCAACTCATCCGCAATGTGAGTTCGGGTGTGAGGTTCAGCCGCTTTTGCTTGGTCTCCTTTGAGCAAGAATCCATCAATCGCTCTATTTCTAGAAACCCCATCCTCGAAGCCACCGACGCTCAGGGACAGATTCGCACAAGGCCACGCACTCCCATCCGCGGCGACCTGCCTCAGCAATGTAGTTCCAAGCTCGAAGAGAAGGTTCTCATCAATAGTAGCAGATCCTGGAATGGGCAGTTGGCGGGATCGGACCTGGCCCCCTTGTCGGTGGTGTAAGGCAGCCGTTTTCGGCCGACGCTTGTTCTCAAGGACACCTTCTTCGACAAGACGGCCATATATATCGGCTGCGAAGATTCGCAGCCACTTCTCTGCTTGGTCAAGGTTGTTGATACTCGGTCTAAATGACTTGGCAGAAAGCATGGATTTGATCTGCGTTCGAGTATTAACTTCACTTCGATCCTCCCCGCGAATGATCCCGTATAGCCAGGTTGCCGTGTCGTCGTTCAGTTTTGCACGGAATTGCTCGAGAGATATCTTGAGAAGGTCGCTGACTTGCTCTGTTCCAAACATGGCAGAGACTTGATCTCCTAACTTGCCTCCGAGCATTCGAATCTTGGTAAATTTGAAGCCGCCCAAGAAACTCTGGATAGCACGATTTCGGACAATAGTTTGTTTGTTGGGTTTATTCATAGCACTTCCCAGCTTTGCCATCATCTTGTTCTTGGCTATTCCTGCAGAGCAGGTGTAGCTGAGCGAGTCCCAGACAGCCGTGCGGACCGATCTGACGATCTCAGATCCAATAAGCATACAGATATCATCCCAATCAGGGTTATCCACTTCAGTCTCGTTGTCGTCCAGATCAATCAGACAATCCTCCGCTTTCCATTCCAACGCAGTCGTAGGCGGGCAAGGAAGGGGCGTAACTCGGTCGTCAGCCTGGGGCTTCCCACGTAATTCCGGATACCGCTGGAGCAAAATAGCGAACACCAAGGACGAAAGATCGATAAAAACTTCGTCAACGCTCGCCTTCTCCACGGACGCCTCCTGTATCTTGACGTCACAGTCTGATATCCGCAAGTCTTGCACCAGATTGGCATGCCACCTCGCCAACTTCCCCTTGATCACCTTCAGAATCTTCCTTGACTCTCCCCGATATGGATCAAGGCAGACCTTATCCGTCGCCATATTCTTCCAAGCGTCCTCTCTATACGCCCACTTGCCCCCTTCACCCTCACGAAAGGTTGCAACATGCTGCAGCACGATATCCGGACACTTTGCCTTCGCCTCCCCAGCACTTATCATCCGCGTAATCCCAAAATCGCGCGCCGGGTAGTTTATCGCGATTAACGAGTCCCACTGTCGCACGGCGAGCGGGGTCTCGCGCGGCGTTCCCAGCCGGACCATCTCGCATTGTGCGTAGAAGGCATCGAGGTCAATGTGCGCTATTACGCGGAGCTGGGAGGCCGGCGAGGCTTGTCGGAGGAGGTGCACTTGGCGGCAGGTGTAGCGGGAGGTATTGAGGTCGCGTTCTACCGAGTTTTGGGATGGGGCGGGCGACGCGGGGGTTTCTGGGGAGTGGGAGCGGGACATCTCAATTTCGGCGATGGATTACACATAGCGGAGTATGTGTTCGCGGTATGTCGGAGTAAAGTTCAAGAGGAACTAGAGGGTTTTCATGTCAGATTGATGTTTCTGCATCATTAAACAGAAATTTGCAACTCCCCCAAGAGTTTTCCTGATGGATCGCGTCTATGGTTCCAAAGATTCGGGTTTCCTAATCAAGTTAGACATGTGACTCCCCGGACCCAGAGCCTCCAGCTGTTGTATACCTATTGCAGGTATTTTACCCATCTACCTAATGGCCTCGAACCCGCCTCCTAGAATGTTTTAACTCATCTGCTGGATTAATATGGTTCTTCCACTCCCTTCCTGTTTCAAGATGCTGTCGAGGAGGTTTTTCTGTGCTCTTACTCGAAATATGAACGTCAAATATATATAGAGAGAGAGACTAGGCATGAATATTTTGGCGCTTCGGGCGATGTAAATTACGCTTGTACAGACTTAACGGAATATCTAAGCTGTACATCATCAAGTGAGTAATGGATTTGAGAGGACCAATCCATCATACCTACCGCTTATAGTCTAGGAGAGCCTAGGTTGAGGGGGCCCGAAATCTATCCTCTTGCTTATTTCGTTAACTGCCAATTGTACGATAAACATGTCATGCTTGATGACATTGGGATCCTATGAAATAGACACCCTATCAGGGTAGAAGTCCACTTAGAGGATCAAGACCGAGCCAAGTTGAGCGCCACATCATATACGTCTGCCGAAACCTGCTGAATGAAGAGGAGAGAGCTCAAATCAAGATGAGCATATTGCTGAGATCTCTAATCGAAATAGAAGGCTATTCCCTGAGAACCTAGGAGAAGACGTCTTGGATGTCCTGTCTGCTCGCCCTGAGATGTCAACGAAACCGTATCCGCTCGTTACAGGCGTTTTTCGAAGGATATTTTAACTGCTCATCGGAATGGCCTGCCGATATCGATCCACGACTCAGGGTTTAGGGAGAACAGGCGTCCATCTATAACACATAACACCAGCCAAGCCTCTCAATATTACTGAAGTCATGGGGCACGATATTGTCTCACTTGTGTCAGGAGAATCCTCAGGGCCTGCCACATGCAGAGGCCGCGTGTTGCTTGCTGCCAACTGGAAGAACGAGTAAATGAGGAATTAAACCTAAAGAAAGGCAGAAAGCGTGACGATATACATGCAGATAGTCCACGAAGCCGGCATCGCATATCGGGCGTTCAGGAGCCTGCCAAAGTTATTACGAAGTGCGCTATGATCGCTCATGATTGCCGGTTGAAGCCACCTGCATCAACATCATTCTGGGACCAGATGGGCCGGATCGAAAGCTCGTTGCCGTGTAGGTATATCGGCCAGAAAAGTGGGTGAGCGCGTCGATGGGACCAGAGCAATTTTGCGTGATACCAGTACGCAAGCCTGGCTAGCGGCTCGAAAATAATGAGGTCAAGGTTCAGATGGTCGGGAGACAAGGCAGAAGACAGCAAACCATGCCGGCCCCAATAATCTAGTTTTACGGTTCGGATCACTGAGGCCATTTTTCTGGTCAGTCGGTGAGCCTATCGAGATCTGTGCTGAATTTGGGAGCGCAACATAGTAAGGCCCATTTCGTCAAGGCTGAGAAGTTATTACACCCGGACCTTTTCAAAGGCGACCGCGATGATTGCAAAGGCTCGGGAAACAAGCTGGTTCTCTGTCTATTGGACAGGCGCACCTTAACCGCAGATGCCAGAACCAAGGAAACTGGAAGGCTGGAGTCTGGGACCCAGGCAAGTGGACGGCCCGGACGGGTTGGAGCCTTGGTTCGCGACCGTGTAAATCTATAACGTTAGCGACCTGATAATTGGACGTTGGAGATCAGCGGAACCGAGTGCAGCGGAAACTCCCCCAACGAACAGGTGCCCAAGCCGCCACAAGCATGACTGCCCAACTCTGCATCTCCCCTCTGCCGCCTCACTGGCGAAAGGCGACATAATCCTGAGACCCAATGACCTGAAGACAGCGGAAATCATCCACTGCATCATGCACACCTGGGTGGAAATAACAAAGAAAGTTTGCTTCCGTGCGACTCCCGCGGACTCGAAGCTTCTGGGGATGCGATTATAATTCCTTCAGTCTTCAGCATGGTGCCTGTATGGTATCACGTAATCCGCATAGTCATTGGCAGAGAAGACGAACATCCTGAGCCACTCGCCTGCTCATGACACATTCTTCGTACGCTTTGATCAGGCGCGAAGAAGCAAAGAAGAACATCACCAGTTTGCTACTGGAGTTCCAACGTCTCATCCCCGACATGAAAATTCTTTCAACCGGGAGGCTGGTCATTAAACGCAAGACCACGACGTTGGGTCCCGTCTGTGGTACCAGGTGAGGCAAGGATGATCGTCAGATAGGCCAGGACGGTGAGGTAGATACTTGGTCCTCTGCCAGGCCGTGGGCGGTCGAGATCTCTGCCAACTGGTTTATGGTTGGCGCGCCGACGTTGCGTCGAGAAGGACTCACGTCAATACCTCTGATTTCTTACCTCTGGAGACTGTTTTCTTTATAGACATGTGTGGGGTTCTTGATGAGTCACAGATAAAATTTCCCCAGATCAAAACAAAAAAAAAAAAACAAATACAGAACCTCTGTGCAAGAACGGAGTACTTTTGGAAATATCTTTGCTTGATCAACGTTGCCATATTCTCACCCAATCAAAACAACCAAGAGGCGGGAAAGGACAGCATCGCACCTGGGCAGGCTTCGCAGCGCAGGCGCTGGGGCAAATCTCTTTCTGTCAATGTCGAAAAGCCAAGCGTCTAAGCCTTATTTGTCCGTCCATGCATGCAGATTTTCAGGAATCACCGGCCCTGCGGTGTGGAGTCATCTCCCAGAGTCGTGGCACCAGACAGGCCAGCAGCCCAAAGACCGGCCCAACAACAACCCAATCAATCCTGCACAGAGCACAGGCGCAAAACCCACACAACTCCTCCTCTCCTGTGCCCTCCCACCTTTTCGCCCCCCTCGCTCTTCTTCAGCGCTTCTGGTCTCTCCCTTATCTCGCTGACTCTTCGCGTCTTTTCCCTCCCACCGTTTTCACTCTTCCTTCTTCTCTCTCTCAAATCCGCATACTGGCCCTTTCCGCCAGCTCCAAGGTAACATCCTCTGTACACAACATCCCTGGAGACGACAAACAATCTTGAATCCTGGAGTGTCCCTTAACCCCTCCCCAGACATATCTTCGCCCACATCATTCTCCCATCTCGTGGTCTCTTCGCTCAGTCACCTCAACTCTTACATCTACCTCCATCTACCTGGACATTGCTGGATATCCCTGAGGACTATCACTTCACTACCATCATACACCAGGATTTCTTTCTTTTCGTTGCCGCCAGGAGAACCATTTAAACTCCACCACTCGACTCTATTCCACTGGAAAACTTGCCAGATCACAAGTCAGATTTGCTTTATTTACCAGCCTTGGATCTTCAGCTTGATAATTATACTTGCCTTGTTTCTGAAGAGCAATCGGAGATAACTGCTTACCATCATCATTCATATCCCCCTGGAAGTTATTCAGCTCCTAGATCCCCAGGATTCCCTTGGCCAACTGGATCTTCTCACTTTTTTAAATAAACACCGGACTCTCTTCCCTGGACAAAATGACGAGCCGTCATGGACTTGAACGTCAAAATGAATACTTCATCCCGGGAGATGGCATTAGCCGAGAGGTAATTCAGGCCGACATCTGCCGTTACCTTGGAAATGATGCACTTGTAAGACCTGGAAACCATAATGTCTGTCTCCCTGATATTCTTTCCCACCGGTTTCTTATAATCACCTAAGAATGACTGGATTCGCGATTAGCCACCTGAGTGCTGTTACTGACTTGTGAACAGGGTCGCCCAGGTTTCTTTATTCGAGCATATCGCAACCTCACATCAGTAGGACCCTCCTCACATGCAAGTCTTATCTCTAAAACACTGAGCTGACGTTGCTTTTGCATAGGAAATGATCACCGATCTCAAAGCGGACTCTGCTCGATGGGAGGCTGATGTGAGAAGCCGCGCTGACCAAGGATACCCCCGAGGTAGTTACATCCAGGACTACAGCTACTCTCAACCCAACCGGGCCCCTTCTACCTTTGCTACTTCTATGCACCCTGAAATTCCCCAGGGACCTGGCCCTTCTCCTCCCACATCCTACGCTCCTCCACCGCAACAACAATATGCGGATCATCAATACCCCCAGGGAGGATACCCAGCGACCTCAAGTCCGCCATACACAAGTGCTCCATCGTATCCTCCAAATCATTCATTTGGGACTGGTCAGAACCCATACCCTCCCCAGCATGTTCCATACAGTGCTCCAAACCAACCGCCTGTGACATCTGAGGTTCACCCTTCATATACTTACGCTACTTCAGGCTATGCCTTCGAAAATGGAAGAAGCAATGCCCCAAGATATCCCGGCCCTGGTTATGACACCGAGTCTGATTATTCCCCTGTTACTACCGGAATGGCCTATCCCACAACTACTGCCCCTGACCCACGGATAGGAATGGAGCCAAGATACACTCCGGAATACTCTGATCGCAGTAGGCCCCAGCCAACACGAGAAAGAGAGGCTCCTCGTCGAGCCCGGTGATGAATAATGATTTCATTGCTCCGTGTGAGCCCCCGGGTATCTTGTCTGACATCGATGCCTCCATTTCGTGGTCGGAGAACGCCGCGGAATTAATGACTTTACGCCATGATATTTTTTCTCTTTGCCGCTCATACCATGGAGCCTTTACGGACCACTTTCCTTTTCTGCCTACAGGAATATTATGCCGGAAAAAGTGTGCTTAAGTCATTGTTTTCGGAACCAATTGCAGCCATGGGGAAGCGAACCTTAGATTACCGGACATTGCTCTATTCACCTGGACGTTGTGGGCGTCGATTGTTTTCTGAATTCCTTTTTCTTCTTGCTCAACGTCTCCATGGACGTCGCCTGGTTCTCCGCTGGATGTGACCTTGGCTCGTGATTTCACTGAAGACCCAGTTGGTGTTCTAATGTAAAGATTGCGCGAATGTCTTTGATGGCTACGAGAAGGCGGCTGTTTGGCTTGTTCATTCGTCATGAGGTTGGGCCTGCTGAATTTTTTTTTTTTTTACTCGTCTTGTCGCCATGTCAGACAGATTTTCCGCCCTGTTTCTGGTTCCTTCAGTGGTGTACTGGCTCGGTTTCAGTTTTATATGGGGCCCTCTAATATGTTTTGATGGGCGATTTGCTACTGCGGTACGATGTGTTGTGTCTGATGGCGATTTCCGAGTCGACTCTGGAATATACCCTGTTAGTCCGGGGCGTTGATGATACAGTGATGTAGATATGAGCATATACGGCGTTTTCTTCTATTGCGGTTTTTGGCATGGATGTTTCAGAGTTATCCAAGAATCTGTTTATCTACCCGCCAACTGAGATTGTTTCTCCGCTTCCTATTTATCTGAGTCTCCGACGTGATGTTCCAGAGGGCTATTTAAAAACCCGACTGTTTACCCTCCGCGACTGAACGTGTTTTCTTTCTTCCCATTAGTCTCAGCCCCCGACGTAAAGAAAAACCCAGTCATACAAAGTTTCTTTCAGGTCTTAGTTCATCCAAGCCATGTTTTAATGTTGTTGAGGCATTTGCAGGTCTTGGGCTGTTCTGATTTCCAACATGGGTGTGAACCTGGACATCTGGTGTGGACCTTCTTGTTTAGCCAACGATATGATCTCCTTCTTGCATTCAGCTCAATCTTCTAGCTTTCTACCATGTTCCGTCGCCATGTTCACACAGGATGCTTTGCTTTGCTTTATTAGCGATCTCACAACACTAGGTGTTCTTTGCTGTTACTCTACTCTTAATGTTTTGCTCTCAGCATCCGCCTGAAGTGTTCTACTCATGTCTTAGAACTGCGCTCTAGCTCTTTATAACTGTCTTTACTTCGGGATATATTAGCACCGGCTATGCCTTAACATTCTGGAGATGGATCTTGAATCTTTCCCTAGATTTTCTGACGGTGATGTTAGGATAACTGTGCTGCCAGACGTCTACCAACTTCATTCTTCCTTACTGAGAGATCGCTCTGGTGTCTTGAAGAAGATTCTTGATAAGTCTCAACCTCTATCTCTCACTTTGGAGCAACAGAGACAGCGCGGTGCGTCTGTGGGCTATGCTAGATTGAACTTGGTTGGTTCGCCAGTTCATAAATACGGAATGTTGGAGATTCAGGTAAATGACCACGGAGATCCGGAGGCGGCTTTGCCTGGCTGAAATGCTAATACAGAAGATCTTCAAGTGCTACGATGATTCCCACTATACGATGGAAGATATAGTCCCGTGTTCCTTCCCCGCGTGGCCACACAGTATCCGTCATGTCTGGGCCAATATGCTCAAGATCTTCCACGGCATCCCTCCCATCTTAGATGAGGGCGGTTCCGACCTCATACTGGAGAATTGCCAAGCACTCGTTGATCTGGGAGAAGATATTCAAGCCTCTGACGCCGTATCACGCGCCCTGAACACAGAGCTGCACAACCCTGATCAGCAAATATATCGTCTCGTTGCCCAGGATCCAGTTTCGTGGGTCAAGCTCGCGGTCTACATTCAATCTGGACCCATCTTTCAGGAGTCAATGATCCATCTTGTGGGGAAATGGGGTCTTCTCGCAGAGGAGGACCACGATTCGTTACCCATAGGTATTCGCAGCATATGCAATCGGAAACTAGAGCACCTCAATGAGACCAAAAAGGCTGTCGAGCTGGATATCGTTAACCATATCCCGCGCCCTCGCTCAAGCGCCAATCGCTGCCGAGAGACAAACAGCGTTTATGTCTGGATGGCCTTGGCCTACTATCAACAGTGGCTTTGTCACTCTTTTGCTGAAGGTCGCAACTACCGGGCCTTGGACGGAGGCGCTGCCTTCTATCGTGCGATCGCATTAGGAGGCGATGCCTACTTGAACAAGCTTGGCCAAGACATCTCCCACTTTCCCACCGCTGAGATAGGGGACGAAAGCAAGAAAGGGCTAAGAGAGTTCGAAAGTGACCTGCATGAGCTCAAAAAGAATATCAAAGGCTTCGTCTCTGACCTGCTTGTCAACTATGCCAAGTACGATCCTGACATCCTCGGCGAACTTCCATACCTCACTTGCTGCCAGGTGGGCGAGGAGGAGATGCCACCAAGACAAAAGTCTGCCATGACTAGTGATTATGCTACAGGGGTTCGGATGAACAATATGAACGGCAATTTTGTGAACCCGAACAGCCTGGAGCACGCCTTTTATCAACATCCCATCATCTTCAACAATGTCCTACAGCCTATGGGTATGATGAGTCACCCTGGGAATGGCAACAGGTACTGTCCGACCAACGGCACGCAGGATCACTTCGGCTTTGATGAATCCAACGTGATTCCACAATGGACCTTGAACTGGACTGATGCCGCCGACTTTCCCAATACCGCCCCGGTGCTGCCAATGCCATCGCTTGCCGACATGACCACCGGAATCTACCAAACTCAAATGGATGTGAATGGCAATTTCGATGAAATTGATGTGTTTGGTATCCTTCCCACCACTGAGACTGAGGAGAATGATGAGGGTATGGTATTTATCTGAAGTGTCTTGGCAGCGAGAGCCATGCGTTTTGATTGAGCAATGTTTCCTACTGTTTCCCTCTGTTGTTTTTTTGTCGCCATTGTTGTATCTTGAAACATATCTCCGGGCAATCTATGTGTTGTACCCGTGGTATCTGTTGCAGGCGTGGGGTTTGCAATCAGCCAGGCGGCGTCTTGGGTGTTACCTCCGGAAATGATTTAGGATCTCTCTAGAGTCATGACAAAGTTAATGATGAAAATGTGTTCTTCTCCGATCTATATCCATTTCCCATGTACAATACATTGTATATCTTGCCCCACGAAACGTTGTAAGCCGCTACAGATGTTGAGACAGTCGACGGTCGGTCGACAGAGTCGAGGGTCCCCTTCCTAAGATTAAGTGAGGACGGCCAGCGGAGCTTTCCCTCAGAATTGCCGGTCAATTTGATGATGTCTTTATCGTACACGTCCGATAATGGGTGGTGTCTCGAAAGAACTTTGCTTATTTCCCAGCTAAACAACAGCAAAAGTGATATCACATCCGACAAACAAATTTATCCGTTTCCCAAACCGGTCGATTTACTCGTCATCGTAGCCCTGCGGGATCACTCGGGGTCCTTGCGGAACTATTGCGGTGGAAAAGTAGTTATTAGCCGGCCGAATAGCCCAATCTCTGAAGCGAACAAAAATAAAATAAAAACACAAATCATAGACCGTAGGGTATGCTGTATTAAGCGCCGGTACTTACTAGGATATGTCAATGGGATAGGCTTTGGGTCGACGTCTCCGAAGAAGCGGCGGATCGGGGGGAGAGAAACCAGCATGACGGGACCGGTGGCGCCGATAACGAGAGAGTAGAAGATAGCGGGCTTCTCGTGGGAGGCCCAGCGGAGGTATCGGAGGGGAGTAGACCAGAACTGAGGGGTAGTCATTGTTGCGACGCGGTAGGGCGACGAGAAAGAATTTGCGGGTTATCGGAGCCTGGCGGTGGATATGGGATGCGCGGATCCAGGGTAAGTCGTCAATTGGATGGACGGAGGAGGAGGGATGCAATTGGTGTCCTTCCGAAATGTGTTAAAAGAGGACGTCGAGCGATTGCGCTGCTGGGCGAGGGGGAAACTGAGCAGGTGAGGTGAGGTTGAAAGTAGTGACGACAAGCTCGGACCGAAGTTCGACCAACCAAGGCGGCAGATTACATAGAGTGCCAGTTGAGGTCTTGGCGCTCCGTCCAAACACGTCGCCCACTTGGAGCGGACTTACGCAAGACTATATCTTGGATCTTACTTCTTCTTCGACAACTGCAGCTTGATTGACATTCTCTCTTTTCCTGTGGTGATATTATCCTCGGTCATTTTGTCTCCGGTCCGCTGTGCGGAAGCTTCACAATGCGCTGGTGTCCGTCTCTTATGCTCTTTGGCTTCTTGGCCGCTGTCAATGCTCTAAGTAGTTCGGGGAACCGATTGCTGGTTGTTTTGGAGGATGCGGCGGAGAAGGGGCTATATTCTACGCTGTGGAGGGATTTAGAGGGTATGGCAATATTCAATATTTGTGTATATCATCGAATGCTTGCTAATTGCTTCACTTGACAGCTCGAGGTTACAATCTCATCTTCGAATCTCCCAAGAATGAACAGCTTTCCTTGTTCGAGCTTGGAGACAGAGCTTACGACCATGTTCTTGTTCTCCCTCCCAAGTCGAAAGGTGCGCCAAAAGTTCACCTAGCCATCCAGTGCGGGCAGCAAACTGACCGTTGACAGGCTTCGGGCCTTCCTTAAGCCCTAAGAACCTCGTCGACTTCATTAACAGCGACGGCAACGTTCTCCTCGCTCTCTCTGGGAAGTCCACAACCCCCAGCGCCGTCAGCTCCCTTCTTCTCGAATTCGATATACACCTCCCCACTGACCGTTCCTCCGTCGCGGTCGACCACTTCAACTACGATACCATTTCTGCCTCGGAGAAGCACGATGTCCTCCTCCTCGAGCGCCCTGACAAGCTTAGACCCGATACAAAGGATTTCTTCAGCGGCGAGGGCATATTGGCTATTCCAGGCGCCAGCCCTCACACTCTCGGTGACACTTCGCTCCTTGCGCCCATTTTGCGCGCCCCCACAACCGCCTACAGCTACAACTCAAAGGAAGATGCGGGATCAGTTGAAGATGTCTTTGCGACTGGTTCCCAATTGGCTCTTGTGTCCGCTCTGCAGGCTAGGAACTCCGCCCGCTTCACTCTGCTCGGGTCCGTGGAAAGTTTGCAGGACAAGTGGTTCTCCGCTACTGTTAAGACACCGGGTGGTAAAGAGGTTAAGACTGCCAACCAGGAGTTCGCGAAGCAGCTGACTGCCTGGACATTCAAGGAGACTGGTGTCCTTAAAGTTGGAAAGATTGAACATCACCTGGCCAAGGATGACCTGACGGTGAAAGACCTGAACCCCACTATCTACCGGGTAAAGAACGAGACCGTATGAGACTGTCCACTTCCCTTCGTACACTCACACGCACACTAACTATTCTACAGGTCTTCTCCATCGAAATCTCCGAATACGTGTACGACAAATACATTCCTTTCGAAGTCCCCACCAACGACGCCCTCCAGCTCGAATTCACCATGCTCTCACCCTTCCACCGGCTAAACCTAAACCCTGCAAAACAAACCGAAAACAGCACCATTTTTAGCGCCCAATTCACCGTGCCCGACCAGCACGGCATCTTCTCCTTCCGCGTCAACTACAAGCGGCCCTTCCTCACCAACATCGAGGAGAAGCATGAAGTCACTGTCCGCCACTACGCTCACAACGAGTACCCGCGCAGCTGGAAGATTAGCGGCGGCTGGGTCTGGATTGCGGGTCTTTGGTCTGTTATCGGAGGTTTTTTGACCTTTGTGGTTGTTTGGCTGTACTCGGCGCCTATATCTACTGAGGGCCAAAGGAAGAAGACGCAGTGAGGTAGCTGCGACTTTCTTCTTTTGTGTATTTGTTTGAATGATCTTTGTATGAACAGACCAGAAAAATATTGAAGTTTATATGAAAGTTGATTAGACTAACCTTGGTTGATATTTTGTGTGGCTTATTCATGACTGATAAATAATTATGCAGGAACTTGGAAGAACAGTAAACCTGATATACACACATATGATCAATAATATACATCTCCCAAGAAAAACGTAAAACTCCAACCCATGCTATAAGAGGGGAGAAAAGGACCGAAAACTCCGGCAGAGCTCAAAGCCACAACAAAACAATGCAAGAGACATATAACTGTCCTATCATGTAACAACACCTCTCTTTCCTCAATCTGATATTCCACTTTCACATTAGTTCCATGGAGCCCCTCACAGTCCCCGCGTCTTCTCCGGATCCATCTGCACCTCATCTCCACTAATCTCTCTGACAGTCTCAAACGCCGGTTTACCAGCGTACAGCTGCTGCGACGGACCGGACTTGCCATCGACTTCCTTGGACATATTGAGGGGTGCGTTTCCGCGAAACCGTTTGCGCATGTCGATTAGGCCACGTCTAAGAACATGGAAATGTCAGTCTTTGTTGATTTGTTGGATAAAACGCGCAGAACGATGAGGAGGGATGGGAACTGACTTGCACTCGCCGAAGCCTTTCCGCAGCTGTTGACATTTAACCGGTAACTCGTCGGCGAGGGGCGAGCTGAGGCACTCGCGCGGGGTGTGGCGCTGAACCATGATGCAGTCGGACTGTTGGAGACATTGAGCTAGGGCGTCGCCTATCAAGAAATGGTATTAGAGGGGTCCCGACCTCCATTGCAGAGTGTTGGTCATGTCATGTTGTCGGTTGGGTAAAGGGTGCGTGCTCAACCGGTCTCTGGGAGGGAAGGTATGCAAATGACTTACGCAACGCAGCACAAGAGTTCGGCATCTTGGATATGATGCGGCCAATGCCCTTAACAAAGTCGAAGGCTGCGCGGAGTGGGTGGCCGAGATACAGTCACCCGCGATGCGGCCTGATCTCCGCAGGCAAAAATTCACTGGTCAGTTCCTGGATTAGGTCAGCGTCATCACATGAAAATGAGGGCCATGACGTCGCGGCGATTGCATGAGCTTCTGCCGTCGCGCCTGGGGGCTTAAGGGATATTTGTTGTTCTCGCCATTGAACACCATGAACTTTTGTTTTTGCCACCAATCCCGGGGACTAGTTGCCTCTCGATAACAACTTTGCCAATATGGCCCGTGTACCAGTTATCGGGCGACTTTTCTGGTTTGAATACCTTGCGCTTTTTGGATCGTTGCTCTTGGTGCTGCTCGAATGGATAATTCATATTATAACCTTCTGCCTTCGTTCGTGGCCACATGATTATCCCTCTTCCGTGAGGAATCTAACTTGAGATAGCTGAGCCGATTATCAACTTCTGCTACGAGCGGTCTAAGACCGTGTTCAATCTCATCATAGCCCCCGAGAGCCCAGAGAAACAGGGGCCGGAGAAACGGATCGCGAATGCGGTTGCTCATGCCTCAGACTTCACCGAAATTTGCTCTATATTTGGTTATGAGGCAGAGGAGCATATTGTTCATACCCGAGACGGGTATTTGCTAGGCCTGCACCGATTGCCCTATCGCAAAGGCGAGGAAGGGAAACCGGTCAACCAGGGAGAAGGAAGCGTCAAGAAAAAGGTCGTCTATCTCCATCATGGCTTGATGATGTGTAGTGAGGTCTGGATATGTCTAACGGAGGAAGAGCGCTGTCTTCCGTTCCAGCTGGTGGAGCGAGGGTACGACGTTTGGTTAGGGAATAATCGAGGCAACAAATATTCGAAAAAGTCCACAAGATGCTCCCCGCTTTCGAATGAGTTTTGGGACTTCTCCATTGATCAGTTTGCTTTCCACGATATCCCCGATAGCATAAACTACATCCTCGAGTTAACATGCCAGCCCTCCCTGTCATATATTGGCTTCTCGCAGGGGACGGCGCAAGCTTTCGCCACTCTCTCCATCCACCCGCAGTTGAATCGGAAGATCGATGTCTTTGTGGCTCTCGCTCCTGCAATGGCACCTGCACGGATTTCAAATCCGGTTGTCGACTCCCTGATGAAAGCTTCACCGAATTTCATCTTCCTCCTATTTGGCCGGCGCAGCATCCTTAGCTCAACCACAATGTGGCAGACCATCCTCTATCCCCCGATTTTCATGCGGATCATTGATACGTCGCTTTCCTTCCTTTTCAACTGGAAGTGTAAGAATATTAGCCGTAGCCAGAAGCTCGCGGGTTATTTGCATTTGTTTTCTTTCACCAGCACCAAATCCGTGGTACATTGGTTCCAGATCATCCGCAACAGGAACTTCCAGTTTTACGACGACGAAATTTATGCGCCATTTAGCATCGTGGCAAGTGAGCGATTTTACAAGCCTGTCAAGTATCCGACGAGAAACATCAAGACTCCCATCGTCTTGCTGTATGGGGGGAGTGACAGTCTTGTTGACATCGATGTGATGCAGAAAGAGCTTCCGCGTGGTACAACAGCCAAGATCATCCCAAAATACGAGCACCTGGATTTCTTGTGGGCAAGCGATGTGCCGGAGCTGGTCTTTGGCCATGTGTTCGAGGCTTTGGATCGGTATAGCTCCACCAAAGGACTCCAGGATGGAAAAGCAAACGGTGTCGTGAATGGTACCGACATACGTGTAGCGGCCTGAACCTAAATCTGCAGACGCAAGGAGTAATCAATGTTCCTGCCGATGGTAGCGGGGCTAAAGTGATGCTAGCTTGGCCTTTTCAATCAATGCCATTCTTCTGTTGTCTCGTGCATGAGACATTGAGTCTCGAGGTCCCGATTGTACAACGCATTGCATATGTATAGGGCCTAAAGCGATGCTTCGTAGAATCCTGGTCTAGAGCAATTGGACTGACGTCGCGTTGGCCCTTGACAGAGAGCGGTCGTCATTCTTGAAACCATATGTCCCGAAATGACTGATTTGAGCAAAATGTTATTGACCCAGTTCCCTCTTATCTCGCGATGCATTCCTGTAGATGTATTGAATGTGATGAGTGAAGTGTAATTCGGAACGGTCCGTGTGGGGTCACAAAGATGATGCCTAATGCCGAAGTACTTCCAGGAGTCAAGTAGGGTTGTGACAATTGACTAGGGGCCTTACTGGAAGAGAAAGAAACATTCATGCATGGAGGGGATGTTTGCGAAGGCTGTACTTACTGAATTGAGGTCGTTTTCTCGCCTGCTTGGACTGGAGCCTAGGAAGCTGATCCGTCCCTGGCAGCGATGAGTTGTTCGGTTCCTGGTCTCAAGCCTGGCGATCATACGCGGATTGTTGGAGAGAGATCTCATGTCCGATGACAGATAGGGATGATGCGTTGGTTTTTGTCGCAGTAGCTAGTCTGAGCCAATGTGACGACGAGGCATGAGAAGGAAGGGCAGAAGACAAGGGTCGGATCCTTCCCAATCGGTCCAGGAGGGATTCCCTCGATGAAGTTGTTCGATTGCTTCCGACTGAGTACTCCGTATAGCGGTCGCCAATCCGCCCGTCAGGCCTCGCAGCAAGAATCAGACTTCAATATGACATGGTGCTTCAAGTTTCGACTATTTATTCTCCACCATACCGTTTATTGACAATGTGATGTATTCAATCTCCATCCCAGCTCTGCACTTCCATTCATCTCTTTTCATCATTATTCTTATTGCTCGCCTTCTCCCTCTGATACCCATTGTTGAGGTCAAGTTATCTTCAGGACTCTTTTTTCACTTATTGGACAGTCTCTAAAGCACTCCTCCTCGGTCCGAGTTAGAGTTTGTGGTTCCGAACATTTCGAGTTCACCGCCATCCAGCGTGCCCTCGTATCTCGTTTGAAGAGTTCCGTTGAAGGGAAAAAAGAGAAAGCTAGAGAAGCTGGAAGCACAGGGAAAAAGCAAACACGGCGCAAGCCCACGAGCATTTTTGGTATTGCATCATTGTTGGTGCAGTGACATCCTTCAGGCTTAATTCAGCTTCCTCCAGACCCAAGACCCGAATTTTTACCCTTTGCTGCGCTCCCCACAAATCGTCAACAAACTAACGGACTGTCCTTTCCGTCTTGCGACTGCCGCACTAACTGGAGTCGGCCTGGCTGTGCCTTCGCCCCCACCGGTACTCAATCGCGCTCGCTCCATCGAACTGGTCGACCGTTCGTTCGCTCCGCCGCATTTCGTTCTCGAACCTCTCACGGACGCACACTCTCGCTTCCTCCCGACCTCTACCTTCCACTTCCCTCGTTTCTCCTCCCGCATTAAGCGCACCTTCTTTCCCAGGACTACCCAATTGGTCGGCAATTGATTTATATCGAGACCGATGTAACGGATCGCGTGTCGTTATCCTTGCTCAACCAGCTCACCCCCGCTGCTTTACCTCCAAACGAATCGGCCCATTGTCCGCCAGGAGATCCGTCGATTGCCCGAGACCTGCGCATTGCAACGGATCCGCGAAGCTGCAGCTTCTCTGCCTCCCAGGAACGATTGTGAGATACCAAGCTACTCGCGGCTACTGCATAGTACAACAAACAGTTACGGACACGGTTGCTGGACGGTGTCGCTCGCCATACCTTTTGGTCATTGAGAAAGGCAATTCTAGTTGAGGAATTTGGGTCTTAGCTGCTGGTATTTCAATTTCCAGTTTCAATGCGGCCACAGTGAGTCTAGTCCCATAGTTTGGACCAAGTCGATGCAAATACTAACCTTGTGTCACCGGCAGACGAGAATACCATATTGTCGTGTTAGGCGCTGGTAGGCCATCCTCTTTGGCAAGAAATATGCCCAAGACCACGCACTGACTCTCCCGCGAAATAGGAGGAGTTGGTAAAAGTTGTCTTACTGGTAAGGACTATGAACTTCCGCGGACCCCCGCATCAGGGCACGTTCGGGTTGGGAGCCACCGTTTCCTGATGCTTGATAGCGCAATTTGTACAAAATGTTTGGATTGAAAGTTATGACCCGACCATTGAAGATTCATACCGCAAGCATATTGAAGTAGATGTAAGTCTGCTGTCCTATTTGTGGTGGTTTTTCGAGTGTTAATTTCTTCTAGGGCCGACAATGTATACTGGAAATGTATGTGCGGTTCCTGGTCGATGGAGTTTTTGAAGATGTTGTTCAAGCTAACCTTGGAGTGAACAGTCTTGACACGGCAGGGACAGAACAATTTAGTAAGTCCACTTCTCTTAATCTTAAGCGTTGATTTTCATTAACATGTTTCTAGCGGCCATGAGGTAATCAGTGCGCCCTGTCTAAGTTGCCGGTATCCTTTAATACCAGCGAGTGTCTATAGCTCTTCGAGTATATATTGGTTTCCTAGTGCTAACACCTCGTTCCATCCAGGGAGCTATATATGAAGCAGGGACAAGGGTTTCTGCTTGTATTCTCCATTACGAGCATGTCCTCTCTAAATGAACTGTCCGAGCTACGAGAACAAATTATCCGCATCAAGGATGATGAGAATGTCCCGATTGTCATTGTCGGCAACAAGTCGGACTTGGAGGAGGACCGGGCAGTGCCACGTGCCCGCGCATTTGCCCTTTCCCAGAGCTGGGGCAGTGCGCCTTATTACGAGACGTCGGCTCGTCGACGAGCCAATGTCAACGAGGTCTTCATCGACCTCTGCCGGCAAATTATCCGAAAGGATGCCCAAGGAAGCTCAACGACCGATTACGACGTTGCACCACGCAAACGCGAGGGCCAAAGCCGGCAGGAGAGAAAACAGAGACGGCGACAGACTAAGCGCAAAGGACCCTGCGTGATTCTGTGAAATAACTGATCAGCCTTATACGACTCCAAATGTCCCAACTTCCCAACCTCATGATTCTCAACGACTGCACATACTGATGTTCGCAATAAAATATGATACCAGCCTCATTTACCATTCTGTCTCACCAAGTACTTTCGACGTCATTTTTACGATAGATTATGTTTGCTACCGCCGTTTCTCTTCATTTTTGTCCTTGATGCACTATACTTCTGTTAACTTTCAGGAATGGAAAAGTTTATTATGATTCATAGAATTTATTTGCCTCTCTGCTTCTCCATCTTCACATTTGACATTATCGCCGTTAAGCACTGAAAACGACTTGGGATTACTGATGAGAAATAGGGCCGGTGGATGACCTCCCTATACCTTGAACTAGCCCTCGCGTGATTAAAGCAGCAAAACGCTCACGTTTTTACAGAGCTCGCAGTGCGCCTTTATGCGCGATGCCTGATGTCGTGTCTTGGGCCGTACCATGGATCCTGATATCGGTTGTGGACTGTCCTCCGGAGCTCACAATCCCTCGATAGGAGAAGCCCACCGCGTTGACTAGGTTTGAAACACTGTACGGGCTAAAGGGTGCCTCACCAGACATCATTTCCCGGACAGCGGAGATTCCTCCCAGAATAACCTCAAGCTCAGGACGACGACGTTTCCTAAGTTTCATGGCGTCAAGGCAATCTCCCCCTTATAGAGCTCAGCGAGAGGCCTTCAACAACGCTCGAAGAAAGATGAGGCTCTGAGCTCATGGGTTTGGTGAAACAGGAACTGTATCTATTTTAGTAGGTGTTCTGCGCCTGTGAATGGTGTGTCCAAGCTGCTCCTACCATGGCTACGGCCTGGCTCAAATACGGAGCCCAGTTCCTGAACTCTGATAGCTTCAAGTGACTGAGAACAAAACTAAAACCTCACAAAACTAAAACCTCATTATTTGCAAAGCTTAACAGTGAATCACAGCAGGGGAGGCAAAATTCTGTCAGTTATAAACCCCTCTCCCACCCAGTTCTCTCTTCTCCTTCTCACCACCTTCCACTATCTACATTCTACCCACTACTATCGAGCAACTCGTTTCTAAACAACTTTACCGATCCCACCAAACCGTTTTCGACTACAGCACTCACAATGTGCTTTACTCGCATCACCCACACCGTTCTCTTCGCCGTGGCCATCGCCAAGGCCACCGCCACGGTGGCTTCTTTCTCCTTCGCTGCATCCGACACCATCCCCGTGGCTGCCCTCAACAAAGCCGTGGACAGCATGAAGCAAGTCCCCCCTCTGGCAACCTACCCCGTCAGTATCAAGCACGACTCAGCACTGTCGACCATCTACAGTGACTGGGCGTCCTTCAAAGAGGGAGCGGCATTCGTCTTCAAGGCCGACATGGACATCGACTGCGACGGGATCAACTACCAGTGCGATGGAAACCTCGATGGGCAGCCTCTCACCAACTGGGGCGCCCTCTCCGCCTACGAGGTCCCCTTCATCGTGATCCCCAACCGATTTCTCGAGGCCAACCCGACGGCCACACCCGGAAACAACGTTGCAGCCATCATCTGGTGAGTCATCCTTCCATCTATCATGGACTTGTATGGACTGACATATCACAGCAACGGCAATATGTACTACGGTATCCTCGGAGATACCAACTACAACGACCCGCAGGTGACGGGCGAAGCCTCCTGGCTTCTTTCTCGCACCTGCTTCCCCGAGGCAGATCTGAACGGCAACCGTGGTCACGACGAACCCGACGTGACTTACATCCTCTTTGTCGGCGATCAGGCCGTCCTCCCCGACACCGCCCACGACGACAAGTACATCACCGACTTCAGCACGCTTCGCTCCACGGGTGACCACCTTGTCACCTCCCTCCTTGGGAACCTGGGTATCCCACTCCTCGCCCCGGGTTCCCACCCCAACGACACCCAGGGTGGTTCCGACCCCGACAGCCACCCTGGCAACGAACTCGACTCTGGCGCCGCAAAGGCGCTTCCTGGCGCCATCCTGGCATCTTTCTTGGCTTTGGTGGTCTTGGTCTCCTCAAACTGACCAGGTTTAAACCTGGCCTTGCCCCTTGCCCCTTGCCCCTTGCTCCCCTTGTTCTAACAGGCTTGTGCTTTTTGTTTCCCCTCTGTTAACACTCTTTCTCCTTTGCTTTGTTTTGTTCTCTTTTTCCTTTACATTTACAAATTTTCAAAAACATGTGGTGTCGGTTTCCCAGTTTGTCGCCTTGCCCGGTCTGGATACCTTTTTCCTCATATGTCGTGTTTTCCCTCAAATTGAAGAGGTTTTCTGAGTCAATGGGGTTTTAATGGCTCCGTGGCTTGGGCAAAGCAGAGGCGTTATGGCGTGTGGGCGTTCATATTTCATTGCATTACTCTCCAGCTTGTTATATACCCAATTTACTTTAATAAAATAGTCTAGCTTGTAGGCTTTTTATGCTATGTATGGTAAAGCCTATTGTAGGTACTGTCGAGGACTCTTCTAAGTTATCTGCTTTATTGTATCAGATCATCCTCTTGTCCACCAATGGCTTTTTCCGTATCGCCCTTTTGCTTTACAATGGTCTTTTGAGCCATTTCTAGTCCCCTTCTGTTGATTTCGTAGCCATCCGAAAGCAGAATATGTAGCCCTATTGTTTTGCTTGTCAAGCTTGAAACATTTTCTCCCATGGCTCCCGTTTTCTTCATACCGCGCCTTTATCTTCGGCCACTTTTCACGGTAGCTTGAAACTTTATCATCAAAGATACGTCGCTCATCGCTTCGCCTCTAGAGTCGAAGCCGGCTTGCTCAACATTTAAGTATGTAAAGTCTCGACAGAACAGCTTCTACCCAAACCTCTTAATCAACCACCATCCATTCCGTAGCTTCTTCCTCGAGGATTTCTCAACGCCCATCGCTGGGATTTCATTCCCTTATCTACATTATTAGATATAATTGTGTCTGGCCAGATCAATTTAAAGCGCATCCGCAGAACCACCTGGAATGGTCTGAACTTCGGTCCTAGCGAGAAAACCACCCATATCGAAGACCAGCAAATCTTTAAATAAACGTAACCAAATTCAAGAGGCACTGCTCTACACACGGCCACAGATTTATCAAGCAAGATCTTCGATATCCTTCCCTTCTTGGATAACCGGGATCTCACCCAGCTTGCTCTTTGCCGTTCCAGCTTCTGGGTATCATCTAGCATTCACTCCTAAGCTTCCTTACTCTATAACATTCTACGCCAGAGTCATACCCGCTTCACGCTCTGAAAATCTTGCTCTGGGCAGGTGCTGAACTGAATTCTCGGTCTACAAGTCCGAAGATTGGCCACTTCTGAGGAGTCACCAGGGACTCTGCTGATTCTATTATGCAGCCATACTATGCAACACTGGTAAAAATTCTAATCGAAGTCTTCCGTGACGAGAGTAGACAATAATTGAGCCCGTCGGAGGCAAAGGGAGTGGGGTTGGATAGTTTTGGGAGGCAGCGGGATGTAATTCTGGCCGTTGACACCGGCCTGAGGAAACCCTAAGTCGCCGAAGCCTGGCAAGGAGCTGTTCTCCCTTGAAGTGAGTTTCAAGTTTGCTTAATTCGTTTAATATAAGATATATTTATTTGAAAACCCTGTAGCCATTCCCATTGTCGACCGGAACAGAATGAAAACCAAACGGAACGGACTCTACATCCTGAACACCCCAAACCTTGTCTGTACATCATCCACCTTTCCGCCCAGTGCAGCGGACAAACTCAAACCCAGGATGCGTCTTGTATGTGACGGCGGGATGACGCCATCATCCCATAGCCGTGCAGAGGAGAAAGTTGCCTCAGATTCGCGATCAATACGGTCCTTGAGCTCGGGGTCTGCTGTGCGGCCGACGGCCTCCATGACGGAGGAGAGCTGCTCAGACCCCATGACGCCGATTTTGGCGTTAGGCCACATAAAAAGGAGGCGAGGGGAGTAGGCACGTCCGCTGTAAGATCTCGTTAGCTATCTAAGGATTCTAGGAGGAGAGAAAAGGAGCATACCACATTCCATAGTTCCCTGCACCGGCACTGGAGCCGAACACAACTGTGAATTTGGGCACATCGGCACAGGCTACGGCGGTAACGAGTTTCGCGCCGTTCTTTGCAATGCCGCCCTTTTCCGCGTCGGCACCGACCATGAAGCCCGAGATGTTTTGAAGGAAGACGAGGGGAATCTTGCGCTGCGCGCAAAGTTCGATGAAATGTGCGCCCTTGAGAGATGACTCGGAGAAAAGGATACCATTGTTGGCCACAATACCCACTTGGTGACCGTGGATGCGGGCAAAGCCGGTGACAAGTGTTGTTCCATAGTCGCGCTTGAACTCGGCAAACTCACTACCGTCAACGATGCGAGCTATGACTTCGTGGACAGGAATTTGACGGCGGAGGTTTGTGCCTACTATACCGTTGAGCTCTTCGGGGTCGTAGAGGGGCTCTTTTATGTTGTCACTGTTGCTTGTGAGGGATATATTGTTTGCAGTTGTCGTCCTCGGGTAGTTGAGATTGGAGATGGAGCGGCGCGCTAGTACGAGTGCATGGGCGTCATCGACGGCTAAGTAGTCTGTCACACCAGAGATTGTGCTGTGAAGTTGACCACCTCCTAGATCCTCTGCTGAGACAACCTCACCAGTAGCAGCCTTGACGAGAGGAGGGCCAGCAAGGAAGATGGTACCCTGATTCTCGACGATGATAGTCTCGTCGCTCATAGCCGGAACGTAGGCCCCTCCAGCTGTACACGGACCCATGACGACTGAGATTTGAGGTATACCCTGCGAGCTCATCCTCGCCTGGTTGAAGAAGATACGGCCAAAATGTTCTTTATCGGGGAAGACATCGGCCTGGTGCGGGAGGTTAGCGCCTCCCGAGTCAACCAGGTAGATGCAAGGGAGCTTGTTCTCCTGAGCAATGGCCTGTGCACGAAGATGCTTCTTCACCGTGATGGGGTAGTATGTGCCGCCTTTGACGGTGCTGTCATTTGCAACAATCATACATGTGACTCCTTCAACAGTCCCGATTCCAGTAATAATTCCACCTGCAGGGACATCATCTCCTGAATATACCTCATGGCCGGCCAGCTGTGAGAGCTCGAGGAAGGATGTCCCTGGGTCGATGAGCGCAGTTACTCGATCCCTAGGGAGCATCTTCCCTCGGGCAATGTGCTTATCTTTCGCTTTTTGTGGTCCACCTTGCGCAATTGTGCTATGAATTTGATTCATCCGATCCAGCACTTCTTGCATTTGCTGTGCATTTTCTTTGAAGTCAGGCGACGAGGTATCCACCGCAGTAGGGAGTACGGAGATGGCGGAGGCATGATGTGCGTGTGTGTAGCTGGCGATGGACCGGGCTGAAGAAGCATTCCCCTGTGTTGAGACGTTATAAGGCTGTCGTGAGGGTGAAAGGATGATTCGTCGCGGAGCTAGTCTGCCAGCGCTGACTATGGACGAGGTCCAACTCCTGCGGAGGAGTGGAGCGGGCGCGCGCATTCTGGGGTTGGAGGAGACACAGCAAGAGCAAGAGTCGTAGAGTTTCTAAGCTAGAGCATGGTCTTCTGAATGTATTAGCTGGAATAAATCGAACTTGAAGATGTGAAATCAGAAGAGGCAGATATATGAAGAGTCCGAGAGTGAGCGATGATGCGGTGGGTTTGCGGAGAACGATTGAGTGCGGAGAAGCGAGGGTTGCCGTGTTTAGCCGCGGGGTCTCCCGACTTCCATTGCGCTCCCTGCCCTTTCTATATCTTCATCTCCTCAGTTCCTATCATATGAAGACTTAACCATCCGGCGCATTATACTATCCTTTTATCCTTGTATTGACCATGGCTACCACGCGCCTCCCCTTTCTGCTGCGCTCCCTTCCTTCCAGAGCTCCAAGGTTCACGAAACCCCTCATTCCCGCCGTCCGAACATATGCAATATCAAAGCACCCAAAAGGATTTGAGCCTCCTTCTGAAGATGACTTGTTAGAGCTACGAGAACGAGTCCAAGAATTCACAAGTAAGTTTGTGCTCTCTCATTCAGGCTGGAATACGACGCTTATTCATGTCCGACCAGGGCGGGAGATCCCCGAGGAAGTCGCCGCGCAAACCGACGCCCAAAATGAATTTCCTGCGGATATGTGGGAAAAGATGGGTGACGCTGGGTAGCTCTTCGCATCCTCACAGTTTGTTCTATGGTCTAATAACAGTTGCTAGGTTTCTAGGTGTGACAGCGGAGGAAGAATATGGAGGTCTCGCAATGGGGTACCAAGCTCATTGTGTGGTGATGGAAGAAATCAGCCGAGCATCAGGTATGGGATTTCCTCCTAGATAAATTATATCAGACCGTCTCTGATATATATCCTTCCACCTTAGGCAGCATCGGTCTCTCCTACGCAGCACACTCTCAACTTTGCGTGAACCAGCTCTCCTTGAATGGGAGCCCCGAGCAAAAGAAGCGCTTTCTTCCTGGCTTGCTCTCCGGCGAGAAAATCGGTGCATTGGCCATGTCAGAACACTCGGCCGGTTCCGACGTTGTGAGCATGAAGACGACCGCAAAGGAAGTTGATGGCGGATGGGTGTTGAATGGAACAAAGATGTGGATCACAAACGTCAGTCCACACGTCTCATTCATACATAGAATACAGCTAACTAAGTACTCAGGGTCCCGATGCCGACTATATCGTGGTCTACGCCAAGACAGAGCCTGAAAAGGGCTCCAAAGGTATCACCGCATTTGTCGTAGAGAAGACATTCGAGGGCTTCTCTTGCGCTCGTAAGCTTGATAAACTTGGAATGCGCGGATCCAACACAGGTGAACTCGTATTCGAGGACGTCTTCGTCCCCAAGGAGAACCTTCTAGGCGAAGTGAATCGTGGTGTCAAGGTCCTAATGGAAGGACTTGATCTAGAGCGCCTTGTCCTCAGTGCTGGACCACTAGGGTAGGATATGATGTACTACCCTTTGCATAGAATTATGCCTGACTTCTATCTTTACAGAATCATGCAGGCTGCCCTGGATTTGGTTCTCCCATACACGCACGTCCGCAAACAATTCGGGACCCCCATCGCCCACAACCAGCTGATCCAGGGCAAACTAGCGGACATGCATACAAAGCTCGCCGCTTCACGCGCCTATACATATGCCACCGCCCGCCATGTCGATAGTTTTGCCTCACTCGGAGCTGCAGCGATCCGTACACAAGACTGCGCGGGAGCCATCCTATATGCAGCCGAGAGGGCTACCGAGTGCTCTCTCGATGCAATCCAGCTTATGGGCGGTAATGGGTACATCAATGAGATTCCGGCTGGACGGTTACTTAGGGACGCGAAGTTATACGAGATTGGTGCCGGCACGAGCGAAATCAGACGGATGGTTATTGGACGTGCATTTAACAAGGAGTACGCTCAATAATGAGGAAGAGCTTTTGTGAGCTGTATTGTAGCTAGAATGCGGTTTGCTTTAGGTGTCTAGGAATACATAAGAATAAACGTGTTTTCATACAGAGAGTCAAAGAGCATAATTCATGAGTCTTCAGTTATTTCTTGTTTCGTGCAGACCTCCGGACCGGGGGTGTTGTAGTTTGAGATTGCTTGGACGACATCAACCGTTTCGATTTTGGCTGCGTTTCAGCGACCGCGGTGTTCTGGTTCTTATCTGGTTGTTCGCCCACTGATACAGACGCCTTGCGTTTTCGACCCCTACGAGATGGTGTGGGTGCAGGGGCTTTCGTCTCAATTTCCGCGGGTGTCACGGCGGCAGTTTCATTTCTGGTAGGTCCTTGATCCTCCTCAGTGATCGGTTGCAAGGGGCGATTTACTTCATCTCGTGGAGGTATTGCGAGATCAGAATTCTTCGAGTGGACAGGTAGATCAGGCGGTGGATTCACAACCACTTGGGCGTGGAATGGTGTCGAGTACAGCGGTTTTTCGGGCTTGTCACCCGCATCAATCACTTCGACATCGGACGTATCATCAACTAACGGCGGCACATCTAGCCCAGGCTCGCTTTCTTCCACCGAAGCAACATCCAATACTTTGGGGACCGACTTCCAGCCGCGCAGGCGGCCAATGGCAGGTTTCGCGTTCCGGAAAATTTCCCTCCAGTTTTTGAGCAGGGAGACCTTCTCCCCCTCGCCTGGCGCATATATCTCCACGATATCCGTGTCGTCGGCCGGGTGTCTCCAGGCGACTCCCTGGAAGGACGCCGTATCCGTTATCAAATTATCCGAAATTTTTCTTCGCTTTGAGGGAAGAGCGTCCAAAGGTGCTGCATCCTTAAGTGGCAGGACTCCCATGGCGCGTAGCCTGCGCACGGCCGTAGGGTCTTCATCATAGTAGTCGTCGGACAGGTCTTCCCAGTCGCTAAAGAAGTCCACAGTTTCGAGAGAGGGGTCCTCCGGAAGGATGGGGTCATGAGTCGCGGCTGCGGCTAGATCGTCCTGAAGCATTGGTGTCAATTTTTGGAGTCAAGGGGGAAAGTAGTCGAAAGCAAGCATACTGCGGCCGTTGGGTCCGACTCTTCGATCCAGAAGATATCGTCGTCATCGAACTCTTCAAAAAAGTCCTCATCGTCGGAAGACATCTTAGGTAGGAACGAACGAGGGTACGTATAAAAACGAAAGAGCGTGTGGGTCAAAAGACAAACGACGTATGGCCAGGGCAAAGAGAAATGCAAGGCTCAAGTGAGACCCACAATCACTCGAGGGTTGATTAAGACGATAATGATGGGAATCCTGAACACAATGCGCCCGGATGATGAGGTCAGAGCAGCTGAGCGCTTGCCGACAGACTTAGCCAAATGAAAAGTGTTACAGTCACGTGCACTGGTTCTCCGCATCAGCGCGTCTTTTCAGGTTGCCCCGCAATCCGCATCCCAGGTTAAGCCGACGCAAACCGGGACGGCTTGGATCGCCCTTCATTCAAGCAGCGGAGCGGAAGCTGGTGAGGTCCCAACATGATCTACCAGTTTTCTTTCGCATATCTTCGATTGACCTCCAGTTTATCTTCTTGAAACATGCAAATCCCTCTCTCTGTCTAGCACATCTTGGGACATTGAGTTGCTATCTTCTGCTATGCCGCTCTCCCTTCTCCGCACTTCCGCCCGCCTGGGGCCGACAGCCGTTGCTCGTCGTTCAAACCGAGCTGCCTCAATAGTCACCACCAACTCTTCAAGCTCGCCCCGTCCGTTAGATTCGATCTTAATTGCAAATAGAGGAGAGATTGCTTTGTATGTTCCCGTTTCTCACGTCTCCCTCGTCTACCAACTAACTATATGGAGGCGAGTTGGCCGAACAGCTTCGCACCATGGGATTCGAGTTACAACCCTGTACACAACACCAGATGCCTCAGCACAGCATGCCCTAAGCTCACCGTTTGCTTTTAATCTGGGTTCTGTTTCTGCATACCTTGATGGGGACCGTATCATTGAGATCGCAAAGGCACAGGGATGTCAAGGAATACACCCGGGTTACGGCTTCGTAAGTCACACACCTTGATTATATTGGGTAAATGCTGAGGGTTTCGATCGTTAAAGCTTAGTGAGAACTCGGATTTCGCGCGGAAATGTACAGAAGCTGGCTTAGTCTTCATCGGTCCCCCATGGAAGGCAATCGAGGATATGGGAGACAAGAGGTTGGTAGTATCCACGCTGTCGACTATTTCTGATCTTACTAATGGTACCATCTTCAGTCAATCTAAGAGGATTATGACAGCCGCGGGTGTACCGTGTGTCCCCGGTTATCACGGTGAAAACCAGGATCTAGAATTTCTCGAAGGCGAGGCAGACAAGATCAGATATCCTGTACTTATCAAAGCAATCAAGGGGGGTGGCGGCAAGGGAATGAGAATTGCCCGCTCAAAGGACGAGTTCCAGGCTCAGCTTCAATCTGCAAAGTCGGAAGCCATGAACTCTTTTGGAGACGATCATGTCCTGGTTGAAAAATACATTACCACTCCCCGACACATCGAAGTACAAGTCTTCGCTGATAAGCATGGAAACTGTGTTGCACTGGGTGAGCGAGACTGCAGTATCCAACGTCGGCATCAAAAGATCCTTGAGGAGTCGCCAGCTCCTCATCTTCCTGACGCCACGAGAAAGGACATCTGGGCTAAGGCTAGATCAGCTGCTCTCGCTGTCGGCTACGAAGGTGCCGGTACAGTCGAGTTCATTTTTGACAACGACACTGGAGAGTTCTTTTTCATGGAAATGAATACTAGACTCCAGGTTGAGCATCCCGTCACTGAGATGGTTACCGGTCAGGATCTAGTGCACTGGCAGCTGAAGGTTGCCGAGGGCGCCAAACTTCCACTTACTCAAGATGAAGTGGAAGCGAACATTGCTAGCCACGGGCATGCTATCGAAGCCAGAATCTATGCTGAGAATCCTGCTCAAGGTTTCATTCCGGATTCCGGGACGCTTCTCCATGTCCGCACACCAGAGGCTAGCGAGGATGTTCGCATTGACGCAGGATTCGTGCAGGGAGACGAGGTCTCTGCGCATTACGACCCTATGATTGCGAAGCTGATTGTTAGAGGTCGCGACCGACCAGAAGCCATTCGCAAGCTGGCTGCATCGCTAGAAGAGTACGAAGTCGCTGGTCCAATTACGAACATTGAGTTCCTTAAGACCATTTGTAAGAGCTCCGACTTTATCTCCGGAGAGGTGGAAACAGGGTACATTGAGAAACATCGTGACGAGCTTTTCGCCAGGAAAGGCATTGAACCGGAAGTGCTGGCACAAGTGGCTCTGGCTTGCCTGCATGATAGTTCCGACCTGGTTTCACGAAACACGGCGAATTTTACAGGCTCTGCCGTAGGATTTGGCCCAGGTTACCAAGAACACCACATGACCTTTACGGATTCATCAGCAGCAACAAAAGAAAGTGACAGTAGCTTTGACGTGAAAGTTCAACAAACTGGCGAAAACCTGTTCACAGTTAAGGTCGGTGAGCATGTATTTAAGCAGGTGACCAGCCACCCCAATGCAGCTTCCCGAGTCATCACCTCCTTCTTCCCCCATACCCGCCTCGATACCACTGTGATCCGTGATGGCGACTCGATTGTCGCATTCAACCGCGGTACGCAATACCGCCTTACTATCCCAAGGGCGAAATGGATGGAAAAGGCACTTGGGATGAAGGATGTCACAAACAGCGTCCTTGCCCCGATGCCATGCAAGGTTTTGCGCGTGGAAGTTCAAGCCGGAGACGTAGTGGAAAAGGACGAGCCCCTCGTTGTGATTGAGAGCATGAAGATGGAGACGGTCATCCGCAGCCCGCAGAAAGGAAGGATTGCGAAAGTTGTCCATAAACAAGGAGTAAGTCATGCAATTCCTTTCCCTTGCACATACCTGCCCGTTTTGCCTTTCTTTTCCCCTGGTAATACCAGGTCCGAGCCTGTAGCGGGGTTGGAAAGAGCTCTAGCATTACAACACACACACACACCAACAATTTGTTTGGACTGCGCAGCACGTTGGACCTTGAAATCCTGGCGGTTTTTTTTTCTCAAGGAAGCTGACCCTGGCGATTGGCGCACGGACCAATAAACAAGCTTCCACGGACCTACCTTCCTTTGGGCTTCGATTTCTTACCCCACCCATGCCTTTTAGATCAAAGTCTCGAGCGCATGCTAACTTCTTGTGTCTTTTTCAGGACCAGTGCAAGAGTGGAACACCGCTCGTTGAGTTCGCAGGCGAGGATGAGGAGTGATCGGATTGTGTGACACACACACAATTGAGGTGTTGATATTGTAGTAAGATTAGATATGGAGGGGCATTAGCCTCTGAAAGATATCGTGTATGATTTTTCTTTGCCGACGGAGTCCTGTAAGTATTTATTCCAAGGTTATAACGATCATTTTCTTTCTGCATCATTCCACTACTATCAACATGAGGCTACTATCAACATGAGGTTTCATGCAAGTCCATTACTCAGGTAGATCTATGCTTCGGGCATTCAACAAGATACATTTATTGGAAGGTCAATTCCAACCGTCATCAACATGACTCAGTGGCGAAAGTATAGCCTTGGCCTGGTTGAGGATTCATGACTCACTGATCCACTACTTTCAGAGTGGCCCTGTCACTGGGCGGCCAGGCAAAGTAGTACGCGGAGTACGATTGGGGCCCCACACGAAATGTTATGGGAATAATAACATTCGAGACGGCAGAGCCTCATCTCACCGTCAAGTCAGGGTGCAGACATTTACTCTCCATGGAGTACGCTCCACATGGACGTCAGGATATACCCACGACGGGTAAGTGCCAGCACGATGGATGCATTGACCATAGCGGAGCCTTGTGGCGATCCAGAGCTCGGGAGATACCGGGGTGGACCGTGGGCAACCTTACTCCGTACGGTAAGGATGGAATTGAGCTCTCCAGTGTTCTCGAACAAAGTGGAGGCGGGCTAGACGATGCTAAGCGGGCCTGGCATTCCTGTGATTTAGTCGGATCAGAAGTTGAAGGCAGTCTATCGGTTACATCATTTCTGATACAACAACCCATATTCTCTCTGTTACTTTGACAGCTGCAGGGCCTCATTCAGCATGGACCCAAAGGACAGATCTCGGTAGCAGAACCCACAAAATCAGCACTAGTTCACTCGGTCCCATTATTTCCCAGGTGGTAAAGGGTATCCGGACCCCAGGTCCTGCGTAAACAGACAGGAAAGGGAGATACGAATCTAGATAGGAAAGAGTAGGCAGCAGCTCCAGCGTATTGAATTGAGTAAGATAACCATATTCTCTTTCTCTGTGTTCGGCTGTAGGGAGCATTGCAAGCTATGGATTGCAACTACCTGGGAAGCAAGGCCCAGGATGTCGCGCGTGCGCCCCCCAACTGTCTAGACTCCACCCACGAGATGGTGGATTCCAGGATGGGGGTAAAATAATGGAGTGTTGAGTGACCGTAAAACTGTGGTTAAAGTGGAAATCCAAAAGAAAAATAATCATTCAGCACGGAGTTGCCATAATTGTGTAACATGCCCGAACGAGGCCTACGTACCATCTATCTTGATAGAAATTCTCAAGCTGACGGTCTCGCATCTGGGATGGCGAATGAAGGACAGATTGTGAGATTTGATATGCTGATAACAAAGTACGCTGCAGCTAGCGGCGCCGGATTGATCTGGAGGGGCTGCTGTTGTGGAAGGCTTGTGCGTATATCCCTGCTGACGAAGTGTCGATAAGAGCAACTTTATTTTTTTTAATTGCTTCATATAATAATTAGCTGCGCAATAATTAACCTAAATAGCAGCGGAAAACACCAAATTCAATTCGATGAAAAATCGATATGACAGGAAGAGAATTGATAGCTTTTCCATGGAATTGATTGTAGTAGATAGATATTCATTCCACAAGGTCACATGAACTTGTGTCAACAGCGACAGCTTCGAGGAGGCAATTGTTGCATATTGATTATTGCATTGTGCTGTGGTGATTGCGTACCCTCGACGCTGAGTCTGAAATCAGATTCCTGACCCCAGACTCGGAGACCGCTGCAGCTCGAGACGAGGGCCCCGGATTCAAGCCATGAAAGGGGCATGGACCATCATTTGCCACTGCCAATATCTTCTGGCAAACTCCGCTTCTGAAGAAACTCCAACAAGAAAGGAGTAGTTCCCCAAACGACTTGAAAGGAACAACGGCCGAACTCCGCGTTGGATGTCACGCGGAGGCGAAAAGGGTTAAAATGGAGCTAGCGGAGCTTCTAGACCCACCGATGGGGAGATCCTACAACGTTAGTAGGATCGTTGCAGCGGTTTGGGGCCTGGCCAGGGCCCTGAGGCCATCCACCTGACATCGACATTTTTTCTGGTCGGATGATTAATTGTTTGAAAGCCAGCAAAGTCCAGGGGGAAATTACAATGATGGAGCATCTGAATCTGACCAGTTGATGAACAAGCACCAGTCAGATCGATCACGTTTGTAGCAGATCTGGTATTACTCGGCCTCCAGCAGAGCAGGATCTCTGAGATCGTTTCCATAGAAGGCAACCCGCTTGTAACAATCAACATACATTCCCAACTCTTCCGGGGATTCGTCATCTTCTAATTTTGTTTTTATCATTTCTATTTGGATTTTCTTTTAGACTTTGCCGCTCTGTGGACACCTTGGCCTCTGCGCTTTGTGGGTTGTGACCACAGACTTGCCGTGGCTGAGGATTTCAGATCTGCTCAAACACCCCTTGACTGAAGGGCAAGCGGCCCAGCTTAAAAGCTGGTTCTCGCGTCTCCCTCTCAGAGGTCAAGAACCTGAACTGTACATACCCTCTTCGATCCCTCGGCGTCTGCCTACACTTGCTACCACACCTCCCCCACCCCTCTCAATACGCGAGACAACCCCACCGCGGCGTCAATTCCACCTTTATCTACTTCGACTGCCCACAATGTTTAGACCCGCGGTCGCTCGTCAGGCCGCTAAGGCTCTTACACAGACTACTCGTCCAGCTACGCTAGCTGTGGCGCCACGGTACTTCCTCCGCCCTCTCTCTACAACAGTGCCCCGCGCCCAGAAAGACGATAAGAAGGACCCATTGGTGCAGGCGACCACCAAAGCTCCCGAGGGTGCTGCCGGCGAGCACGAGGGTAAATACGCCCGTACCGATGAAAGCGTGGTTATTGAGTATCCCGATGATGAGAACATGCCTCGCAGCCCTGTCGTCCAGGGTCGCGGAGGAATGCACTTCAAGCGCACCCTTGCTCAATTCTCGCTTGAGAACAAGACTACCGTCGTTACTGGTGGTGCCCGTGGTCTGGGACTAGTCATGGGACAGGGTATCGTGGCTTCGGGCTCCAATCTTGCCATTGTCGATCTGAACAGTATGTCCTGACCCCAATTGGACGCAGATAATCCGACCTTGCTAATAAATTGACAGAAGAAGAGGCGGAGGACTCTGCGAGGAAGCTTGTGGAGCAGTTCCAGAAGGAAAACCCTGGGTTGGAAGAGTACGGTTCCCGAGCCCCGTTCCTAGACAACCGCAGAAGAATGCTAACTTAATGTCTATAAAGATTGCCTAATGTCACTGCTCACTATGCCGACGTCTCCAATCCTGACTCCGTGAACAATGCCCTCTCCGAAATCATCTCTAAGCACGGCAAGATAGACCACCTTGTTACGTCTGCAGGGTTCACAGAGAATTTCGATGCCATCAGTTACCCATACGAGCGCATGCAGAAGCTCTGGGGCGTGAACGTGGACGGAACATATCTCTTCGCCACTGGCGTCGCGAAGCACTTGATGGAGCGCAAGGCCCCCGGCAGCATTGTTATGATCGGCAGCATGTCTGGCTCGATCGTCAATGTTCCCCAACCACAAGCTCCCTATAACGCTGCTAAGGCCGCCGTCCGCCACCTTGCCTCCTCCTTCGCCGTTGAATGGGCAGGACAAGGCATCAGGGTCAACTGCATCAGCCCTGGATACATGCTGACTGCCTTGTACGTCGCCACTCCCACACAAAGTTGATGAACAACAACTGACCTATGAAATCAGGACCCGCAAAATTCTGGATGAGAACCCCGACCTGCGAGACAAATGGATCTCGCTTATCCCAGCTGGCAAGATGGGCGTGCCAGAGGATCTCATGGGCGCAGTGACTTTCCTCCTCAGTGACGCATCCAAGTACATTACTGGTGCCGATCTGCGTGTGGACGGTGGCTACACACTCACCTAATAAATCGACTTTGCAGTTTCCGCCACCTCTATTAACCTTCTTAAATTCCCCTACGACTAGACGGGGTCTTTTATCTTTCACTCTTCCGGAATTTTCTTTCGTCACTGCCGGATTACGTCCTCGAACTTTACTTTCCACAGTTGATGATGGACAGGTCCATTGAGTCCCATTACGACACGGCATAATTTATTTCTTAGATGAGCGGTATGGTATCCTTTTTCAAAGCGAAGCGAAAAGTGGTGTATTTACGGTCGCACATTGTTTGCATGTGATAGAGTCATCTGGGGGTTTGTTGGCCATAGCATGATGTCATTATCGATGTTGAATGAAATCAAATTTCCTGATCTCATCCTCAACCCTTCTCGCAATCCACCCCAAAAAGCGACAAGGTACTCAGAGTCAAATCATCAAGCCCAAGTTGTGGAGAAACAATGCTGAGCGGTTTTATTACATGAACTGCAAACATTTCATTGTTGAAGCTCTTGCGAATTGCGACTTACAACCTGGGGCAATTGTCAACATGAAAGTTGTTTAGGAGCCGAAATTGCCGCCTCCAATTGTCTCCAATGGTTGGAATTCAGCGGTCTAGAGGTTTGCATTGACAAGTCGTCGTCCCCACCCTAGACTGATCCTTTCTCTTTGTGTTTAGCTCGTAGGTTGTGGTTTGGAGCTCGAAATCCTTCCATCTTCTGCCGTGTTCCAGAAGGATTCCCGATCGAAAGTACGACACCCCCTCTGCTGATTCACGAAGACTGAGATCGTCGAGTCAGCTCTGTATGAAATTTAAAGCTCATCGATTCCAGCCCATAGTTCTCTCGAGATACCCTGAACATCTCATGGCATGTCTCTCCTGATTAGGGCTTGTCATTGACTGGTTCCCTCAAAAGGGTGCTGATTTCTCACACCAAGCAAGCGTGGAAATGTATACAAAGCGGCCAATTTCTACCAAGAGCTGATTCTCGACAGGGAAGTCTGACCTTACGAGAACAAACGGCCAGCAAAGCTGAATGAATTGATCCCCTTATCATGATCTTGGCACACACCCTGGCTGACTCTTGCATGCCTTGAAGGCGCATGGAATGCAACCCGATCACAAACGAACCTTTTATCTCCCGGGCTATCTAGCGGGAATCGGAGAACTGCTCGTCTTGCAAGCTGCTACTCCGGATGCCCCCACAAATGCGTTCTTCCATTCCAAAGAGTGCGCGCGGCTCGGTACGTCCATACTGGGCTTTCGGTGCTCTTCAAGGTAACCAAGATTTCCTGAGCATATAGGCATATCCTACCTGATGGGGTCTTCATTCGTCAGACGCGAGAGAGGATCGATGCGGTATGTCCCAGATATGTGTGAGAGCTCTGAATGCTTGATATGGGTCACACTTCCTTGTTTTCTCGTCAGGCCTATATCCTTGTTTACCGGTGGGCTTGTATCTCAAAGGAAAGCTTCCGTCCCGCCGGCCGGCCCGCCATGACTCGGCAGAGTTGATGAGGGTCAGACTCGTACGAATTCCCATTCAGGGTATTCGGGAGGATGTCTTGGGCCGTCGACGTTTTGCAGCTGTCAACAGGAGCATAAGCAGTATTCATAAAATAATTTAGTAATGTTAATGAACAAATCTGCAAGGTATCAGGTGACAACGACCCGTGACACCAGCCCGGCGATCTTGGCTCTTTTCATCAAGCAGCAGTGCTTTTTTCCTTCATCCCTCCCCAGAGCTGTCTGGGATTATTTTCTCTCCCGCCGTTTGCGTAGCAGCATTGAAGATGAATGGCTGGGCGGGAAAAGCCAGCAGAGCCACCCAACTCCGATCAGACCAGAAGACTGGACAGAACATCAACATCGACGCACACCGACAGCTTTTTGACCCGCCAGCCCAACCAAGCTCGGCTTTATCCCCCACGGCAGCATGGTAAGATTAACCTTTTGGCTCCCTTTAATTCGCCGAGGAATTCCTGCAGGGGAAGTCTTCTGAATCGTCCTTCTATCCGACTGGGCCAAATTGACAAAGTTCTGGGTCTCCGTGAGGAGGCGGGGGCAAAGAGTGATCACCTAACTAATAATAATAAGCACCGAACAGCCTGTCCTTGAAGCTGTCTGCTCTGTTGCGGGACCTGTGGCATCATTTTCCTGAGCGGGCTTTGGCTCTCCCTTGTCTGGGGCGAACCGCATTCCTCTCCAATGAGACACTTCTTTATCTGGAGATACGCGGGGTAGTAGTAATCTGTTACAGACTCCAGCCCTCAGCGGACCTTCTGAACTCGCCACTTGGACGGTCAAGAATATCGCGATCTCCGGGTAAGCTCGAGTTGACGGGTGGGAAGGATGGCCAGCGGGCATTCCCGATACCTTGGGGTTGGTTCGATTGATAGAGGCGTAGAGGTAATAGGCTGGAGCTTCAAGCCTTTCGAGTCTTTGTAAAGCTAAGTGGGTTTGCATTTGTGCAGGTGAGCACGGTGGAGAAAGCAGATAGGGTGGATGGCTACCAAATGCCCTAATGATGAGTGTCGCATCAACTGACACTTTGCATTGATACATTTCCGTGAAGATGGATGGCTATCAAGCATCCAGTCTCGGTCCCCATGATCGAATCCTTGATTTCCTGGATCTTCCTGAATGGACCGGACCGTCTGATCAGTCTCCGAAACCTTGCTGCTCTATCACGCCGTTCTTTAACTTCTTTGTCATGGCTGTCTCTTGTTACTCATAACTTGCAAGGTGACTCGACTTTTTGATCTATCTTCCTTCCTTCTCACATTCTTGAGCTGTGCGGGACAAACGGCCTCCACTTGCACTGGGCAGCATCGGTAAGACTCGGCAGCATAGGGCAGCAAAACGAGTTCCTCAATCCACTCGTGAACTTCTCTTCATTTATTATACATTTATGGCGTGTCTCGGGTTGCCATAATATTCTCGTCTCGCGCTTCCTGCATATTCCGACTCGGGTATTGTCTGCACGACTCTCTTTACACCCCCGGATTGCGGCTGAGCGCCACTGCAGGAAACACCACTTCACCAGTTGGCAGTAAGTAGTCAAGAAACAACTGGACAGTCTACCTAAACAGTCGCGCTATTGAGTGGTTTTTGCCTCATTTCGCAAATGTGGAGAAGACCTGCTTGTAACTGCCCTTGCAGGTCCCAGTCACAGTCACGATCTTGAGCGCAGTTATTTCACTGCTCCCACTGCCACTGCTTGCAGTTCAATCGCTCAACAGCTCGATCAACTGCACAGTGCACTTGTTTTCCTCCCCTGCCTTGCCTGCGTTTGTTATGGCCCTGACCAATTCCCTTCTTGATTTTCACCGCCAGTCACAACACTAACCTACCTTTTCTTCTTTCTCGCTCGCTTAACTGCTGGCCGCTGACTTGTCAGACTTTCTGGTCCTGACCATGTAGTTGTTTGTCAACACCTCACTGGCGCTGTTTTCACTTGGACTTCTCCAGCTCGAGTTCGAACCCAAATTTGTCGCCATGGAGAGTCTTCCAAGGGGCCTAGTGTCTACCTCTGGCAACGTGACTTCTGAACTTGGTGGTATCGATGCCGTCGACGTCGGCGACATTGTACAGTTATGGAAAGGTAAGCTGTCTCTCTCCCACCTCTTACCAAGGGAACTGTTCTTTCCAGATTCTCACACCCTTACTAGCCTACAGCACAAAACCATCAGTCCACGAAGGCGACACAGGCTTCCGACTGCAAAACTTGTTCTGGCGAATCTGGAGCAATAAGCGCCTCAGCGCCTCACTGACGGGATCGACATTAGCCCGCTTATTCCTCAAAATATCAGAACCCAGTTTGCTGAAGCCAGCAGCAAAGGTGGAGAACACACCATGAGGACTTGCAATTTTTGCAACCACCGCTGACCCCCAGATGCAGGAATCCGATCCCTCATCGTCTAGTTTGAGATCTGGTAATCACCACCCGAGCAGCATCAGGAACACCAACGTCAGCGCCAGCGCCACGACTAGCAAACCGCCCCTTCCTCCCATTCTCAAAAAATCAAACAGCTCTTCCCATGGGGAAACGCAAAAGACTACCCGCCTTTTGCTGACGGGGCTAGGTGGCCAGAGCGTTACGCGCAAGCCTTCAAATCCACCAACTCCCATCCCTCCTTCTCAGCCTATTATGTTTGGTGAACAGGTCAATCGTCAAGGCCATAAAAAGGCTTTTGTTGTCCCGAGCAAAGCAAAGGGTGGAAAGCGACGACCTGTTCTTATGCGCCGAAAGTCATCGCAACAGTCATCAGCATGCTCTACGCGTGCTCACTCCCCTACCCCAAATCTTCCCTCGCCTGTCAGCACAATTGCGGAACCTCCGTTTGAACCTCCAGTTCAGGAAACTGAGAAAGCAGTTGAAACACCAGCTGAGATTACACCTTCCGACAAGTCAACCCTACCCCCACAACAAAGACGACCCCTATCACAGTTAGTGGACAACGAAGTAATAGTCGACGACGAACCACCAGAAGGTACATATATACATACTACAACCCCTGGCCATCTCCTGGTCCAGTTTTTCTTCCGTCTAAACGCCACCTCTATCCCAACAAGCCCAAGAAAGCTAACCTCACACCCCGCAGAACGAATCTCTGTAACAACAGCAACATACGAAGACCACACAGCCGACCTCAACCACAAACGCCCCTACTACCTACTTCCCGACGAGCAAAAAGAAATTCCACCCGCCTTCCTCTCAACCCTCAAAGATGTCCTACACAGAGAAACCCCACTCGGCCGCCTTCCCTTCCGCGGTGAAAGACCTGTCGTTGGCTTCTTCTCTACAACCGCCTGCCGCTCCTTTGACGTCCGCCACCTCTCCGAAGAGAACTACGAGCCGCCTTCGAGCTATACCCTCGTCGAAAAGGACTTTCGTACTCGCTTCGCGGAGCAGAAGAGGCTTGCTGAGGAGTATTACCAGGTGCAGATGTCAGCGTCGCTTGGGGCGCAGGGTTCTAGTGCTCCAGGGTTTGATGGTGCGGAACCTCATGATGGCGCTACTTCTACTGCCGGTGGCGATGGGAATGACAATGGCGATGGCACTGAAGGTGAAGGTGGATTATCCGGTGTCGACCCCGCACTACCTACATCGACGACTCTAGGAACTGGAACAGGAACAGCAGAAACAGCCTCCCCATCGCGGTTTGGCGACTCGCAATCTCAGGGTGTGCCGGCGACAATAAGTAGTATGGGGACATCTCTTCTGGTTGGGAACAGCCATAGCCCCGGGATGGATACGGATTCATTTTCGCTCGTTGACGCACCTACGACGAGCGGACTGTCTTACCAGACTCCCCTAGCTCTCTCGCTGCCGCATGGACCTAGCCAGATTAGTCTCATGGTCCAGGAGAGTCGGCGACAGAGGCTGTCGAGTAGTGAGATTGAAGCAGGACTTGAGGGTGAAGGTGAGAGCGACAATGAAGCTGAGTATGGTGAGAACAGGAACGAAGATATCAAATGAATAACTTGAATTTTTGTTTTTTGTACACCCCAATACAATACCCCTGTCAATATCACGGACGATGATTACGGTTAATGCCAATAATGCAATATAAACTTTATCGAAAACACCAACCCTAAACCAGAAACACCGAACCACTGGAACCTGCCAGCATAAGATGTCCGCTCGACAACACAACGATCTATCCAACAACACCAACAATTCAATCAGCCTTTCTTCAAAAAAGGCAAAAGGCGTAATCGACTAAACCATCTCCTTCTCACTCGACATCCCATCCCCCTCACCAGCATCCTTCCTCCCCTTAGCTTTCCACCACCTCAAACCCCTCCATCCCGCGGAACCAGCCCACATCACCAAACACACAAGATCAACCCAAACGGCCCTGCGCATTCTCGTCACCTTATCTTCACCACCATCGTTTCCTCCCACATGGTAGACACCGATATACATCTCACCAAAGATACCAAACACAACCAGCCACAGAATTACAAGGACACTCTCCCACACAAAGAGCGGGAGGAAGAGTCTCTCGCGCTGTGCAAGGGCAGGCTTCGATCGCTTCTGCCACCACCATCCGAGCACGAGGTAGGTGAGAGCAGAGGACGTGGATAGGAAGGCGGTTACAACGGCGTAAACCCAGCGAGATGGCGCAGATTTGTGATTGTTGTGCGCGGCGGTGATATCCTGGCTGTAGAGGCCGATGACGGCGAGACCAAAGGCAAATTGGGCGATTGCGAGGACGAACGTGAGAAGGTCTTTGGCTTTGCCGCGTTTGCTGAGATTTGCGGGGGGGTTTTGGATGGGGAGAGGTTCCATGCTGTAGCTGTCTTGTCCGCCGGGGACGGGGCCGCGAGATGGGTCGTTAAGAGGAGGGTTTTGGAAGTAAGGGTTTGGGTACGGTGGTTGTTGGAATTGTTGAGTTCCAGGTTGTTGTTGCTGTGCCTTTTTGGCTTTGTATTTTTTGGTTTCGGAGTAGCCGAAGCGGAAGATTTTGAACAGGACGAACCACATTATTGTAGGTAGGTGGATTGTAGGCTCTTATATAATATAGAGAGAAGTGTAGGCGAAAGGAAAGAGCGTTGGCTGTGCCTACTTCGAGCAGGAGTGTAAAGGATGTATACAGAAAGAGAAGTCTAGATAGCAAGTTTGGGTGGATGCGCCGGCGCAAGATATAGTATTGTTCACCTGGGAAGGAGAGGAATGGAACAAAGAAAGAAAGAAAAGAGGAAAAGAAAATGAAACGGAGTCTTGGAGTCGAAAGAGTGAAGCTGGGCTGAAGAATGTCGATTGAAACAAGTGCAGGAGAACTTCTACTTTATATCTAGTTGTCGTCCGAGGCAGACAAGGTGCTTCACATTATTAAGGCCAGCTGCTGAAGAATTGCGTGTGTCGAACCCGTAGTTGGCAGCTCCCTTGTCCAAAGCCCTGTCAGCCACTAGTTCTTTGTCCAAGCATCGTCCTGAAACACATCGTTGTTGTGGTTCGCGCGCGCCAAAGTCTGCACCAGCAGGCTTGAGCCGCTGCTGGTGGTTGTTGAAGCGCCGTCGCGGGTACCCGACAACTTGTTCAATCGACTGGACCAGATCACCCGAACTAAGCTCCCAGGCCCGATTTAGTCGCCAGGATCCAGGTTAAAGATAGATTTAACTAGACTTGACCTATTCATAGATGGCTGCCAAGCTACTGTCTCCCTCGCTTTCCAACTCGGACAAATCTGCTCGGACCCTCCACACATACAGAGACATCTTCATGTTTCATCTCCAACCAATGATTGAACACCTATGTCCACCTGAAATAATTCCATGCGTGATTGTTGACATGACGCTCATCAAAAAGACAATGGGAGCGGGGATTCGTGGATGCAAAATGACAAAGGCTAATCGACCATGCAAGACCAAAGTGGATAAATCAAAACGCAAACTCAACCCAATGCAACACATCACCCAAAGGCACATTCTCCTTCTATTGTCAGGGCGGCTCCATACCTCCTTCCATTACTCCTCGGCCCCCTGACGGATGAGGGGTCGTTTTCTTGGCCGCGCTTCCTGATGGAAGCGGTTGTTTGAACGTCCCCGCCGGTGCAGCTGGTGGAGCTGCAGCCGGCGCTTCGTCGTCGTACTCAGGCCCTAAGAACTCGTCGTTATGTGGTCTTTCCCCGCCTAATGAAGGATGATCAGCTGATGCCCGATCATACCCCTGGTCATAGGATGTATGGTGGGTATTGGCATGTTTTGAGGCATTCTTGGGCGCCTTCTTATGCTTGCGTCCCTTCATCTTGGCCTTTTCAAGTAGCCGCTTCTTCTCCGCTAACCGCTTGCGCTCTTTTCGGTCCTTGATCTCGTATTGACGGATGAGAGCCTCCGGTGGTCGCCCGAAAATGCTCTCATACTCGCAAAACTCACAGATCCAGATATCCTCTAAGCTGGGTGGATGATGAAGGTTGGCATACTGTTGCTGTATCTTTCGCTGACGCGCAGCCAGCGCGTATATGCTCCCTGGCGACCGCTTCTTCTTCCTCTCTGTGTTTGTCGGCTCTACAGACGCCGTTGGAGGATTTGGTTGCTGCTGTTGAGAGGTTGCGTTCATCTGGGACGGAACAGTCGGGCTTGTCTGCGTTCCTTGCGTGGAAAATCGCGGGTTCTGCCCCGTTGGAGGTTGTGTGACGGGTGACCGATGATGTGGGTATGAAGTTTGCGCATGCATCGCCATGCCTTTGGCGGAGTCGGACTCGCACGTAAAGGTAAATTGTGTTCTCGTTGGTGTGGTCTGCTGCTCGAGCATACTACCTTGAGCTGAAGCCCGATATGGTGATGACGAGAAAGCCGATGCTGCAGCATTCGCAATAGCCGCGGAGATGATACCATGGTTCCGTGTGGCGGGTTCCCCTGCGCATGGTTGTTAGCAATTATCATCAGCGGAGAATGTTTAGGCTGGCGATTACCATTTGGTCCAGGCGAAGACAACGGTCCCTCCCGACGACCTGAAGCCCGACCCTGCGGCCAACTGCCATGTCCGTGTACAGATGATCGCCTCCCTTGCCGACCAAGTCGGCCCCTGCCCGAACCAGATATTCCATTGCCCACCGGAGAAGCGGGGCTTCCAGTACCGTAGAATGTACTCACATGGCCCCCATCACCAGATGATGCCAAATGGTTTTGTGCAGAGTTTGACAGTCCCATCGTGGCAAACTCAGGAGATAGAGAAGAGTGGTGGCTACCCAAATTTCCCGGTGTCGGGATTTTGCGCTTCTTTTTGTTGTTAGTGTTCTCGAAGGCATCGTACCCGTCTGGGCCGGCCGGCGAGGACTTGATCGGTTGCCCTTTCCCGCCGCTAGGAAGTGCTTGGTGCTGCGGCGTAGGCGACAGCGACGACCCGCGGAAACCAGCACTCCGCCGAACAACCACAGGCACATCCTCGTCACCGCTATCTAAGTCAAGGCCATTCTCATAAGGGATATGGTGGTCACGGTCAGGACTTTGGTCACGACTTTGGTCACGACTTTGGTCACGACCATCGCCCTGCTGCACGTATACTTTGGACTCATTGACTACATCTCCATTGGAAAAAGCTCCGTAGAAGAGCTGCGTTGCCGGCGGAGTAGGAGGATATAGGATCGAACCGGCCGCGTCGGAGGACAACCGAGACCGGAGGGGTCGCTTGGGGAGGGGACGGATCAATCTGTCAGGGTAGACGGGCGACGGTGTATCTGGGGCCGAATTGAACATCCCATCTGCAGGAGGACAGTATCAGCAACTGAACGGCCACCAGACCCCTCCTTTTGCTTCTCTCCTTCCATATCAGCCTCTTAGGGTCTGCCAACTAGCTCCGAGAACAATCACTCGGTTGTCCAACAGACTAGAGGCTACTTTTCAGTGAGGTCACGAGAGAACATACTCAGCGTAGCAGTCATTATGCAAAACTATTGACTGTGTCGGCCTCCACAGCCACAGCCGAATGAGGCCTCTCTTCGTCTCCGGTTGTCCAGTCCGATAATATCCACAGTCCGCTTCCCTCAACCTCTTGTATAGCTTTCGTTTGATTCTTCTCGGAGTCGCAAGTGGCCTTGGGGATTTCCCAAGCCCAACACCCACTTCTTATATTATCTAAGATAGTCAAATATGGCACTAAATCCGGATCGAGATGACGGAGCGGAGGAAGGACAGGGAGAAGACCTGGAAATAATCCTTGAAGTCAGCTTCTTAGTCATGTCCGTGTTCGTGCTTGCTGGCGGGTGGAGGGCACAATTCGGGAAAAGCCCGACAACGCAGAAGCGAAGGGAAAAGGAAACAAAAGCCGACCGTCGATAAGATTGAGGAACACACTTACAAACAGTGAACTTCTCCCATGGACATTCCTCATGTAAAACTGTCTGACGGAGAGAATGACACCCGATCGGCACCTGACAAACGAAGCGGAAAGGAGAGGGACCAGACGAAACCGAAAGTACACTAAGGGGCCTGCGTAGTGGGAGGCGGTGGAAGCGAACGGCGACGTGGGGTTTACAATATGGACGAAGTAAGTGGTGAGTTGTAAGTTAATACAGCAGCAGAAGTTACTGAGTTAGCTTCTAAAGCGTCAAATCTCGAGATTTGACGCTCGAGTTGAATACAAGTTGTGTTTTTTTTTGTGTGCTTCAATTCAAACTCTTGTCACAAACTGAGCTTTCGTCAGGAACAGAAACCCCGATGCCTGAGGCTATAAAGCACCGCTATCGCCGATACAGGAATTCAAACTTGATATCATAACAAACTATCTACGCATGATCAAGTTTTTCTGGCTATTATGGATAGAGCATATAATCTGCCAGATTCATCCCCCGTCCCTGGTTCTCCCGTGTATCCCTGCAAGGGCTGTGCGCTCCCCCCACTAACAGTCAGCGAACGGTCACTCGATCACGATATTGGAATTTGCAAGCACACTGCAGCTCATGAGGCAGCTCGGACGATCTCCGTGAGTTGACCTGGCAGCGGTCCGTGTATACAATCTGAAACCAAAGTGTACGACAGTCAAGTTCCCGTCCTATCCCAGCTCCGTCTCCATAGGTTCTGCGATAACCCTAGCGTCCTATGCAATGTATGTAATTCATGCAATGTGACAGCTTCGGGTGTTCTTGCTTCAGGGGGAACGCCCTCAGATGTTGGAAGTACCGTTCCCTTTATTCACTATTCGGAGGGAGTCTCTCGAATTGGTTCCCTCGGGGAGGGTACATCACAATGGCTGAAAGCCATGACCGAAATGTGCTGCAGAGTATTATTGCACGAGCCACGCTATGTACCGGACAAAAGTTGCTCTCGGTCTATTTCGCCGACTAGGAACGGCAGCTTGGTCCTCCCGTTGTAACCGACATCGACAAACGTTGACAACCTCCGGATCATCGCTCAATGAGCCATGGCAACCGACTGTTAAAGGGGAAAGTGAGAGCAGAATGTAAGGTGGTCTGTCGAGGGTTGAAAGGACGGGAAAAAGAGGGTGGTTACTAGACCTAGAATACATCAGTGGGTAAGCGGGGTTTTCACGCCAGGATGGAGGAGCAGAGGCGTCATCGCATGCGAAAACTCCAGAGTTGTCGCAAACTGCGGGAAAGAAAATGATCGCTCCATCATCTTAATGTGCTGAGATAAAAAATCAGGTGCAATTCTCAGAAGAAATCAGCAACGTAGGAGCTTGCAAGAGGGAGAGCGGGGAAAGGGAATGCGAACCAATACTGCTTTCCGCAAGAAAAAGTGAGCGATTCCTAATCCGTGTGTCTGGCTCCGGTGCTTTGCGTTCTCCCATATCAGTCTCTCTCGCTCTTTTTCCTCTCCTCTTCTGCTTCTCCAACCCCTCTCTCAAATCCGTCCATTACTATGTAGTCTCTGGCCATGGTTTGAGCTTCATCTGCGTCTTCCTGCTATTTCTCTTCCAATTGTCGCCCTCCACATTTGACTTTCTCTTTCCCCTGCGTCACCTTTCACCTCTGTACGAGTCGCTCGAAACCTTGCAATTCTCCATCTCTGCGACAGCTCGTCTACCGACAACTCCAGTTATCATACCTCCTTTTTCCGATTATATCGGCAGCTACTCAATCTTCGTCTGGCGTTCATATTCTGTTATATCCAGAATCTGCGGCTTTTTATTCTTATTCTCGCCCTCTTGAACTGTCCCCTCCACAATGAGCCCCCGGCGCTCTTCTCGAGCCCGTACCTCCCAACCTTCCCCAGCAATTCAGCATACAAATTCGTCTAGCTCCTCGACATCCATGACCCGAGAAAGAAGCACGAGGTCGAATCACAAAAATCCCTCCCCACGCTCCCAGTCCATCGACGATGCAGACAAACCCGATTTTCGCGAGACGCGGCAGCGCCAACGCGCCCGAGGCGAAGACGAAATCGATCCTCTATCCAAAGGTGCCGATGGGGAGGATGATGACATAGATGATGAGGAGGAGGATGAAGAAGAAATCACGCGGTGTCTCTGTGGGCAACAGGACTACCCCGGTCTTCCACCCTCTCGGAGGGAGGTTCTCGGTCGCAATGGTGCGCGAGGTGTGATCAAGGATGAGGGTTCCTTAAATATCTCGACAGACTCGTCGGACTTGCTGTCAGATGACATCGGCAGTATGTTCATCCAATGTGATTCCTGCAAGGTTTGGCAGCATGGTGGCTGTGTTGGGATTATGGATGAGGCGATGAGCCCCGACGAGTATTTTTGCGAAGAGTGTCGAAAGGACCTACACAGGATAAGGGGCGAGACAAATGGGTAAGTTTGCGCGATGTTCGACTCTTCTTATTTGTTATTGTCAACATGAGGTCAGCTAGTGGTTGAGCATGGGCATGACTAGAATAGGCGCCGACCTGTAGTCTGCCTTGTGCTTTCCTCGCGCCTGACTTTTCATCCAATTTCGAGGCTTTCTACCCCTCATAAACACGAACCTTCGTTGCAGGCTGGAATGGGACTCTTTCGCTTACGGTCGCGCAGGCAATATTCCTCTCAGTATTTACCCGTCGCACCTATCCCATCCTCTGCCGTTACCTCACGAGAGTCCTCGCGCGATAATGCGAAGCGATCGAAGGAACATAAATCGCGACAATCCGATACCTTCCCGAACCCCAAGCGGCGATCCACCATGAACAGCCGGGACGCCGCGTATGATGAGGAGGAACTGATACGACGGGCCATCGAGGAGAGCAAGGAAGACAATAAAGCCGATGTGGAAGATGGCTCCCGGAGGCCGAAGAGGAGCCGGAGTGATAGTGAAGCGTATGTCATGCGTCGATGAACTGCGACCCTTTTCTAACTCATTTCCAGCCAAAAACAAAACCCAAAACGACCGCGTACTAGTTCCCCGTCTCCGGAGATTAATTCGAAGCAGAGCAATCCAGCCTCTCCCATTGCTTCCGACGACGAGTCGAAATCGAGGCCTGTCACAAATGGTAATAGAAAACAGAGAGCGACGTCGCGTGGCCAGCGTGAAAAAGACACAAAGGAGCAAGAAGAACCAGAACAAGAACCAGAACCAACGGAAACGGCGAGCCGAAGAAAAGGAAAAGCCGATAGACGGAAAGGTGAAGGTATGCCGGCCCCCTAATACGTGACATCTAGGACTTTGTAGCTAACAGTGCACAGGCGCTGATTCAGATCATGAAATGGAGTCACCCACGAAGCCTACCGCAAATGAAGCCGAACTCTCACATCCACCGAGTCCGGAACCCTCAGTGCCTGCTGCCGACTCTGTACCTATACGCCCCTCTACACGCAAGTCCGGACGGCCACCTGCACGGCGTGGCCGTGTAGGGCGGAATCAATACACTCGGGACCGAGATGTCAACGGGACTGGAACTGATTCGAACACAGGCAACTCCCCACGCCGTGGTCAATCTCTCGAGACGGGTGGAGACTCACCCAGGATTGGCTCTGCTGGAACCCCAGTAAATGGCACAGAGACGGGAAAGCCTAGTCGGCCCCGCTATGTTCATCAACGGACAACGATGAATGAAATGAAGAGACGCGTTGCGGCCATCCTGGAATTCATATCAAGGATGCAGGTCGAAATGGCCGTTGCGGGCGAGAGTACAACACCGCCTAATAACGGCGAACGACCCAATGGAACGGAAAGCATCCTACTCAAGGCCGTTGCCGAGTTACAGGAAGATGCCCTTGCAAACAACATCGCAGAGGGGTCCTCAGACACTACCGATGCAGGTGCGAGGTCTGCCGATCTGCCTACTGAGAAGGACTTCAAGGATCTAAGCAGCCTTGAAATGATGGACGTGCTCACACGCCATCTCCTCAAGTGGCAGCAAGAATACGGCAAGTTCGGAGAGAGGTGACACAGTCTCACCCATGCCATATCTTCCTCGATCTCCCCAAACCACGACATCTATGCGCGATCCACCTCTCCATACTTCCAACACATGTTTGATGCCAAGTTACCTACGATACCCAACCACTATACCGTCCAAAAAAGATGTAAGACGGATATGTATAATAAATTACGGTCTTGCTGCTTTACTTCTGGGACAACGGTTACACTAAACGGAACATCGGATTCGGCGTTTTCTATCTTCTTTTCTTTTTCTCTCAAGACTGGCGCGGGCTTCATATCTTCATTCATTTCGTTCTTGCTACATATATTTCTCATATTCGATCCTCCACACTTGCCCTCGCCTCTCCGTTTGTACACTCCAAAATGCAGACGACTGACTGAGTAGTTCATCGATTTGCTGGGTTGTTTGTCTACTTGCTACAGTTGTCTACTCACTCGAGCTCTGGCGAATATTACCTACCATTGCAAAGGCGTTGGCTGAAAACAATCTTGCTTTAACTTGGATATTTCAAACTATGACCTACTTATCCATGGCCCTTTATCCCAGTGTTCTCTATCTTGATTTGCTACTTACTACTGGTTTGCGGTGCGGGTTTTGCTATGTTCTACAGCGGGTGTGAATGCCTCTATGCCTTCAATATATGCTGTCACAGTAGATGTTTGGACAAATATAATTTGCTCGACTAATCCTGAACGTGCTCTATCTTGTTTGCTGGTTAGGCGCACCTGGTCTCGAGTCTCGTGTAAGTTTTGGGATAAGGGGAAGGGTACTATGTACAGAGCACATGTCCAATGGGGCACAAATGTATCGTTCAGTGGCACGAAGCCTGCGAACGGCATAATCAGGAAGGATTCACAAGAACTACGGAAGGAGACGGCGATTAAAGCAGGAAATCAAACAATCTACATTCCATTAAGATTGCTACATACAAGAAAAGGCCCATGATACATAATGTGTCAAGTTCCAACAATTCAAGGCCATTCCCATCGTTGCATATAATTTCCACAGACATGTCAGATACAAGCTTGCTTAGTAGGGTTATTTATTGTCCAGTCATCAATGATCGTGCTCGTTGCGCAAGGAAAGGAAACAAATGAGATAAAAAGGAGATAACAACAACATAGGAGAAAAGGAGGATGACGTCAAAGGATACGCCAATCGCCGGTAAGCAAACAAATTGTCAAACTTTGGTTACTTACCCCTGGTTGTCGGGAAGGCTAGTCCCGATTTGGAGGGGATAAGAAAACCGCTTACAGACGTGAGGCGTGGATCACCTTGAAGTCAACCACCAATTCGCGGCCACCATCGTTGATGACTAGGGCGCGCACGGAGCCACGGCCCTCCCGGAAGGCGTCGCGAATGCGCTGGTAGAGGCTGCCCTGGGGAACGACGGGGAGGCCCTGCTTGACGTCGCCGCTCTCAGTCATGGCGACAATGCGGTTGTCATCACGGATATCGAGGATGCGGTAGGTCTTGTAGACGGGGCCGAGCATGGTCTGGACAACAACCGAAGGGGAGGGGTTGGAGATGAAGCTGGACTCTTCATGGAGCTCCCGGGTGAAGAGGTCGACACCGAGGTAGCGATGCTGGCCAGTTTGGGGGGAGACCGAGATGCGAATCACCTGGGAAGGACGACCCTGGAGGACCAGGATGTCACCAATGCGGACGAAGTGGCAGGGGATCGGGACAGTCTCGGCGGTGGTGCTGGCGCCGCCACGGGGCTCGACAATGCGGACATCTTCACGGACACCTTCACGGTAACGAACTGGGCCGCGTTCGTCAGTGATAACTACATCTTCGCGATCGTGGTGATCATGGTGCTTATGGTGGAAGGGGTGCGTGATGCGGTCCACAGCGCGTTCCACACCACGACGGAAGGAGTGGTAGTTACCGTCGTCGTCGTAGTAACCCATCTTGCGAGCTGGGGGGTGGTCAACTACGGTGGTAGTCTTGTAGACCTTAACGTTGGTGTTGGTAGGAGCGGGGGTAGGCTTGAGAGTCTCTACGCTAACCTGACGGCTGCTGTAAGAGTCTCGGCTTGGGACGTCGAGGGTCTTGGGCTGGTAGGCAGGCTCGTAAGAGGTATCGTAAGCACCTGATCGGCTGTAAGAAACCTCGGCGGTGTGCTTCTGAGGACCTTCGTAGGACTCTACAGGAGCTTGGGACCGATTGTCGTACGAGACTGCAACGTCGTAGGTAGGGTCGGTACGACGGCGATACTCGCGCTCGGTAACGTCAAGCTGAGTCTCAAGAGTCTTGTCGTAGGTCTGCTGCCTTTCTTGGTAGTAGTCCTGGTAACGAGACGAAGTAGGCTGTGGTTGATCGCGGTAGCTAAGGTACGGTAAGATGTCAGATGAGGGTCAATGAGTCAAGGTGAGGTGAAGTAAGGCAAGGTGAGGCAAGGTAAGGTCAGGACAGGTAAAAGTAAACAAAGACACGAGGGAAGAACGACGCGGTGGCAGGGACACAGGTGTGATTGGATTGTTTTTATTTGGGGCTGGGACAATAGGATTTGTTTTTGTTTTGGTGCCACGTAATTTAGCCCGAGGGACTAGACAGCTCTAGCCTGCAACCACCGCAGCCCATTGGGGAAGTCGGGATGTCCAACTGGAGAGTCGCGGGTGACACCGCTCCTTGGGCACTCCACTTGGGCTCGTTTCATAGGCGCCCAAAAGCCCAGCAGGATTGTAAACAAACAGAAAAAGAAAACATGCTGGTACACATACCGTTCACGAGCTAGGTCGACCTCGGGGTAGCGAGCTGACTGCACACGTTCGTCGGCGACAACGGTAAAACCTTCGTCACCTCCTCGGCGTTCTGAGCGACGTTCGAAGCGAAGATCGACTTCTTCCTTTCCGAAGACACGAGGGTCGGGGAGAGGAGCAGAGGTTCGAGTATCTTCCCGTTCGACGTGCGAAGTGCGATCGAGGTTGACTTCTCCCTCTACCCTTTCAGTAACAAGAGTAGTCTCAGGAACAGCGTCACTCCGGTACGACGACGGGAAGACACTGAAGGGGATTGGGACGCGGGCGTCAAAGTCCAGATTGGCTGTCCTTTGAGCGTCTTTTCTCGAATCTCTTCCGAACTGTTAAGAATAACAACTCGGAAGATGAGACAAGAAAAGACTTTTCACAGGGGAAGTCTTTCTCGTGAGAGTTGGGAGTGGTGAGTACAAGATAGACCTGAGATAGATCTATACTCGACTTCAATTGCGGAGAATTCCTGGGGAAGAGGAATGTGAGATAAGCTTAAGAGCTTGGAATGTGAGATGGGAATGTGAGGATGGAGAGGGAGGAAAGAGGAAGAAGGAGAGGAAGAAGAAACGAGGCGAGCGACGAGCAGCTTTAAGATATGCAGCGGCACTGGCAGCCAATGTTGTTGTTGACACGCGCTTTGTTTACCGCGCCTTTCCTGATTGGGCCAGCCTCTCTGTGCCTGCGACTGCCGATATACATGGATCTGGTTTACACTCTCCTCATCCAGCGCCAGATGAGTTGATCTGAATCAATTGAACCTCCTCGGCATCAGCTGTCAGTACGGCTATCTCAATTGACTCGAATTTCCATCCCATGCTCACCGACTACACTTTTGCCAGTATCAAAACCCACTACTCCAGGCACCGCTGCAGCCAGACTAACCACACACTCCAACTGACACACACCGAGAACTCCCACTGACCAGACAGAACACAAAGTCAAGAAAAGCAGCGCAGCCCACGTCTTATCACATGCAGCATCAGGATTACAGTCCGATCAAAAGCACGCGGTTCGAAACGCCGATTCCCCCAATCTCAGTGCTCTCAGCCCTTCCCAGGTCCCCCAATCTCACTCCTCATCCCAGCCACATCACATCATCGCCATGGCAACAGTACGGGATAAGTGCGGGTCCTGCGATTGCGATTGAGAGATTTAGCGCTGACTCCGCTGAGCTTCAGCCGATCGAAAGGCGATACGTCCAATCGCCCTCCCACGGGCTAATCGAGCCTTTCTAGTCGCCAGCCCAACCACCCACCTTAATGTCTCATCAATAATCCTCGGGGAAAGTCGTCTCTGAAATTCGACTACCAATTGATGAGACTCTTCAGAGAGATTATCCCGTTAGCTTGCTTGTGGATTTGGTGCGTGTGAAGCCCAACCTCGTGCGTGGTCTGTTGCCATTGGCGATCTGCCCGGTTTCCTTCGCCCCGCCTCCTCTTGCTTGAGAGTTCAGCTTTCGCTCGCGGCTCCACAGTGAGCAGCTCACCACTGAATCCAGATCAATCAGGGCCGAGCTCCAGGCTCCAGCTCCCAGCTTTCACGGTTCATGCTCGGTGCTGCCCAGTGCCGGATGATCAATCGCTCAGAATAAGAATAATAGCCCAGCCAGCGGCCAGTCTGGCCGTTTCTTTTTTGCCCCTCCCATCATAACTCGCCCAACCTTCGCTTTACATTTCCCAGCCATGGGCATCAGACCAAGTCCAGACTCGAATTCAAGCGCCGGAGCCCTGACAACCGAGTTCAATTTGAAGTGGCTGGCTGTCGGCTGGATTGCCGTGTGGGTCGTGGAGCTCGATCCAGCGATCGAGGTGGAGGTTGATTCCGTCCCGAGGTTGTTGCGCTGCCAACATTCAGAGACAGATCTCCCCGGGTCCCCGAGTTCGTCAACAAACAACAAAAAGAACAGGTGCGGATGAGTACCCGTACAGAGAGCGTTACATTACCCCAGGTTGTTTGGTTCAGACCCTCTTATGGATCAAAATTCATTTGCAACGTCCATTCTCATATTAGTAGTAGGAAGTCCAGACTCATTCTATACATTCATACCAACTCCTCCAATCCCCTTTTGTTACAGCCAAACATATCCAGAGAAAAGAAACAGTAAGTAATTACTAAGCGAGTAAATAGATGCATGGCCGCCAGAGAAATTCCAAGAGTTCATTTTCGTATATGACATAAGCCAACCAGGGCAGAGCTTTGCCCATCAAGCGAGGGTATCAGACTGTTCATCAGAAAAAAAAAAAAAGAAAAGAAAGAAAGAGATGTCACAATATTAATCATTATCCTTGCTATCACAGACAGCAACTGGATTCTGGTAATGTAACAGATATTAAAACCGTATCTGGGGAATATAAGGACATTGGGAGAAAGAAGGGCTAGAGGCTCGATATGTAAAGATGGAAGCCTCATAAATAAAGTCAGATCATTAGATATTTCGGAGATCGAAGATTGTAGCCATTAGCGGATCTTCAGTGCATTGCGCAAGCGCTGAAATCGCTTTTTGCGTCCCGATCCTTCGATCACCACGTCAGAGGCGCGGTGGCCGCCGTTGACTGCGGATTGATCTTCATCGAGAACAGCCTGGAGGTTCTCGGAGTCGGTCTTCTTGTCATTCGCTAAAGTCCCATCGGGAGTTGCGGGTCGCAGAGCGGGCTGGATTGTGGACGGTGACGGAGTTGATCCAATACCAGAGTCGACAGGGTCGCCATGCTCAGAGGCGAGAGGCCAATCATCAGTGTCGGAAGGTTTGCGCTGAGACTTCTTCAGAAGCCGAGAAGGACTTGCAGGGTTTGCAGTGACCGTGGCTTTGTAGGACTCGTTTCCAAAGCCTTGGGCTTTATGCTGCGGATGCTCCGGGATGGCCCCATTCGTGGTGAGACCGGGTGGCTGGAGTTTCCCACGTTGAGGCTTCGATTTCCGCATGCTCAAACGGTTGAACAGGTTGGGTTTGCGAGAAGGGCCAGAAGAACCACGGTTGAGTAATTGCTCTAGCTCTTCCTCTGTCATTCCACGCGATTTAGCCACAGCAGCTAACATGGATTGATTAAGACCAGCAGGCTCGGCCCGTTGCGCTCGAGACGCAGGCGTTCGTGGGGCTGACGATGGTCTCCCTTCACCCTCAGAGCTGTCTTCCAGCTCAGTAGAATCTCCGTCGTGGGCGCCCGTTCGACGTGGAATACCGCGGACAGGCCGCATGTCATTGTCACTCATACTGCGCGTAGGACGGTGGCGTAGTCGGTTTTGAACCCCACCCTCCGAATCTGAATCCGAGTCTTCAAACCGGGAACGGAATGGTGTTCCAGAGCCTTTTGTACCCTTTCCCTTCTGCGACTTGCCTGTAGAGAACAAAGATTGCTTTTCCTTTCGCGGGCCGCTTCCACGCAAAGTTGTACGCATAGTTCCTGCTCCTAACCCCGAAGGAAGCAGGCGAGATTCGACAGGAGGGGCAGTGGCCCTATTTGGAGAGGCGGGAACCGAACTACTTGTTTGACTTCCCCGCAGGGTTCGTCGCATACCCATTCCCCCTCGGCTGGGCCGGCGAACTCGCGTGAAGCTACTCGAGGAGTCACTGCCGTTTGAAAGAGACCGTTGGGGTATGTAAGCATTATGCCCTTTCCCGTTAACTTCGCCATTTGGACGACCAATCTCCCTGTGTGTGGAAGCCCCCAACGACTCGGGAAACTTCTTTTCATAACTTCGAATTTGCGGCGCACTGTATGTATCAGTTTCAGGTTGTTGGTAACGGGTGTCGACTTCCCTCAAGTCGTCCTCATCTTGTACATGGGCGATAGCATACACCTCGACCGGCATCGTTGACGAACGAACCAACTCCTCCTGGGAAGCGGCCCGTTCAGGCTCTATTTGCGCAGGATGTTCGGCGACTAGAAGTGGTTCGATGAGTTCAGGAGAACCAGAAGCCGATCGTTTCGAATCATCCAACGCAGGGGATTCCAGATGCGCGATCTGGCAGGTCACTGGGATTCCATCGTCTCTTTCGACAGTTTGGTGGCTTTGGTCTGCCGAGCTGGTGGCCAATCCAGGCTCTGTGGTGGCCCGGGGTTCGGGCGCCGAGTCGCGGTCCAGAATAGCATTGATGGAGCCAAATCCCTCACCATCGTACCCCTCCTCTGCATCGCTGTACACACTTTCACTCGAGTCATCATCCGTCTCTCCATAAGACTTTCGCCTCCCCTTCTTTTGACGCGCGGCTTTCGACTCAACATCCTCAGAGGGCTGGGGATATTCCAGGGGTTCGTTATACTCCTCGAGGCTCTGCCTTCCCTTCTCCAGCTCCGGAGTCGCGGGTTGAAGCGTGATATTTGGCGTTTCGAGAGTCGGTTCGGGTTCGGGTGCGAGGGGAAGGTTCTGCTCAGACGGCACCTCCTGCAGAGGGGATAGCGGGGTCTTATGGAAATATGCCGGATCAGAAACAGACTCGTCGACCGGAGAACTTTCCTCCAGGGGTTCCGCTTCATCCCTTGCAGCGATTTGCGTCGTCGCGGGTGGTGCGTTGTCAATCGGTACCTGCTTCTGCAAGTTCTCAGTGGCGGTGGAAGAAATTATACCGCCGATGGTATGGTCATTCGAGGAGCCCCAGTGTGGGTCTTCATCTGATGAAGTCGAGTCGTCGTCATCCAAGTCTTGCGGAGGCGGCTCCGATTTTGCGCCATCCCTGCCGGCTCGGATGCTACCAAATGATGGGAGAGCTGCACGTGGTTTTAAGATCCCGTCGAATTCATCAACATCCGTAGATCGTTTCGGCGAAGTCTTCCGTTTGTGCAGGTTAAACCAGTTACTCCTTGGTTTTGACTTTCCAGGAGGCGATTCAGGAACGGGTTCTTCTGGTGGTGTGGGCGGATCTGCCGCGACTCCAACCACTTCTGCCTCATCATCAAAGCTAACCTTGACGGGCTTCCGCCGGATATTCGGTCTTAATCCGTCATCGGATGCCACGGATGTCGCGTCAGAGAGCTCGCTTAGTGAAGGGCCAGGACGTAATATCCCATGTATCCGGCCATCAGGAGAAAGAGAGCTGTTTCGTTTCAAGGCAGACTTGGCTGGAGAAACTGATCGTGGAGGGGGTTGGTGTAACTGTTCCCCAGCCAAGCTTATCACCGTAAGTTGAGAAGGAAAATGGGCCGATCTCCCTGGGCTAGCCGAGTGGCACAAGTGAGCGTGTTGAGACTCTCCGTCTAGCTCCGCTGCAAGATGCGACCGTGGTGGACTCACAGGCCGCGTCTTTAGTTGCTCTTTCGGCTTGTCAGCTACTGGTGGTGTTTGAGCCCTTGGAAGTTCTGCCGGATGTGGGAGCACTGCTGCTGGCTTTGGTGCCTTTGCAAGTTGTGGCTGGGGAGGTTCCTTGAGCTGGCGTTCCTCCGTTATTGTAGATGGCTTCTTTACCATAGGCCGTGACCTGGTATCAACCAATGCAGGGCTCCGGCTCGGAGACCGTTCCACCGTAGCCGGTTGTTCACGTTGGCGCGTTGGGCGACTTGAAACTGGTGGGGTAATCGGTTCGTCATGACGATTCACAATAGCTGCTTGGGCGGCCAAAAGAGCAGTTCCCGCGGTGCGTTGGGTTCTCACCGGGCTTCCAGGGCTTGTGGGCTCAGCTCTTTGAGCCTGTTGCCGAGCTGTTTTGGCAGGTTGGACAACTGGGCGCTTATTGAGAGAAGCATCCTCAGGAATGGCGGGCTCGTTTCGTGTCCCATTGAGAACAACCTCTCGCCGATCGGGAAATCCGGACGGAATTGTCGGGGAGTTGGCTCGAGAGTTCATGGGGTAGGAGAAATTTATCGAATTCCTGCTTTCCGACCTCTGATGTTCGGGCGATGTCTTGCGAACGCCGGGGGTGGGACTTTCGGGTAGGGTTGCGAACTGTTTGACGTCACTTGTCCCATCAGCTACCTGTGTACGTGAATCCGACGACCAGATATTTGGCCCTAGGCTGACAGAACGCCGGCTCTGATTATTCCGCCCCGTAAATTCCGGTGGTATCGTAGGAAGCGGCGGCGCGACAGCTGGAACCCCCGAAGCTCCATGGCTCGACGTTGGCCGGCCAGGCGACTGATCCCGAAACGTCCGGGCGCTCATGGAGCCCGAACTATTAACCCGTCGAAGGCCATTCCGGCTTGACGGTCGGAGAATTGGGGAGCTGCTTGTTGCGGGTTGTGACGAAATCGACGATTTGCGCTGAAGCATGCGCTTAGTCTGGACATTTTCGACGGGCGTTGGAGTTGGTGTCAGACTACGGAGAGCGGCGGCGGCGGCGGCGGAGGAGAGGTTGTTGGACGAGGGCTGCGACTGGAGAAAGGCCCGAGTAGCGGCGGATTGCGCGGATTGCGTCGAGGTAGTCGAGAGATTCGGCTGGATAATTATCAGTAAGCGATTTGTCAAGACCAATTGAGAGGATGTCATCTGGGGGTAAGAATGATGGACGGTCCAGCAAAGCGCAAAGCAAGAGACGAACCCGGTGTTGTGAGGCGCTCCTCCTCCTGCGGAACATGGCTTAGCAAGCAAGCCCGCGTTCAGGCTGGCACGAGAGGGTGCGGATGAAGGTGAGTTGTAGCAATTGGTTCCCTCGATGGACAGAAACAACAACCGGTACCTAAAGAAGGGATTGGCGCTAAAGGCGGAGAGCGAAATGCTGGCAAGGAGCGAAGACGGACGGGGAGGGAGCGAACGCGAGTGCGAGTGCGAGACTCGAGGGCGAAAGAAGGGAGAAGGGCGTGGGCGATGGAGGTCGGGAGGGGACGACGACGATGAGGATGATAAAAGAAGAGGGGGGAAGCAGCAATAATAAACACCAACGAAGAGAAGAAGAGAAAATGTAATCATACAAACCAAGAAGCGAAGAAAAGACGATCAATGACGATGATTTCATGGCGAGTGGGAACCAGCAACGAAGGGGAAAGAGCCCTGGAGGCCCGATGGAGCAACTTTGTTGGGTTGAGCCTGTCAGCGTCGAGAGAATCGCTTGCAACTGCGTCATTCCCGCTCAAACAGGAAATTCACAGCCACAGCCTTGAGTCCCCGACGATCATCGTTTGACCAAAACACCTTGCTCTTCAACCGGCTCCTGTTCCTGGAATCGCTGCAATCTCAGATCGTGCAGTTGGTTCCCCTCTCATTTAACTCAAATTGTGCCTTGCTGGAGCCGTGCCAATATCGCCGAGCTTGGCTTGTCCATCCTCGAATCCGAGTACGCCATTCGAGATATATTTTTAACACTAGTACAGACCCAGCCCTACGGAGCACTCCCCATGTGCACTGTGCATGAACCCTTTATAATCTATAAACTCTTCACTCCGTATACGTTTATAGATGTAGATATCTAATCGGTGTTGAAAAAGGCTTACCTATCTAATAGCAATACAAGGCATGACGTATTGCCCATTGGTTTTATGGTCGAGCTGGTAATAACATGCTAATAATGGGACCAAACCGAGGTGACCTCACCTGTCTTCACCCTCTCACCTGGGCAGTTATTGAATGGAAGGCATGTTGTAGATATGAACCAAGAACGCCTTTCTAGCCTTCCGATTGCCCAAATCTTTCTTCCCCACCAACACTTTCCCATATATGATATGGAATTTGATGCCATAGATTCTCAACCTATCAACTAATGGCTCCAGTCATCATCTAGCTCCTCGATATGACAACAGATATTGGAGTCTGTAATTGTACTGCCATCCCCGTGGGAAACGGTCCTTGAGGGTCAGAAGGAGGCTGAGTGGACATTTCAATACCTAGGTATTCAGTTGCAAGTGATGGCAAAGGGTCTAACCCACTACACCCAGGAATAATAAGCGCAAAATAGCCTTTTGCTGATACCAAGCCCCAACCTGAGCAATTTCACCATTTCACAACTCACGGTGCTCAATCAAACCACAAACTTTTTCGAGAACCTTTTCGCAATTCCTGAAGTCTGAAGCCTTGCTCAGGGTCCCGACCCGGAAGCCTCATGCGACATCGGGATAACCTTACCCAGAAACCCAGCTATCAATCCACCCTAGGGTACCACACCCTTATTCTCTCAACCACCCCTCCCCGCGCCGCCCCCCCCAAAAATATGAAGAGCGCGCCTCAACAGCATGCTAAGTTGATTCAAGAGCAGGTAAAGTCGCTGAGCAGACACCCACAGGACCCGACGGATCTCATAGCGGGCCCTAGCCCGACGCTCCTTTGGCGTCCTTGAGCCTAGACCCAACTCACAGCCTGTACCTCAAGTGCTAAGTGGATAATATGGTCCGAAGATAGTCAGAAAACACATATAGCTATGCCCCAGGGCCAGTACGGGAATGTTGCTTTCATCTCCTGTAGGGAGACCCCATGCGGGGAGGAATTCTCATGCCCAGACATCGTCGTAGGGTAGTGTTGTACTAATAACATGATCTAGACCAAACCAGACACTTATTTTGCCAAGGAGAGCATTGCTGAGGGTTGCAACGTTGGATTCAGCAGAGTTGAATGGAGGAGGAAGAGGCAGTGGGTTGTTGGATGCAGATGCGACGTGGATCTCTTCGGGGATTTGGCAGATATTGAATTCCCTGGTTCAAGATTCAACCGCAAATATCTGTTGTCTGCTGCTTTTGACATGACTCCATTTTTTCCATGCTGTAGGTTAAGGTATACTCTGATTTTCAGGGCTCGGGCTGTAGCTACACCGTTATACTCGGGCAGGCTTACTCCACACTATCCAGACGGCCCACAAACGGACCCATAGTGAGATTGGTGGCTTACTGGCATTCGTCCCGAGAGTGCTTCGTTTATCTTGACCGTCTCTCACTGGATCCACGCATACACTAGGGGGTGCATAGTCCTAGCAAACAATGACACGATGCATCCAATCAAGATAAGATACGCGGTCGCAATCGATACTTCACACAAACTAACGGACGGGACAAGAAGTATATATTATCATTAATATCAGATTGAGCGAGCAAGCGCATGAATAAGGGATCCGGCATGTAGGTATATACAAATCATGACACAAAGCCCAGAAGTTCAACTTTCATCTCGTTTCCCCAACGCCGAGTGCAAAGTATAATAGGAAACGAAAAAGGTGAAGAGATAGTGGCGGCTCGTTTGGATCATTCATCACAAATTGTCACCATCACCCGACCAGTCGGGGATAGTGGGGTGGGTATGTAGGTAGTATTGAGGATGATAGAGAACTGGAGGAAGGTGTAGTAGGAAAAGGTAAGATTTGAACTGAGTATCTATGCCATCAGTCTCCCGTAAGCGAGAACCAGCAGCGCTGGTAATATCGTTGTGATGAAGGCGGGGAGCTTGATGATTTCGAATCCAGCGCTTTCTAATGATGATGTTGTGAATACGGTCTCGAAAGTGATGTGGCTAGAGTTGAAGCAATTCGTATCGTTGACTTCGGCAACGTCTTCTGGCTCGGCAAAGGTAATGTCCGCACACTATATGTTTCATAGTCAGACCAAGTTTTAGCGGATAGAATTGAAACCAGAGCAAGCTTACGTTGTACAGACCGGCACCGTGCTGAGCAAGCTCGATAACCTGGATGGTTGCATTGTCCCCGACCTTCACATCAATGTTGGCGGGTAGCGGAACTTGTGGAAGACAAATTGTCCCAGGGTAAGGATCGTTATCCGGACCGACGATTTCAAACGGTGTGATCATCGGATGGCTCATGTTTGGAGGTTCCGTCCCTAGACCTAAATTGATGTACATCATCGCTCGAGCGTGACCGGGGAACCAGCCTGGCTGAAGGGAGATCGCGCCGCCGCGGACGGGCCATTTTGTTCGGTTCTGAGACGTGGGCATGCCGCCGCCTTGAGAGGACCATTAGCATAGAGAGCGACCTCGGAACTCGAGTGAAGACATACAAGGATAGATCCATTGCATTCCATAGGGGTAGACCAGAGTGTCGTTGTCTTTATCGTATGCAACCCCAAGACCTTCCACTGCATCAACATCACCACTCGTGTGTAGATTGTTGCCTCTGTAACCAGGATAGACAATGACTGTGTGTGCGGACACCAGTCCCATGCACAGCAGGGTACCAGTTATCCATTGTGACGAGGACGTTGAGAACTTCATCTTTGCGGTGTATTCTTCGTATTTGTGTTTGAGAGCGAGCAGAAGAAAACCGGGGAAATCCTTCACACCCACAGTAGTCACAAACTGCTTAAGAAGTAATTCGACAGCAAAAATGATACGAGTCTCGTCTAACGTATCAGTCGCTTCGAACTCTCTGAATCATTCTCGAAACGAAACAAAAATAAGCTTCTTCTCGCAACGCTCGAGAAAGGAACAAGTCAGACAGAGCAAGTCACAGAAGAAAGGCGTGGCCGCGCCCTTATGAGGCGAGACAAGAACGGGTTCCCCCATCGTCTGATTCTGCAGTTGGCCCTCACATCCTGGCGGAGCGGAGACTAGCCAGACGGCCGTGGACGAGTGAGAGGGCAGATCACGATGTGACAGCACCTGCAGGCGTCGACAGGGGGCCTCTCAACGAAAGGGTTTGCTTAAAGTGCTGTCCGGCGAACAGTGGCAGGCCCGATGGTGTTGGACTCGATTGGTTGCACAAGCAGTGGGAGGAATGGGCAGCGCAGTGGGCGGATTGGCTGGAGGAGACGAGCCCAAGACCACAAGGATGCAAGTGCATCACCTCGAATGCGGGTTGCGTGTTGCTCATTCGTGGAGTGTGCTTGATTCGAAGCGCCCGGATCGGAAGCTAAAGTGCAGAGAGGGGGAGATCAGGAGCTGGGCGCTTAGAGCTCGCCTGTGAGTGGCTGGCCGAGATTATCTTGATTCTGACATTTGGAATCAGCTTTGGACTTCATATTTCCTGAACGTTTTTGGATAAAGAATTGAAACTTGGGTTCGGCATCTCATGAACCGGCGCAACCTGACCGCCTGCATGAAGAAATCCCTCCGGTGCTGCACTCTCCACTCGACTACTGAACCTTGCAAGCTTATCACCATCAAGCACAGTCGCATTGCAGCATCACCATGCATCTCGCTCTAACAACCTAACCCATCTCACCACTGCACATCCTCCTAGCCCGCTGCACTTCCTCCTTCATCACATCCCTCCTTTGTACCTACGTCAAAGTTACCTACCTCCCCACAAGTGGCGCCATAATTATGCCCCACACCTCTCGTCGCAAAAAACACCCCTCACAGCAATACAAGCGCTTAGAGGTCACCGACTCCTCGGGCTGGACGCACGTCACAACGTCCGGAAACGCGCGCCGTCTGAATAATCGCCGAGGCCAGAAATCAACCCCGAGTAATGTTGCTATCTCCGAGTCCTCAAACCAGGCGAAGGAGGGGGAAGAGGAGGTCGTCGAACCACCGCTGGCCCCTGCGGAAGCCCCAGCATCCGTGACACTATCGCAACTCCAGCGCCAATTAAACGAGTCGCGTCGACGATGGGAAGACTCGGAGTCTTGGGCGAGTGCACAGGGTGCGCTGCGACGCGCTTTGCCTCTAGCTACGAGTCATGAGGGCGAGGGGTACGACGACGTCTCAATTGTCTGCGTCGGCCTTGGAAGTCCCAGCGGATTTCTGCGTGGAGGCTGGGTGGATCGGAGGTCTGTGTCCATGTATCAGCTCGCGGCGCTCACGAGTGTCATGGAGTTGCTTGGTACGCCTCACACACCTCACTATTTTTGTCGATCGAGTGGACTACTTACGTGACCTTCCTACATCCAGAGAAGCATACGCCCAACCGGGCCGTCAATGTCTACGCACAAGACCCTGTCTTCAATAGCCACGACCGCGCTCTCCTCGAGGCGCTCAATATCACCGTCCTCGAACACCCGGGTGCGTTTGAGAGGGTCTCATCGCAGACACTATTGTTTTGTCCCGGCGCGGAGCGGAGACATCTTGAGCTTCTGCTTGCGCATAACCCGGCGATTGTGTTTGGTGGGCCGCTAGAAGATATTGACTCGGACACTGTGACTGGGTTTGTTCGGGCGAGGGACTCGGTACAGCTGCCGCTTTTCGAAGAGCAGGAGCATGCGTTCTGGAGGATGAGGGTCTACTATACTCCGAATGAACGGGGATGAGACCGGATTGACAAGGTTTGAGAGGATCTTCAATTATACCGCTGGTCGCGGTACTGAAGCCACGTGTTGTTCGAATCAGGGAATGTGGTATTCGACCGATGGCTTCATCCATCACGAAGGCTCATCGAGCTATATACAAAGCATTGGGCAAAGCACAGTCAATCCAACCCGCCACAAGAGACAGTCATGGTCATGCAAGGTGAATCGAAGCAAAGAAAACACATCCAGAGAACCCGCCAGCGAATAAATTACAATCCAAGACAGCATAGAGAGAAATGACAACACCAGAAAGCGGAGTGAGATGGCTAAATGAAAGAAACGTGCTCGTCAAAACATGTGTACGTTGAGAATCATGTATACACAGAGAACTCCATTATTTACTCGTGAAAAGATGTCCAAGTAGAGAGTGAGAGAGATGGGAGAGCGGAAAAGATAATTACAAAGGTAAGCGGCTACGTTGCCGTCTTACCGTCGCAATCGGGGATCTTGATTCCGGACTTCAGGTTGCGGCCTGGGTCCATTAGGCCCCATTTGTCTTCCCATTGCATCTTGCCTTCGTTGTATTGTGCCTTCCACGGTTCATCGAATGCCTCGAACCTGGATATTTGTTAGGAACGTCTTGTTTGGGGATCGATGGCGGGAAAACATACCAGAAATAATCAGTCCCGTTCTCCAAAGCCTGGCACACCCAGTCAGCCATGAAGATGTTCATGTTCTCAACACTAGCGACAGCACCAGACGTCGTATCCGGGCAGTTGGCGCCGTCACCGCAGTCGTTTCCACCACCTGAAGGCCATCCCACTTCGGCAATAATATTCCCCTTGCTCGTGCCCTTAGTCAATGGGGCATTGTGGTTATTCCAGAAACTCCACGTCCAGGAAGCAGCATTGTCGACTTCTACGCCTCCGAAGAACGGGTGGACGTTGGACATGACGACATCGGTTGCGGCAGTAAGCGTCGAGTCCCAGTTGTCACCGAGGTCTGAAGTCGCAACCTTAATGTTGATGTCGTGGGCCTCAAAGTGCTTGCGCACCTCATCCATGTAGTTGATGATGTTCTGGCGAGCGTGTTCCTTGGTGTCCCCTGCTCGGTAGAGAGCCTCGTTTCCGATAATGGCGCCCTTGAAGACGGAGTGGTCTTCTGCGTTGTCGAGGATATCGTAGAGCTGCGAGAGCTGGCGGTCGTTGGTCGACGTGTTGGTATCGATCCAGACGCCAAGCCAGAGTTTCATGTCTGTCAGTTCAAGACGGTCAATCGCGTGGAGTACCATCTCGGTCTGGTTGCAGTCGGTTCCGTACAACCGGACGGTATTGGTGAGCTGAGAAAGAACGGCCATGTCCCGAGTCACATTGTTTTGAGATGGCGGCCACTTGTCACACTCCGGGTGCTGCACGCCCCAAGGCGTGTAGTCGATTCCGGGGAAGACCTTGTGTAACCCTTCCATGCTCATCAACTCCTTGATCTCGGCTGAATTCTTATCGAGATCACCATTTGAGTTTGAGTCGTCCTCTGCAGAGCCCGTCGACGAGGAATCAGAACTGCTTTCTGATTTGCTGTTATCACGATTGCCAATGGTACCGCCAACAGCACCGCCAACAATGGCTCCAACAACGACAATGGCCAAAACAATGCCGATAATCCACCCACGTTTCCGACTACTACCGTCGGGCCGAGGCTTCGCATACTGACCTCCCTTTTCAATCGCCCCGATGCCTCCTCCTGACCCAGGAACCGGGCCATAAGAAACGTCAGCCGCCTTCTTCGCCCCGAAGAGTCCCCCGAATATTCCTCCGGCCGCGCCCCCAGCCGCTGCAGCACCTGCTGCTTTGTTCCTCGAAGGACCAGAGTTGAAGCCGTCATCACCATCATCAAGAATATCATCCGGGTTGATAGGGTAATCATGGGCACTATAGGCGGAATTTCGCTGATACGGTCCTCCATTGTTGGGCCCCGCGCCCTGGTAAGCAGTGGGCTCGAAGAAACTGCGCTGTGACGCGCTCGGCGGCGTCCAGCTTCCCACAGGCGCGGCAGCAGCCCCCAGTGCCGCATTCGAACCGAAGGTTTCGTGGGAACGCAGGCCCTCTGAGCTTCCACCAGGTCCAACACTCGGTGGCGCGGGTACGTATGGGTTGTCCGCGCCAGTTGTATGATAGCCACGTTCTGCGGGGATATAGCCGCCCGGTGCGTCTGTTAAAGCGTCAACGCCACTCTGACGGTCATGGGAGTTGGCAACGCCAAGGGCGATACCACTAATACCGCCGCCTACCGCCGCCGGCCCTAAGTTATCCATCCCCGGGGTTGCTGTCGAAGATGTGCGCATCGACTGTGTGTGCGCGAGACTCGGTCGCCAGTCTTGGCCGTTCTCAGGTACTGAATTGAGACCTTGCTCGCCTTGTGGCCGGTTGCCATATCCGGCCATCCGATGTTGGGAGGAAATTGCTGGAATGTCGCTGTATTGACCACCTATGAGATCCCCTTCTGCACCGTCCCCGTTGTGTTTGTAGGGCCCGTTGGCACCGCTCATTTTGCGGAATAACTACCGGTGGTCGTACTGTGCTGTGCCAAGTCGTTTGGGTTCGCTATTACCTTGTTTCAAACGTCAAAATGCCGAGACCTATCTGATAACTCTCGGTCGGATGCGCAGCACTTGATCAATAGACGTCCGAGAAGAAGCGACAGACTAGATGAAAGAAGACCGAAAGCGAATGCGATGGATAAGAATGCAATGCCCGCGAAATTAATCTGAGACGAATGAGACTCGTCCTTGGTAGAGCTGAAACGTCAAAAGAACGGAAAACCCACCCACCCGGCAAAGCTCGAACCACGGCTCTGGAGAATGGAACGAGGATGACTGAGAGTTTTTGTCGAGTCTGGAACAGGAACACCGAACAGGGACAGACACGGACTATGGAAATATAGCGGCTGATAGTGGTAATCGCGAATTCCTCGGAATAATAAGGCGATATATTGACACGCTAAGATGAGAAAAACGAAGGGCAGGGTATAAAGCACCGGTAATAAGACACGGAGTGAGGGGAAGAAGGGCCGCCGCGGATGGCAAGCGGGAAGTATTAGATGGAGGAGAGCGAGGAAGAGGGAAGATGGAGGAAGGGAGAAATGACAGATGAATAATGGAGGACGGAATCAAAAGTTAGCCAGCGATTACTGCATGCGGGCTTGGACGAGGACGACAAGACAAGACAACATGATCCTTTGCCCAAAAGAAAAAGCAGAGTCAGTCTATGCTTACTCTTGTTGAGGTTTGGAGGCGGAGATGATGTGGAGGCTGTGTCCAGGACAACCACTTTCAACGAGCGGGTATGGACCCTGTAAGACCCTCGAGGATCAGGGCCATGGACCCTGTATTTTACGGTATTCAAGGGTTCAGCAAATATACCGCTAAAAATAACCCATCAAAAACACCAGGCCAACTTCGGAAGAGGCACCCGTACGGTTGCAGCCAACGCGGAAGGCGAAATTCCTGCAGTAAGACATGCATGGAAGCCGGAGATGGGAGAGCATTGGATTATTCGCTTCGCTTGCTGGAGCCGTGAGCCAGTTCTCAGACAGTTTCCCACATTTCCATTCGCGGCTTGTGACGGTTCCGGCGGCATTCTGAGACAACCACCTCTCGCTTCTAGAAGCTTGACCTCGCTCCTTGAATTATCACGAGCACCAAGCTACCTAGGTATAAGAAAGGGGGATTACGCTGTCTCAAAATTCGAGATTCTGTTCAGATGACTTTATTACTGTCTCAGTAGGATTTTTAAAAGGCGATTGATGACGAGTTATATTCGGATTGGTTCGTATCTTTCAAGATCTTTGAAAAATGGTATCACTGAGCCAGCAAAAATCAGTGCTGTATATTATATAGTAGTAGATGTAAATCAAGCAAGTTGGCACTGGCCAGTTTAGTCAAGCTATGGCGCAGAAGGTCAGCATTCAGCCTTACCAAGTGCCAGTAAGAAGAGAATCTCGAATAGGCTACCGTGCGCCTGTAAGGGAGTAACAGCCACCCTACACGAAAAACAACATAAAACTAACCGCAAGGAGAATCTCCTCAGAGGTACAGCGGGAATCTCAAAAGAAAGCATAGTCATAACTCATAAAGTGCTGTCAATATCCCCCTTTGGCCTCATTCCCCATTGCCCATTTCCAGATCGCGTAATCATCAAAGATCATCATATCAAATCATCAAATAGTAGTCACAAAAATATTCCAATGCCCGAACATAAAATCACTGAGAACAGTGTTCTTGCACAAGTCACTCGTCACGTTTGCGGCCGCGCGGCATTCTTCCGCCGTGTCTATTTATCATACATACCGACCATCATCCACGACCGAGTTCCCGGACAAGATGGGCAAGAGAAGCGGAAAAAAAAAATTCAAGATTATCGCAACGCAGACGCGACAATTAGGAAGAGAGCAAAAGACAAAAGCTCAAATACGTCGCCAACTAGGGTTCAACTTCTTCCGCGTCATGCTGAGACGCAGAAACAGCGAGCGTAACGCCGGCCTCGCGACTTGAGGAGGCTGTTCTTCTCCTGCGCTCGAGAAATTTGCGCTTTCCCGCGCGGGTTTCGAAATGTGGAGCGATTGACCCCTGTTCCTGGCCAGCTGCTATCATGGTGCTGCGCATCTTGTTCCGGTATGCATCAACTATTGAACAAATATTAGTCACTGTATGCCATCTAGATACGCCGAAATACAAGAGACTCAATAGAGAGTCGTCTCAAAGGGTGTGGCTCATACATAGGGAAACAGGAAAGGCTGACTCACGAGAGCGTTGCAAAAAGAGCATTCGGCCTGCGAAGACTCTGCTTTGACTCCAGCTCATTCGGTAACCCAGATCATTCAACAGTACCTCCTTTCGATGTCGGCGTCGGGAAACTTTAGGAACGGCAATCTCGCTATCGTCGTCGACTTGGGGAGCGGGAACCATTATCCTTCCCACCGTTGCGGCTTCACCATCGTCGTCACCGTCGTTGGCCTCGGTATCATCCTTTATGTACCTGTTTCCCGGAAGAACCTGACCCCGAGGGCTCTTCATTTGGACCGGGAAATACGTGCGAGGATACACAGAGTTAGACATCCGGTAGGAATCGGGAATCTCATCCATGTCGACCTGATCCAGCATCACTTTGACTCTAACACGACACCCTCTCTGCGTATCATCAACAAGGATAAATTTGCGGCGCTTTCCATCTGGTAGTGTACCAAAGAGATCGTCCTTGCTGGGATCATGTTCATCGTCATCATCCACTTCTACCCGGTTTGAAGTTGCAACGGCGGGGTGTCGTCCGAATGACCCGATGCCAGCATCACGAATAAGCGGCGGGATAGAAGGGCCTCTATGACCGGTCGATGAATTTGCAGGAAGAGGGAACGCAGGGTACCCATGGAACACCTGTGCCGTGCGAATGTCCGTAGGCGAATGTCCAGCAGGAATCGGTGCGGGCGGGAGCGGGCGATTGTTACCACTCGCAAACTCAGGGGGTCCTATAATATACAAAAAAGGCAATGATTCAGAATTAGCCTACACGGAACTGCATGTGGCGCGTCAAGATAAGAGGGTGTGCGAGAAAGATACGCATCCATAATAGCATAGCAAACAACAATTGGGCGAACAGGGGTATGAGTTAGAAGATCACGGTGGCAGCCAGTCAAAGAAGGAAAAGCAAAAGGGGAAGATTCATGAAACTCCAAAGCGAGGAGTAAAAGTTGAGGCCCAGAGCCCGTCAGTTTAACAGGATTTATGGACCAACTTCTGGTGCATCCACATGGATATCCGAATGTCAAGAGCGGAGACGGGAGAAGGCAAGTAAGCAAGGGAATTTATGAGCTCATAAAACATTGCCAGCGTGATTTTCGAAGCCTTGTGAACAAAACAAGAATGTTATATGTGACGGAACATACCGCTAACTTCTTCGTGCGCTGGGCTTCCATCAGGTTGAGCGTGGTGATGATGTAGTTGCGGTGGTCCCATAGCTGCTAGCGGGCCAAGTACAGGTCGTGAGGCAGCTGGATTGAGGCCAGAGGGCGGCATTCCTGGGGCCACAGGAGTGGTAGGGGCCATATGGGGCGGTGGAGGGGCCGGAATGCCCTGTCTTCTATTGATCTTGGCCATTCGCCTTACGCGCCGGCTTCGGAGTCTGGGATCCTGATTGCTATTTCTCCAACTGTCGACAGCTCGCTGAATTAGGCCACGCTTCCCCCTCAATGCAGGGTTAAGATCGGCCAACGCCCAGCCAACGGCATTGCACTCCGTTTCGTAGACTAGCCGATTGCCTCTGTACTGATCCTTGCTGCAACAAGCTCGGGGATATACACAATTCTCCGTCTTGAACTCCTGGCTCAAGTTATCCACATTAACAGATTCGACATCGCAGCGAATTGTGTACTCCATTTTCACGCGGTCACGAGAATACTCGAATGCGATCCACTGAACCCCGTTACTGTCTTGTCGTACAACAAGGGGAGTAGTTGCTGGGATTGGACCAGGCGCGGCACTAGAACTTGCCCCTAGATTAGGACTTTGATGGCCGGTATTGTTCGCTGAAAGGGGTGGGGCCGAATGCGGTGGGTTCAAGAGTGCTCTTTGGGGAGGGGTCGGCTGCTGCACTGTGGCGCTCGTTGGGCTGGTCAGTGTAGCAGTCGGGGGTTGAGAAGACTGGTGTGGTAACTGGGAGGTGCTAGTCTGATGCGGCATCATCAACGACTGGGATGTGAGAGGGTGTTGCTGAGGGGAAGGGTGAGCTCCATAGGGCGAAGGCTGCACGGGGTTGATGGCTGATAAAGCTTGTTGGTAGCCATATATCGTGGACGTCATCTGGGGTGACTGTGTATACAAACTTCTGTTATGTTGTTCGTGGGTTTGCGAAGCCACTGAAGCAGGTGAGCTTGATTGGGGGGTGTGGTAGATTGGAGGGTAGGGCCGATGCATTTGCGTTGTCGCCATGATCTCCTGAGGACCTAGAGCAAGATTAGACACATAGTCATGAGGCCGCCGCTGGATCTGGCATGAAGCCTCAGGGCATCGCGATGACGCGGCCAATCTACAATGAGGATTTGCTGCCCCGTAATACAAATGCACTTACCGCTAGATGGGTATTGGCCAGGCGTGCTCGCCGTGGTGTAAGATGGATGAGCTGTATAATAGGTTTGCTCTTGAGCCTGTGGGCCGTACGGGTGTTGATGATGATGCAGGACCCCGTTGCCTAATGTATGGGGACCATATGACCCAGGAGAGAGATTGGAGGTATGCTGATGTGGCGACTCTGGTTGTTTTGATTTCTGCGCGAGACTTGCCGAGCCGGGATGCTGTAGATGCGAATGCTGAGGGCCTTGATGTCCAGAGATAGCGTGTTGTCGCAACTGAAATCCACAACACTAGTCAGCTTCGCTCCATATGCGGATATAGTACTCAAATCTGCATGGCGGGGAAACTGCATAACCCATTGCAGCCACATGCTAGGAAATAGTTGCGAATCCTTGGGTAAATTCGCGGGCAGCGGGCAGTTATCAAGGTGCAATAGGCTTTCCAGGGCAATTCTTTGAACATTTTCGGTTTTTTCTGGTCGAACATGTCCAAGCTCATCACAGGATTGGAGAACAGAGATAATATCTTGGAAGGGCCAAGCTGGTCAGGCTTCACGTTTCTCAGAACAAGAGTTTCCCTAGTGAGCCATTGCCCATGACTGGAGTTCTTGTAGGGGAAGCATCAGTCGCACCAAGTGTGACGAAAGCGAACCAATCTCCCACTGCAACGACGACAGCCCCAGATCATGTTCTGTGGCCTCCTATGTCGCACACATCCTGTTTCGGGAAACATCTAAGTGCAGTATCCGCGGATCGCGGCCTATGTCGGCTGGAGACTCGCACAAAACTGTCTCTGAGAATTCGACAGGTATCAAGGCAGATGGATAAGGTCTTGCAAAGTCCCTAGATGTGGAGAACGGGTGCTTGGAGCCTCAATTTGGATGGAGCCTGGTGCACCAGTATGTTGAGGGTCTAGTCGATTGTGCCAAAAATACAGCGGAGTGTCGCTGCATGTTTGTTGTCAAGTTCCCACTCGAAGATGGTCTTTGCTGGTGCTTATATACGTCCGAGAAGCTGAAAGCCTTGTTGTTCGTCTAGGTTCCTCCTGGTACCAACCCATGCGCAGCGAACCAGGATGTCCTTGAACAGAGTCGAGAAGGAGAAACATGAAGGGAAAAAAAAGAACATAGCTAAGAGACAAAAGAAAACAAAACCTTACAGGGTTGTCAACAGGCTCGTCCTTGTATTTTGTTGGCGCGAGGTCATTCGGGACAATGCCAGTCATGACTGACCTCCGACGGTCTGGTCTCGAGAAACACTCGTTTTTCCAATGTTGAATCAGTGTGTCATCTCAAGGAATCTGTGATCTGGCAAGGTTTAGGAAATGCTGGCGGCAATCGTGTTGGTAAAAGAGCACGGTGATCTCGGGGATAAATGTCAGAGCAAAGACAAAGTCGGGGGCAGAGAAGCTTAAGGGCGGCAGAGAGCAACGGTAGTGGTCCGTTGAGCTGTAGCCCTGGACTGGGGGAGGGGAACTTGAAGATGGATGGGCCTTGTTAAACGGTGCGCTGCGAGTGTGTGGAGGGTCCAGGGTCGTTATTTAGCTGCGCTGGAGACCCGTTCCGGAGGCAGGCACTTGCTGAAGGCCCAAGGCGACTAGCCCGGATCAGGGATAGGGAGAACGAGTGAACGGCGAGAAAGTTGAGAGCATGAGGGAAATAAAATTCCAGAAAAAAAATAAAGAAATAATGAAAATGCACTAAAAAGGAAAATAAGGGCACAGTGTAGAAGGGCAGGACAAAGTCCAGAAGGGATTCAGTGAGTGGTGGGGATATCAAGATGAGCTTGTTACTAGCGGGAAGTGGTGTAATATTGACCAGGATAAATGCAGGACGCAGGAGAAAAGGCGCGAATGTGACAGCAGAAAGGACGAGACGAAGACAAGAATCGACTCGGCCCCGGTCCAAGCTCAGCTGGCTAGAGCCGGTACCAGATTAGATGGCCAGGGTTATGGATGATTTGCAGCATGCAGCGACAGTGCGTGAAATAAAATAAAAAAAAAGCCAACATGAGAACTGGTGAAGAATCATGGACTAACCTGAGAAGCGAGTAGGGGAATTTTGATCGGAGAAAATGTCACAATGCAGAGGTGACAGTTGAGCCAGAGCACACTGCAGGCGCGTGTACAGTAATGACGCCGGTGATCTGATTGATAATAAGAAAGGCCGGCGGAGCTCGATCGACGGGACCCGGTTCAATAATAAAAGAAGAGGGAAAATGGAATACAAGGATAATCCGGAGAAGGGGAAATCAGAAATCCAAATTGAGAGTTAGAAACAGTCAAGACAAAGAACCGGAGCCGCGAGTGATCTTAAATCAATGTGAGAAGAAAACCGGGGTACTTTTTCCGTGGGTATTTTGTCTTGCCCCGATGTGTGAGCGTGGGTTGACGAGATATCAGAGTACAGCTTCGCGACGGACAGGCAGTTTAAAGGCGACTCGATTGATCGATAGAGTACTGGAGGAATCAACAAGTTGATGCAAACTCGGTTGGATGTACTGCCGGCAGTCACGTTCGAGTATGGTGCTGATATCATCAACATTGCTGTTCCTTCGAATCAGAGGTGCTTGTCAAATAATTTGAATATAATTTGAATAATAATACAGGATAATATGCGCTGTGTCAGAGAGGCTGCAGCTAGGTAATTGACTACTACTGAGAGCTCCGTCCGCCTCGGATAGCAAGTGCGCCTAAGGAGAATTGTGTGGCCATAAGGGAAATCACAAGTCTGGAGCTGGACGGGTCGAGGACGTTGTTGCGTGCAAGCTGCTTGCTTGTCTGCAGTTCCCAGATTGGATCCATGTTTCTGACATTGAGGCTGTTGCGAAACCCAGTGTCTGGCCGATTATTATTATTGTCATCGTATGGATCAAAATCCCCCCATTGGCATCGCAGCCTTTGGGATCCACCCACATTCGCTTTTAGGTTCTGGAAAGCAGGTCGGAGGGGATGGCGTGGACGGTCTGGAAGAATGAAGATTGGCGCCGGGAGGATTAGGCACTGCACCGTCCACGCTAAATGTGAGTGTGGATAAACCTGGATTTTTCCCTTTTCAAAGCATAGCTCGAGTTGATCTCTGCATCGGCGAAAAGGGCCTGTCCAGGGTTGGATCTCGCAGCAGGTACCGTCCACTAGTTTGTTTCACGCACACGAGCTCAAGCGGAAAGCAACGGTCGTGGTCGCCGAGGATGGTCCGTCGCCAAAGGAAGAATAAGAGCGAGCGGAAATACGATTGTTGATCAGCAACAGGAATGATCTCCTTCACTAACAAGCCAAACCAATGAAACCATGACGCCGGTCCTCAGCTTGGTCTGTCCGCCACTACTCCGGAGTATGGTGCAGCGGGGAGGCTGTTTCTCGGTGAAGAGCGCAAGAACCTGCCCATGTGTTGGCGGTCGTAATATTTCCTGTAACTGGTGTGTTACAAGATGGCTCGCGCGATCTTTTTTCCTGAATTTCTTTTTTCCTCTTCTTCTCTTCGAGATATCCTGTCTTCTGCCCCCGTTGTTAGCGCAAAGTCAAATATAATAAGAATTACGGAGTCGAACAAGACTAACCAGACTGACCTCGATCTCGTTACATTCCGGTCAGAAAGACAACCACAGACAATCTGACTTGCTGCCATCAGCCTTGTTCCCACCAGCGATGGGCAGACGCTAACTCCACTCCTCCCGAAGCCCCCGTCGAATCAGCGGGAGCGATCAGAGGGTTAGAAAGCTCTCCCCATCGAGTTCCAGGTCCCTCGAATCAACAATTGGTGAGAAGAGGAAGATGATGCCACCTCCCCATCCCAGTCACGGTCATCCCTCCTTGGCCGCATGTTGAATCAACTCGAAACGCTCTAACGGCTCAAGCAGAGAGGCTTTGCTGTTCAATTCAGAAAGTAACAACAAGAAGATGCCGGACTGATGGAAACAAAAGGACAGGACAGAGAAAAGACGGGGGAACTCTGGACAGAACATTCGCGGTGTAACCTTAGGCTGTTATCGCAGAATAACATTCCTAATCTGCTGCTTCCCGATATAGAGAGTTCGATGCGCCTTCCTCCTTCGTGCACCATGGTAAATAAATCGCCCAAAAGATGCTCGAGTGTGGTCGCTAAGTGTCAACCATGGCTCGGACAGATCGGTGCCACGGATGGGCTGACGGCCGGGCGTTTACTTTCCGTGCCAGCAGACGACAGCCTGTCAGGAGTCATCCTCGGCCCCGCAGTACCTTCCTTTCAATCAGGGCTCGAGAAGCCAAGGCCCATTTCTTAGCGTTTCTTGGCATCGAGACTCGAATCACTCGAAAAGCAAAAATGGCTGATTTCCGGTCGAGGCTTCAGCCTTCGAGGTGACTCTGAGAATGAGACACAACGATGGTGGGCCAGCGATAAGATTTCCCCAGCCACACTGTGAGTCTGCGACCGAGCCGATGCAAGGCCGCGCGATCTGAAGATGCATTTCTTGTTCCATGTGAAACAGAAGAATTTCTCAGAAGACGTGCTCAAGGGAGTTTGAGACCAATTTGAACACTCATCAGTGGCGAAGAGCCTCGATCTCTGGCAGCAAAGATTTACATAATCCGTCCTTCAGTCATTGACAGGCAAACCTGTGCGACCTGAAGCTTCGTTGAGCTCGCAGATGCTGGTGCGCTCTGGTTGGATGCTCTCCACCATCATCAAGCAAAGAGGGGTTGAGGTAACCTCACCCCATAACCACCAGTGCCCGTGTTATTCAAACAGGTGTTCACTCTCACCAATTATCCTGGGAGACCTTGCCCACCCTTCAACGGTAGTGAGATAGAATGACTCTTGTTTTGCATGTTCTCCCTTCAGGCGAAATTGCTTTCTGTTCAAGGCAGCAGTCGCGGATTCATCTTGAATTCTGCTTAAAACCCGAGTGCTTCCGGAAGAGGGTTAGCGGAGGCGTCGTCATCAGAGTTCGAGCCTTCGACGTCCTTCCCTCGATTTTCACCTAGTTGCTTCTAGCGCCTCGATAGCGATGGAGTATTTGAGCCGAGCACAAGTGATGGCGCTGGTCTGCGAACAATCTCCCCTTTAGGACCGCTATTCTTGAGACTTGTTACTATTCTTGTGATCTGATGCAGGGAGCGAGACGTCCCGCACACCCCCGGTCGCTTGCCGCCCATCGGGCTATTTCCATGTCAGTCCCCCGACGTCAAGTGGAAAAAGATAGCGGGGCGCTGTTATAGATTGTCGAAGACTCATATCGTCGGTGATGATCAGAGGATTCTAGCCTTCAACACCAGTATAAGCATAGCCGCTTGAATATCAGCTGCTTGTTTACCAATCAGCTGGCCCAGCGTTTGTTCTATTGTCCATTAACGCCAAGTTTGAAGCGGAGAAGATCTGCCATGTGCCCAAAACGGTGAACAAGGGACAAGCCACAGAGAGTCATATACTTGTCAGGACAAGGATGATAGCTGTAATGTCAACGGCCCACACAACTGACAGGTTGCGGCAGCCTGTGTGAGGAATGCTCTGATTTGGCCAAATACTTGCAGAAACTCTGCTCTCCAATCGCTATAGCCTACGAACTTGGCTAGGAGAATTTCCAATCTCCTGGTACACCTTCTATATGTACGTATTCATGTGCATCCCTGTCGCGCAAGTTCCGTGTTTCGCTCCTACGCATCAGCCACCGCTAAGAGAACGGCAGGGAGGCTACGCTTTGGATCCGAAAACGAAGTCCACCACGGCACCACCCCTGGGCAGATCATCCACAAATTCACCTCTTCTCTGAGGCGGGAACGGTACTTGTTCGCGAGGCGGAGGGACTCGGAGGATGAATACAACGGCCTCAAAATCCGCCGGGGCCAAAGTCGACTTGGTTCTGCTTTGAAGAAAGAAAGGAAAATGCGCACTCACATCGTCTTCGTCGGCTATGTGGACGCCGGAACTTCCCATGGCTCTTTGGGTCTTTGTACTTTTTAACTTTTCTATACTGACACTAACGTGTTTCAGGTGAGATCAGCGGCTGGGGGTGTCATGCACAACAACTGCTAAGTTGCCGAGACCCGTTCTCGAAGTAATCGTCTGAGACACAAACCTGTACCCTTGCAGTAAAACGGAATCCCTGAAGCAAAGATCTGCTCCCAACGCGTTGCGCTGGGTCGACATGGGTTCTGTCAGATCGCCTGTCAAGCATGCGCCCTATCCCCGGCATTCCAACGGAAGAGCGCTTAGAATACATAGATATGCTCTGCTGTGCCAATAGGTTTTTCGCTGCATGTAGACCGTCACTTCTGGTCTGCTGGAATGATTATCTCGGTATACAGTTTCCGCTCGCCGTGCTCAATGCTCCCACCATCTGTCCCCACGATCATCATAATAAACCCGATTAATGCGATAAAATACCAGCCGAGTCCCCATCATCCCAAACAAACCCATACCACTTCGGGCATATCGAGGAATCGAGAGCCAGTCAGATTGCGCCGTTCACGACTCTCGATGTGCGATCCTTTATGCCCCGCATATGGCTCCACTTCTGCAACTCGAAAAGCGTCATAATAATACTAGTAATCCTGCCAGCTTGCTCTTTGGATTTCTCCTCAGCGGCTATCAATAACCTTCAGACTCAGAAAGAGAAAATATGAACGAAAGATAAGCGGAACGAGCTGATATCTTGCGCATCATATTTGTCTCTCGGTCGTGATCACCTCTTGAAGCCTATTGACGCGGTGTTGCTCTGGTCCCCATGCTCGAGCCTTAACGGTCGGCGTATAGTCCTCATAACCAGGCTGTGGGTCTTTTATAGACTCCGTTCAGGTCCGTTCTTTTTATCCAACGGAGGACAAGGAATCTCCTCCGTCTACGGAAAAAACCGCACATACCAGCCCAATCAGGATCATTCAATGGGAAATAATACAAGACACCCCCCTCTCTCCTCGGCATCTGACAGGGAATTCAGCTTTGGGAGAAGTTACTACCCAAAATCTTGATCTCCTTGGCCTCTTGGCGCGAACGCGACCAATGACCCCATCATAGCATCAAGGCCACCACTACTAGCCCCGGGCGAGATTCCTTTGCGGTTGTTCTGGCGGAGAACTGCATTGAAAGTTTGACCTAAGGTTTCCTCTATTTCAACCGAAGGAGTTTCAGCGATGCCGAGCGCGAGGCAAGGCGCGCAAAGTTGAGCTTGAACCATTTGTCATCAGTTGCCTCAATCCATTTCAAAACCCAGACCAATGGAATCCATAGATTACTCAGTCGTTTGTTTGCCAAAAGCAGTGCGTCTAAGAGCCAACAATAATGTTCCTCTCAAGCAGCTATTATTATTCCTACCGTTGCCGCAGCCATCAACCCCTGCTGGGAAAGCTCCTTCGACAGCCGAGTCTTCGTTTTCCAGAACCTCGGTCTGTCTATTCTTGCATTCCCGCTTTCATCTTCTATCCGCAGCCAGGAATCCCCTTGGGTCGTTCCACATCGCGAATCTAAACTTGTCAGACTTGCATAATCCAAACAACCTCTTGCTGCCGATCTGCAAGAGATTGATGTGAGCACTTAGGACCAAAGCTTTTCCCGATAATCCACAGAGATCAAATATTAACCTCGCCATCAATGCCCCGTAATCGAAAAAGATAAAAGAAACCTTGAAAACGGGAAGACCTCGAAGTACGCAGGATTGTCAGAGCTGGTTAACTGGCCCAGCTCGAGATAGTAAGTAGAGGATGGGTCCGCAGCCCCAAAGAGCCGCTTTACGGGGGTAGGAACGATTTGCTGGGCGGGGCTTTCCATGTTTCTATGGCCCAGGATGGGTTGTCGTCGGATTCTTAGCCAAGCAACAAAAACTTCAAGAGAAAGGTCGCTCTCGAAACTCGTGCGCAACATTCGGACGTCGCTACGAGATTTGCCGAATAATCTCAAGAAAGCCATAGGAGGCCTTCGCGACTTCGTATTTGAATTTTCCGTTGCGCAGCGCTCCATTCCCTCACAGGCTCTACAACGTACGGAAGAGGCGCAAAACTAAGGATGATGGCGATGGAGCCTCTCCGTTATTCGTATCTGGCCGGTATTATTGCCCCTCCGACGATACACGTTATTACAAGCCGAGAGACGGAGGAATAATAATGACGCTTCCTATCAGTCAGATTTTAGGCAGGGAACATGTGATCTGAGCCCGAATGTTCGCTGTGCTTCGCAAGCGGGAATTTGGAAGGCAACCGGCCGCCCAGTGCGGCCCCACCATCCGGAGCAAGGTGGGAAATACGTACTAGCTAAGGGACGGAATACTCCGTCTCTACGAAGCTGTGCGGCCTGTCCTCTCTTTGTTGGAACAGAGATCAGGTTTTGGCAGATGTTGAGACCGGAAGGATCAACAGAGACATCTCTGACCACCGCCAACCAATTTAACCTCACTTCGACTTGCAAGGGTAAGCAAGTTAGCCGCGGGCGGAAGAATCATCTTAACGCCGATTAAGCCACGGTCCTCTTTAAGGCTCGATTCTGCTTGCTGATAATTTTCCGCGCACTGACCCTAGGACTCTCGACGGATGATTATCGGCATTAAAAGGTGGGAACTGGACTGGAAGAAGAGCATAATGAGTGGATGGGATAGTTTCCGTACGACCTAACGGAGTCTACCGAGGGCCTAGGTCCTGCCCTCATCTAACTCTCCATGAGAGAATAATAATGCTCTAAAGAAGGTTCAGAGGTCATTTCCGAGCCGAGTATGTACAAACCTCCGCATGATGGAACCATGGGGACGGCGCTGATACCGTTTTCTTTGCTTTTCCTGAGCGAAGCGGAGACGGGCAGAGCAATGCCGGGCTCCGTGGAGGAAATGAGTTCCGAGGGAGATGAAACGAAGCAAGGTTTTTGGCTTGTTTCGCAGAAGATCTTTTGGCAAGAATCCTCATCCTTCGCAGGAAGAAGAGAAAACTCTCGACAAGAATATGGAGTATGTGGCCTTTCTGAACCTTCGCGGCGACTTTTCTCCTGGCGATGCAGGGGCGATGGAAAGGAAAGCCTGCATACCCACGGTACGGTAATTACACTCTTCAAACTCCGGCAGCGATTCAGATTGTTCTGAGACTCGAGATGTTTCTTGTACTTTTGAGCCTACTACCGAGAAGCCGATTGAGATACCACAACACCTACTCCGGAGTAGTACTCCTTTTTGGCTGAATGCTCACTGTTGCTGCTAAGCCCACCTTCTGATTGAGGGAATCAGCCAGCCGCTTGACAGTTCGTCATCGGGGAAGACTCAACCGACTCACCACGCGCGAGTGGCTAAAGTACCGTTGATGAGGCCTAGAAGCACTCTATCCGGTACCGAGGAGTGGCTCGAATTGTTAATGGAAAAAAAGGAATAATCCCTTTGTTGTCAACCACGGCAGTTCCCTCCCCTTAACCGCGCATGTGAATCCCATCCGTGATTTATCCATCACCTCGATCTCATATCCGTCGAGTCCCACGTTGACAGGTGGCCTAAAAAGTAAACATGCACGCCAAAAGGAAACATCCGTCGATTTCGGCAGCGGCCTGTCCAGTGACCAGCCGGACCAGTATCTGAGACGAACAGAACCCAAGGGATCCATGCACACTGACCGTCTCCCCTAATGCACGTCTTCCCGCTGGTTCCCTGCTCCTCTCCGCTTAGTTATGGACGACTTTTAGATGGGTTAGCGCAAAGCCCATCCTTAGTGTGATTTATTTCGGTTATGCATGGTTACAGAAAGGGGATTCTTCGAGCAATCTCGATGAGCGCTGAGGAGTGGATGAGACGCGTCGGCTGAGTTGAAGGAGGGTAGAACTACTGTTAACTGTTGTGCTTGCGCTATGCCTAGAGAGTACCATTAATGCAGGAGGACTATGACGCCCTGCGGCAAATGAACTCGCATTTAGCGGGCCGCAGAGATTCAGAAAACTTGCTCCATACTCCGTATAGCCTCCTCAACAACGGCGCTACTCATACTCTTCCTTTCTCGGGATACAAACAGATCAGAGCCCTCCCCTATTCCGCAAACCCCTCGCCTGAGTCGCCTCAGCACATAAGTCCATCATCTGATTGTCATCCGCCTTTTCTCTTGCGCCCAACCTTCGGAGCAAGATGCTCCTAGCAGGGCCGAACCGCCGCAAAAGGAAATATATCGAGGCAACCTTGAAAACGACCCTTCCAGCTCGCTACCTACCAGTATTAGCTATTCATCACTATAGCTCTGAGCGATTGTGCCCCGTGCTTTCTCTCACTCTTTGTCCGAGTTCGTGTCATTTAGGAATCTAACTTCCTGGGCAAAAACATTGACAACCTGAATCGGTAGGATATATATTGTCGCAACCAATCGTAGACGCGGGCGGGCGCCCCAGCGCCTCCCTTTCATTCTACCATCTTACCTTCATATCTACTTCCTACTACTGCGAAGAAAATACGGACTCGAAGAGCAAACATGACTCAATAGGCGTGGGGCGCTCCTCCCTCCCTCACTCTTCCTCTTTTCCGTTTCCCCTAGCACGGGCGTGCAAGTACGTGTCCGCAGATGTGGATGCACACGTTAGGCGTACCATAAGGACAGACAGAACAAATCATGCAGAAATAAGAGACATACAGGAGATACGGATCTGAGTGAGCCAGAGCAAGACTGTTTACCGCCCATTCATTGTTCCCCACAGAGTAACAAAAAGTGCACCAGTGGACGAGTTAGGAATGTAGTACGAAGAAGGAAGTGCACTCACTCATCGATCTTGCCTCGATCCATCATTCGTGTCATGTCAGCATACATGCACTCAGCCTCTGCTAGGCAAGGCTGCTTACTTGCTGGCTGCCTGGTTGGCAGGTGAGTCCAGGACTCCTGAAAGCACTCTGTCGACAAGCTGGTCTGCAGGAAAAAAAAAAAGGAAAGAAAAGGAAGGCAGGCGATTTGCGAGGATAGGCGGCTTGCATCGCTCATGGTCATGGGATGGATGTGGTGTTTGTTCCCAAGGTTGGATTGTGTGTAACCTTGACTCAATTCAGGCTGCTACCCTTTCTTTTTGCTCTGGTCCTTCGTAAGGGGGGTTGTTGATGGACCACGAGTTGAGGAGATTGGAGGCTGCCACGAGGGCGTTCCTATTCTGGGTATACGAGTCATTGCTATGATGAAACTTCTGTCAATTGCGCTGGAGTAACGCTGTGATATTTAGATTCGGACATTGTGGTGTGTTGGATATATGCTTGATTGCTGCTGTACGGATTACTATACGCTAATATATCTTTCAGATAGCAAACAATAACCAAATATGTCTCTCTTCTCCGGATCGTCATAAATATGTTTGACCTCTATGCTAGCCGTATAGGCTCATTCTTTGCGCCCGAGATTTTCTGGGCAGTTTTTGATCCGCCAGGCCCTTCGATAGCGAGCGGCAAGTCGTCGTCTTCGTCCTCGTCGTCGCTGGAGAAGTCATCTATCGCATATCCGCGACGGCGGCTTTCCTCACGTCGTCGGCGGCGCTGACTGACGTAGTCTCGATATCTGGCGTCTACTTGTTGTCAGTATGTAGAATTCCCCTGTGTGAAGAGTCGCAAACGTACCTCGAATTTCCTGCGTCTTCACAGCGTAAGTTTGGATCTCCTCCTTGCTCAGCACCCGCAAAACTATCACATATTCCGGGCGTTCCTCGAATCGCTCTTGACCGGCCTGCAGGGCGGCCGGATTCACAAGTCGCCGGTCAATCTTCGTCCAGCGTGCCCCTGGGGGAATCCCTTTCTTATGCGCATCTTTAAGCGGTGCGACACCCTCACGAACAGGATTCGGCTCCTCGGGGAATTTGTCACGTGGAGGCTTCAAAATACCCTTGGGCGGAGCGTCGTTCTCCTTGGGCGGCGAAAGTTCTGCTTTCTTCTGATGATCCGGCTTCCTCTCCTTCGCAGACGGATCATGGTGACGGGAACGCGAACGATGGCGGTGCGGGTGTTCGTTCTCCTTCGAGCTGTCTGACCCAGCGATCCTCGGACGTACGGATGGCTCCCGGCGGTACTTTTTGAGATCGTCATCTGATGTATATCCATCAGAATCACTCTCCGCGCGCCGCCTGGACCGTCTTCTTGACCGACTGTGATCGCGTACTGTTAGGTCTCGGGATATATGGCGACCGGAACGAGATGTGAGGTCGTAGTCAAGGTCATCCGAATATCCGCTGGCTAAGACAGCCGTTCCCAAGCCATTGCTGGGCGCAGGAGGTCCGGAGAGTTTGTTGGAGGACTGCCTCTCTGCACGGCTGTCTTGAGGCTCTCGGTCACGCATATCTTTCTCGGGACGCTGATGTTCGCGGTGAACGAGTCGAGTGTCGTCGATATCATCTCTGTACGAAGAGTAACCTTCATCAGGATCTTGGTGCAGGGAGACTGCGCGTGGTGACGACCGTTGCCGTCCACCTGCTAAGTCAAGTTCGTTGTTGCCATAGCCATATGTTGATCGTCGCATGTCGTCCCGATTCATCTTCTCAAATCCTCTCCGAGTTGGAGGAGGCCCCGATGCTCGAGAATCTTTTCTTCCCGCCAGGTGCGAGTTTTCGATCCCTGTCAGACTCAAGGGACGTTCTTTTCTCGCACTTCGGTGGTAGCGTAACTTGGCTGCAGCTTCTTTTTCAAACTGCTCGCGCGGGCTGGTGTAAGAGTACGCATCATAGTCATCAATATCCTCGCCCTTCCGAAGGCCTCCGGTCTGAGGGTATCGCCGCCTGTGTTCATACATCGGATAGGCACCATGGGGTGCTCGAGAAGTCGGAGCTCGCCCTGTATCACTGGAATAGTCGAAAGACGAGGAGTGCCTGTGGCGCCTGTGGCGATGATGCTTGGATGAGGCAGGCATGAGATAGCCGTCATGATCTGTAAGAGGACTGGGGGACCGGCCATATTCAGACAGTATCACGGGAGAGTGCCTAGAGACAGGAGAGCCAGTAGGTATGTCAAGTCTGCCGTGGGAATCTGTAACGGACGTGGTACTGCTGCGCTGCCTGGGCCGGATTGCGTACTCGGTTCTCGATTTGGTGGGCTTTCCTTGGTCTCGGTAGGTCTGCTTCGAAACCGGATGGGCCTCCAATCGTGGGGCAGCCGCTGATCGTGGATCGTATGAGGGCATATATGGGACGTCAGAGCGATAGCCAGAGTACATCTGGCGGCCTGCGGAAGAGTCGTAGGGGTCGTAGGAGCTAAGCTGCACGGTTCCCGTGGAGGCTCTCATAGGGTCGACTGTATGTGAGCTGCCCGGTGACAAGGGCCGGTAACGTGCAGCAGAGCTCATTGTCAAGATTTTGCAGACGCAACCTGCCGCGCAAGAACTTCCAGGGCAGGAAAGAGGTAATGAAGAGGGAGAAGAGCTTCGGGTGTGGATGGAATTGGAGCAGATTGCTGTTTCAAAACGCTCTTGTCAGAGCCCTAGCAAAAGAAGCTTTCGAATGTCCAAAAATTATTGGGAAATGGAGGAATTGAAAAAGCAAATATATAAGGCTGGAGTGCGAAAAAGCAGCCCGAAGTCGAAGCCACCCAGATGTGGGGATCTGCGGCGTGGTGGATTAACTCCACCTGAGATAACGGGCAAAGAAAAATAATGTAGAATCAAAGACAGTAGCAGCGGTTAAAGTGGGGGAAAGTGGTTTTTGAAAAGTCCAATGAGGAGGTAAACGACAAGAATGAATACGATGGAGGGTAATGATGATGATGATGATGGAGATGACGATGACTGAGAGCCTGGGGATCAATTATGAGAAGAAGACCGACTGGATGGCGGTGACGCACTGGGGTCTGGCGAAGGAGCTCCTCCAATCGGGCTGAGAAGCACGCCAAATCAGATGACCGGCGAGGGGTCTCGCAACGATGTTTTGCCCCAGACACGATGGTAACGGCTCGCAATATCCGAGGATGATTTCAAAGCAAAACAATTGCGGGCCGAGTGGATTCGAGGCGAATGCTACTTCAAGAGAATCAAAACAGAGGACCCGTGGTTGACTTGCCGCTGGCCGCTTGGGTCACGCTGTGCCCGGTCCAAAGTTGCTTTATTGCGGCGAACTCAATCGACTTCCACCTTTCCCTTTCCTCCCCTCGCTGCACGCCCGAGTCCCGACTCAGACTAAACCAGCCTCTGATCTGCTTCAACCAGTCGGATCTCCATCCCTCTGGAGATCATGGGGTTTTTGTTAGCCTCTCTTCAGTTGCCACTCGCCTGGCTCACCGACTTGACTGGCGGTGGCTTTGTGGAGTGGAAACGGCTTTCCAGTTGTAGTGAGTTTTGTCGGTACTTTGGACATCATCTCTCACATGCACCACGCTGAGATCGCCGTCGGAACTGCAGAGGCGGTAGTTCTGCGTCGACGAAGTGCGGCTCAAAATAAGGATACGGACTGTTGATTGCAATCCGCAAGTCCAATCGTATCGCTGCATCGAGCATCATGGCATTTGTTCATTGCTGACCGTGAGCTGAGGGCAATTTCTCTGTCACGTTTTATCGCGGGTCTTCGGCCGCGCTTTTAGAACCAAGGCGCCGGTCACTTCTTTGAGCCCAAGGCGTCCACCGCCCCAGCCTTGGAGTGCTTCACTACGTTAAGCCCCGAGACAAAGGCGCGCCGAATTGGAACTGGCGATTCTGCTGACGTCATGAGAGCTCCAATTGATCAAACCCAATGGTTTGCAAGATCATGGTGGTTCGCGATTAGTATCTATGTACTTGAAGACGAAGAAATCAGCCCTGCGGAGCTGTTAACCGCGTTTTGTGTTGTCGATCATGGGTTTCCTGGATTTCCAGACGAGCAGCTGGGGTTGTTCAACGTCTAGCCTGGACGAGGCTTTCACGACAGGCCCCCCATTGGCTCCGCCTTTACAAATCACAATTGGCCACGGTCTGTACAGCACATCGCATTATCCCCAAACCCCTTGGGGTCATACCGTTGCCTTCGCGCAATCATGATTGCTTCATTTAGAGGCTAGTATTGTGAGGGCGGACTCCTGTCCGCCGGGAATGTCCAAGAACACTGGACCGGGCAGGGTGAAGAAGCTCATTTATCCGCTCTTTTGGTGCTCGTGAGTCCTCGCCCTTTCTTCCTCTTGTCTCATGGTATCAGTTTTCAAACGGATCCGCTGACCATGCGACAGGTTACATGTTCGTGAACAAAATGCGTTCGTTGCAATATTGGAAGCCAGATCGATGATGCAAGATGTCAACTTGTTACCGAACTCTCTGCAGTTTTCGTCGCCCTGGATGGGCTTGAACGGGGTGGGCGCCGTTGCACCCGCCTGGGGTCCAGAGGGTAAGGGGATTGATATTGCCTTCAAGAGAGATGGCTTCCTTCGACTCAGCCACATTTTACTATCTTGTGATGAAACGAGTGGAGCTGGCTGCCTGGATAAATTTGTATCAAGTTTCTTGATCCAAGTTCAACCTTAGACGCCTCATGACGATATGATCAATAAACATACACACGATTCCTCGCACCAGCCAATACTCTGATGTTCCTCGGTGGGTAGGAGCCTTGCCCCCGAAACCCTCACCTGGTTTTCCCTCGGACGCCCGTCTGCTTCTCTTGTTGGGGATCTGAGGCAAAATGGGTCATCACCCTGGCGCATTACATTGCCCATAGGTGTGTCGTTCGATGAGCCTTTCGCCTAAGAAGGTTCTATTTTTCTTCTACTTCAAGTGGCGTCCAGGGATTTTCTGCTGTATAAGAACCTTCGATCTTTAATTCAACATCCTCATTCAAATATTTTAAATCCACATTCCATCTTCGAGACCAAACATCCCTCCGGTCAATACTTCATAAACCCAGTTCCGATAATCGTCGGATAAGTGCGTCTCCAACACGTTTAGCAGACGGTTTCTCGTGGACTGCCGCTAACATGTCTAATAGAGCTTCTTGATACCATCATGGCACCAAGTACCTCCACCAGTGCTTCCGGCCCTGTCAACTCTGCGCAAAGGGTTGGCATCATCGCTCAAAACGCATATCTGGACATGGATGGGTGGTGGTACTGCTGTCACTGTCAGCAGCAAGTCAATCCAGCCCTGACTAATGGTTCTTGCCATAATTGCGCGCATAAAAGGTGCGATTCGTGTCGCGGTCCGAATCATCCATATGAGAGCCGGAGCTCTAGTCTTCAGGAGTTCTAGCCCTTCGCTTCCATGGATTTCGTTCAACCTGTATCTCATTTTCGTGGTTTGCCTCTTTTCGGACTTTCGGCTCAACTCGGTTCTATCTCAATTTACGCACGATTCTGCTTCTTTCACCCCTTTGTTGGCTTGATTTCTTTTGATTTATCAGCATAGCGTCGCCATATTCGGGTTTTGGAGTTTGCTGTCTCTGGGTTTCGGATACGCTTTACTATACCTTCTACTCTGGGTGTTTTGCATCATCCTTGATAGAGCATTAGCGAGGGCGTTTTGTATCTAGGCACATGATTCACCGAATACATCTGTTATCCCACCACTTCGGCAATGAGGTCATGGACGGACACGTAAACAAGGGTAAAGGGTCATGCCACGATGGATCCTGGGAAGACAAAAAGATAGAAGGGTGAGGTCAAAGGCGCGCTCTACTCAGCAAAGAAGGCTGGATAGACCATACAGGAGGAGGCGCAGCCAGCTTGAATCCTATTCCTTTCTGCCCTAACACCCTGAATTGCTCCTTCGGGATCCACAAAATCCAGCGTAATCATTGGGGATTTGTTGGCATTATTGGCTGGCTTATGAACCCAGGGGTTGTGGCTGAAGAACCTTGACACATTGGCTGACGAATCGTGATGAATACTCAGCTTATATTAGCCTCAGATGGTGAGATATATGACATCGTGAAATTCCAGAGCGAGAGAAACATAAACACAAGGCATATCGGATATTACTTCACCACGGCGTAGGCTGGTGGGCCGGTGGGCTGGTGAGCCCGCGGGGGGATTGTGGGTGATTGGGGGTTAAATACCATTGACGGGATCGCCGCTATTGGGGGGTTAGGGGAAAGAGAGCAATAAGTCGGTGTGATACCAGGGGTGGCCTGCCATGCTGCGAAGAGGGGGCGGAAATAGGTTGAAGTGAAATGGACTGATTTTATTCAGTCGGCGTTAGTGATAGACTTCAACAATCTTCATCAGGCTGTCTGCGCAAAGTAGCTGAATTCCCGAGATACTCATTGACTTAATTGCTTGGACTCGTCAGACATCATTGGGGCTGACTGGGTTCAGCCTTGCGGCCTAGAGATGCCTAGGGAGCCTTGTTTGGTCTCATTGGCATTTTGAAACGTCGAATTTGTTGACTTGGATTGTGAGAGTTGCGGTGAGGAGTTGTCATTTCGTTCCAAGGGTTGTCTCATGGTTCAGGTGCTAGAGCCTCAATCATATGGCTGTCGTGCTGTGGTTCAGAAAAGTGTGAGAGGCTGTCTAGAGTGAATTTAATTCGCTAACCAGAACCACAATAGAAAAAAACTGAACCCAGTAGACCATAGTCTGGGTCTAATATCTTTTTTCCCTGAAATTGGTTAAAAGATGAATTATGAACAGGGATTTCTTGTTATAGCCAAGAGTTAATCTCGAAGTTCTTTCAGACCTCAATCGATCTCCCTTGTGCACTGGCCCAGGCGATTCTGGGACTGACCACGTTGGTGCTTGCCTCACGGAGAAAGAAAACCATTACTGCTAGTAATCAGGTTATTCGTACATTGATTATGGCTTCAGTCGCCCCTTCCTCCTCTACCAGCCCTTCGGTATCACGACAGGTTGCTAGAGGAGGCGCGGAGTTCATAATGCCGGCTCACATGGTTGTGTATCATCCACTCGCTAACTTGAATGTACTATTATGATAGCATTTACCATTTCTACATCGCAGAATTCCATCCCTCAGGTTCATCCTGCCCCTCAAGACCCTCCTCTTCCGAACCCTACCACACCTCGCCTCTCTGGCTCCGGGTTCGAAGAATGCTATGCGTCCCCCAGACATCCATATACCAACCCCGGTATTTATCATGACGACGGTCGCGAGCGCCGAAGCAAAGGCAGTGCACGCGATCAAAGCAACAGCCGGGAACCCGACGGATTCTTTAACGAAGATCTCCGCGTCGGCGGCCCCTACCTTTGCTCTATACCGGCGGCGTCAATTGAGATACCAGAAAATGATCCCTCTCACAAAGTCTTGACGGACTACCCTGACCTCGACAAGGACGTTCTCGCGATTCTGCACAATTGGAAAATTAACTATATAGATCTTCCCAAATTCTGCTACAGACAGTCGCAGTTGAATCCCGAGCCGCTGTCCGATCTAGACCTTACTGTCCTCATTACCGCGAGTCGATCAAGCATTAATTGGGACTGGGTTGACATGGCAAGATTGCTGCGAGCATTCCTGATGGTAAAAGGCTTTAGAAATATAAACGTCGAGATCGCGCATTCAGGTTCATGGGCATGTATCCTGTACTAGAAAGATCGAACGATCTGGTTTGCCTTTGGCCTGAGGTGGTCACGGCAATTCAACGGGCACTTAGCCCACGAGGAGGGATTACGAAGATAACCTGTCTTCGGGTTGGGAACAGCCCCGTTCCTGCTGAAAACCCTGTTACTGTGTGTGTTGGGACAGAGCACGCAGTTGAGCACGACTGGAGGTCGTGACAATACTAGATGAGTTTATGTTACCGGGGGTTGCTGTTTTCCTCTACCGGGATTAGATGTGTTAGTTTGGGGGCTTGTATTGAGGCTCTATTTCTATTTGGATCCTGCAGTCTTTACCTAGATAACAAGACCCACTTTGATATACTGACGTTTGACGCTTAGAGGTATGAAGATTCTATCACATCGAGAAAACCTTGCCTTCAGCTGGTCACCAACACAGTAGTGTCATCATGTTCACGTTCTGGTAACCCTCGCGTTTCATGACTAGCAGCGCTACTTCCAGCCCAGCCAATTAGTAATGTGTATGTATCGACTCAAGAAATTGCTGACTGAGCTTACCAACAATGACATTCGTTGCCCCATACATAATCTGCAGCCAGCCGCTGTCAAGTAGCAGAATAGCGGATGATGACCAATGTCTCATATGTACCGGAGATCAAACATATAAGCTGACATGTCATTTAATGACTCGCCTCCTTGCCGAGAATCATCTTCGAGTCCCAGGGTCCGTGAGCGTGTGCGCTGTGCTAAGGCCCGCAACCGACGGAATCTGACAGGGGCCACGCGCGACATAACTACCGAAGTATCTCTCTACATTATTAGTACATAATCAGTACATACTAATACCTAGTCGAACCCCAAGGATCTGGTCCGTGCAGATTAGTCAACTTCCAGCCCAAGGAGTGGTTGGGTACACCCCAAACAAATCACCTGAAACACGCGCTGCCAAACGTTTGAACCATAGGGATTTGGGGGGGGCGGGGGCTTGGCTTGTAACCGATGAGGCTCAGCATTCGTGCTGAATTATGCAGGAGGATGAACCCTTGCTGCTTCCTGGGTGGGACAGGAGGTGCTGCGGTCACGCTCTGAGCCGAACTGTTGGATTCTTAATTCCTGAAATAAGTAGTATAATGTGGATTACCCGCGTAGGTACGGAGTACTGTTGTTGGAATGTTGGAGGGGCGGTGCTACTGTGGAGTCCTTCGAGATATCTATACAAGGTGACTCTTGTTATCTCTGCAAGGGAGGAGGTCGTACGGCCCCTCCCCTGCTCCCATGGTCTTGCTTAGGAATGACAAGCGAGCGATAAATAATTAAACGACCTGTACTATAGATAGATAGAGTTGGCGGCGGGTGTTAGGTACAACCGAGATCTAATATTAGTCCGCGGGTTTCAAAGGTTGTGGAACCTTATCGCCGGGCTCGATGGCTATGCGGGCGGATATGTACATATCGAATGCAAATACGAAGCCCTGCGTGAGGGGTAGAGGGAATGAGGGTATACAAGCCGAGATGGTGTCGTATTCAGGCCGAGATTGAAAGCCCGATGGAAAACGGTCTCTTGACTGCACTGCACTGCACTGCGCCAGTGCCATGGCTGTGGTTTCCTGGCAGCCTTGAGGATTTGAAGGCACCTGGAACCCTCCTCCACTATCCCCGATCAGGAGATGGCGCGAAAGCCCCGCCCCGGGCCCGATAGAGGGGCCGGCCCCGCCGAAAGTACCGTTGCCATTCTTCTCCAACGCTCGAGCCTGTGCACGCGAATAACCTCAGAGTGGAAACCCGATCCTCTCAAACACATGAAAAGGAGCTCAAAAAAAAGAGTCTGTAGAATGTCTCATAAATGCGAGAAAAAAAAGCAAAGAGAGTAAAGCAGTAGAAGCCCTTCCTTCACCCTCACTCACCCCTCTTGATGACCCGGAACACAGCCCCTCCCTCCGCTCGCCGAAATGCAAAACAAGAAGTCGAACGTAACATGGAGGAAGACTGTGAGTCAAATACTGGCTGCATGACAGCACCTCTGTGTCATTCTCAAGAGCTCTGTAGGCGCTTTCCCTAATAGAGACAGAGACAAACAAGCAAGTCGAGCTGATTAGTGGGTTAGAATCAAAAAAATGCGAAACGCGCGAAAGAGCAAGATTAATGGAGTATGCAGGTAGTAGACTGAGAAGCTGTCATGACTTCGATAGGAAAGTCGGAGCTGAGCACCCAAGGCACTACTAAAATTCAAGGTTTCGGGATCAAACACCGCTACTTCACCATATGTCGCTGGGCCAAATGTATAGAGAAGCAGCGGTGTTGGAGAACGGAACCCGTCCAGCTACGAAGACTCGGGGAAATACGCAATTGTGGCTCGCGAGCTCGTGGGCTCGTGTAGACTCGGGTAGGTAGGCTCCGCACCCGCTCAGTGGATTAAAATGTGGGACAGTACATACAACGTTGTACTAGTAGCCTGGGTACGGAATAGAAGTGACTGGACTCTGAGCCTGAGGAGTCAAACTACTGTCAAACGGTTAACTCGGGGCTCGCTCAGGCGAGAAATTAATCGTGACTCGCGAAGAAAAAAACGTCACTGAGACTCAAGCTGAGTTTGTCTCCATCTGGACTCCGGTTTTGCTGCGCATTGCACTGGTGGCTCAGTCCCACTGGCCCAGGCAAGGCCGCATTAACCCCACCCCGTGCCGGGGTTAAGACTTGCGGCTTAAGTGGAAGGGACCACTGTTCGCTTGCGAGCTGTTGATCTAGTGCTGGGTGCAGAGAGTTAGTGATCCTTTGGCATTTTATCGGTGCTGAACTCCCCTGTCAGTTTCGTGAGGCTCTCACGGTAGCTTCTTTTTTTGCTGTGGGAAGCTGCGATGGTGCCTCGATTGACTAGTTTTAAGGCCGCCAATTTCGACGTCAATATACTCCGTAGAAGATCTGGTTTTGATAAAAATAGTCTTGTATGATTCATTGACCCGAAATCACAGAAATAATAGAAAAAAGAAAACCGAATTATCTAGAAAGCAAGAAGGTCAAAAATACCGAGCAACGCCCCCACCATCCATCCCACAATGCAGCGCATCCGACATGGCTGAGATCTTGGTGAGCAGGCCTGCCGACACATCAAGACACCAATGTCGCAAAACTCAGATAATTAACCAAAATAATATACATCCGTGTACCTTCATGCGTTGTCCAAAAAGATTATGCTCGCAGTCTCCCTGTAATGTCTAACCCGAGAAAAAGAAATGCTCATTGCCGCTGTATGTCATGCTTGTTGTTGGTACTGGTATCGCTCCAAAGATCGAAATCAGACGTCGTTCAGGTTCCACATAAACAACTCGTAACTGGCGGCAGATCATCAGAATTGCCTGTCAGGCGCATATTGATTTGGGTGCGAAACTTACCTCATTGCTTCACGAGAGTGCAGTAGTTGCACGCGGCGTGGTGGCAGTTAACACACATTGGCTGGTTGCCCCAGACTTTTGGGCCATCGCCGCATTGGCAGCAGATGTACATTTCAGAGTTGCTGTAGTTGTGCCTCTGGACAGCGCTGTTATTGTAGGAACTGAGGAAATGTCGGTGGTGCGAGATGTGTTCGCTAGAAGACGTGTCCATTTCAGCCGAGCTGAAGAGAGGCTTGTAGTTCTCAAGAACTTGCGAAGGATAGTAGCCAGAAGAAGGCATGATTTCGAGGAAGTCGAAAGCGATGGTAATGACTTGCGACAGCGTGTTAGAGAGTCGATTGACTTGTTTCAGTAATGGTAGTGAGTATCGTAATAGAAGGTAGGCGCGGACCGAAGTAGAACAGGCGAGAGCTGGTGTGGTTGATGGTAGGTGTAGAGAAGGGGGGAAGCCGTTATTTTATAGATTGAAAGACATGATAAATGAATCATCGAAGACAGATCCTAGGCAGACTTAGGCAATGTACGGCCTAAGGGCGAAAGCCTGAGCCACAGTGGGTGCGAAGCCAGGCACCTTCACCCTCTCGATCTATGGCCGAATCGAGCCTCGTCGCTGAACAAAGCAGCCTGATTCGTGCACCGGTACTCTGCAGAAATTGAGTCAATTGCACTGTCTCGAGCTAGCAGTGTCAGTTGAGTCAAGCCTGCTGAGAGAGGGCAAGGTCATGGTTTCGACTGGCACCCATGAGGCAGACAGGGCATTGTCGAGGATACGCCCGTCGCCCGGCTCTGGGTCTCCTCCGCCTGTGGCCCCGAGGGCTTTGCAAAGCGAAGGGTCGCTTCTCGTTTCGTTTCAGTTTACCGTGTCACCATCAGACGCGCATCTTCATTTGGGGTTTCTTTCTCCTTTCTAACAATTCGGTGGAGTGCTCCTCTTGCGCGCGTCTGCAAGCAGTCTCCGAGCCTTGTGCTGCCTAAGGAATGTAGGCACCGCTCACGACAGCTGGATCCACTCTTGGTCAGCATTGCCCTGCTGCGTCTTCGACCGACTAGTTCGGACGCAGTGGGGATCAAGTTGAGTCTGAATAATTGTTATGATTTGCGACCCAGCTCAGATCATCTGCCCTTACTCTGTGGATGTTGATTGGGAACAATAATATGTGCTGCGACTTCCGCTCATACGGAGTACTGCCGTTCCCGCGCTCGCAGGTCAGCCGGCAGGCACCACTCTTGCTGCCTGGGTCTCCTTTACTCAAGAAAAAAAAAAAAAGATTGAGATTACTACAGAATCAGAGAAGTACAAACAAGATTTTTTGCCTTTTTTTGTTGTTTCTGCAGAGGCATGTTGGTTCTTTGTCCTACCCATGACAGATCCCCTGCGCCAAACGGCGATCTTTGCGGCTGTTGGTTTGCAAGAATGCATGAGCTTGTCATACTAAAAAGGTACCCCCCTCCTCCCTCTCCCAAGGCCCTCAGTCCCGACCCTCCGGGACCTGTAGAAGTACGTTTAATTAATCGAGGCTCATCTAACGCTCGCCCGGGGTTTGCGCCTGTCGCCTCACTCTCCGACCTAAGCCCTGACCCAAGTCTTAGGCTATCCAAATCCGCGGACCACGTCCAAGTGGCCTGACATCTTGGGCCCGATGATGAGTTTCTACAAAAAGATCGCGAATTACGCGATCAACAATCGGAGAGGCAGAAAAATTCGTGCCTATCTAAGTGGAATCGCGCACAAAGAGAAACACGAGGAGAGTTCGCCGGATGTGGGGTCCCAGCTGGTGTTCTCGTTTGGATGCGCTCCTGTTGTTGATGCGGGGAGGTCAAATCCTTCCCCCCAGGCATCGTGGTTCGAAGGCCTTCGGGGGACTTCTGCGTCGGATGACGCATCCTAAATGAATGTATGTTTTGGTGCTACCGGTGCCTAAGATGCATCCCCTTTGTCGCCCTTGGAGTGTGGGTTACCCCGTCGTAGTACTTTTCGCAGCATGGATTTTGAGGACTTGAGAAGAACTGTGAGTTGCAGGAACCGCGGAGCCCAGAGCCGCACGGGCCGCTCCAAGTGGTATACTTCGTAGCTTATCATCACGTGAAGGTTTGCCCTGTTTGCACCCATCACGATTATCGCGATGTCTGCCGCAGTCAGCGTCATTTCTCCCGTTCAAGTTTTGGATGTTGCTCCTGTATACATACATCTAATTGAACACGACTATGCAGCTTACATGCCACACCCTTCGATTTTTATGAACTCCCAATGCAGCGCCGTCTCTACTCTCGGCATCTGTCAGTTAACTTGAAATGGCCAGGCAACCCGATCGTCGGGTGAACCTGATAGTATCCCGCGTCATCCCGCTGATACTTTTCGGGGTGATCATTTATGCCTGCTATGCTATCACAAAGACCCTGTGCAGTAGGTTGCCGGATTCTGAGCTCAAAATCTCGCTAATACGCCATATAGTCGATTATTTGATCCACCCAACATCGGAGTACACCCGGCCAAGCCGCACCGGCGCAGGCGCTGCTATAATCGCTGTATTCTACATCTTGTTACTATTCGTGATCATCACCTATCTCCGACTATTGTACACCGTGATATGGAACCCCGATCTCCTACCGCGACCCTCTCTCTCAGCTTCAGAGCAACAAGATGCTCGTGCGTCCACCCGGAACTCGCGGGGGCGTCCCAAAAAAAAGAGAAGAAGACATCGGAAATCAATATCGGACAAGCCTGACGTTGATGTCGAGCGGGCACTTGATCACAGTGCGGGACCTACGGTATTGCCATGGGACACAGCCGGATTAGAGAACTTTTATAAAAAAGACGTTTTTGTGTGCCAACCGGACGGCAGGCCTATATATTGCTCTAAATGCTGCCACTATAAACCCGATAGAACCCACCATTGCCGCGAAGTAGACCGTTGTGTACGGAAAATGGATCATTTCTGCCCTTGGTGAGTTTGTTTTCTCCCGCTAAACTTAACGCATCTGACACTTTTAGGGTTGGAGGAGTGGTCTCCGAGAAGTCATTCAAGTTCTTCATACAGTTTGTCTTCTACACTGCGGTATTTTGCGCGTTTGTTCTTATAATACTCGCAATTTTTACCGCTGAATTGAGGAAACAAGTGAGCCCACATTCCCTACATGTCGGACCTTCGCGCTGACAAGTTGTAGACCGGTGACGTCAATCCTCATTGGGCTATTGGGATCGGATTGTAAGTCTTTCCAACTACATCTTGTCTTGCTATAGTCCTCACTAACAAATGGCTAGGAGCGGATTCTTTGGCATATTCACTTTTGGAATGACCCTCAGCTCGCTTCAATTGGCTGCAATGAACCTGACAACAATCGAAAACCTTAGCCGTCGATCTGTGGTGTGGACTTTAGCCATACGAGTCCCGAATCATGTCCTGTCTCGACTTCAGCCTGGCTCAAGATGGGCGCCCACTTTTCGCACATTAACTTACCCGCTACCACCGATTCCGCCACCGCCGCCTCCAATGCCCTCTCAACCCGGGTCTGGAGAAGGGTATCCCCCACCACCTCTACTACCTCCAACAGCACCACCTCCGTCACAGACGGATGGCGAACAACATGTTTTCGCCGTTCTTCAGACCCTGCCTGGAGAAAACCCATTTGACCTCGGCAGCCCCTATAAGAATCTCCAGCAGATTTTAGGCCATTCGATCATCGACTGGTTCCTCCCTCTGAAGCACGCCCCGTGTGGAGACCACGGCAGTCTCCAAAGCGAATTCGCACTCGGTCCAGTGGTAGCCCGGCTCAAACGAGAAGCAGGGTTAGACTCTACCCCAGAAAGCAACGAGCCTAGTCCAATAGAGGCGCACTCGAAACACAAACGAAGACGAAGGAAGCATCACCACTGAGGGTCAGGGTCCTAGCATCATCCCATTCTTGGCTTATAGACACTTTTTTGCATATTTAATGCTTATTAATCGCCCTTATCATGAGCGCATGGCATAGCGACACCTAATAATGCTCACCTGGTAGTGCAAGCTGTTTGTATCCGTGTTTATGAGCGACTTATCCTTTCTAGAACAGTATATTTGCATTGGCGATACGCCCAAAGAACAGTACTATCATGCTATTACTGGCCTCGGAATCTAATGCAAGTTCGCCATGCACTTTCAATCCATAGCTGGCTTTTCAAGAAGTAACATCGATTTACTACCTCTCGGCTCGACTGCATAGGTGCTTGGCGAAGGGTTAGTATTGTACTGAGACCCGGAATTCCGAGTCACGTTCAGCAGCCTTGTTTGGCGAGGAAGGCGCAGGCGCCCATTGCCCTTAAACTTAAATAGGACAGGCACCGAGGCAAAGTCGGGGCAAGTACCCAGGGCTGTTGTTACGTACCCTCTCAACAAACTGTTCCCTGATAGGAAGGGGGCCCCGCAGGCGGGCCGGGCAAAGGGTGCACTGCCCTGCCTAAGGCATTCCATTGCCCTACAGGGGTCTCGACTCTTGACCCGGGCAAGGGCTGTGGAGCCTCAATTTCGTACTACGGTATACGTATGCTTCGTATATCACACTGAGTCAGAGGTCTACGGAAGAGTTCTTGGCTTTTCGCGCTCCCGGACCGAACTACGGCCATCCGCCTCACTTTGAGTGAGTGCATGGCGGTGCTGGGCTTGAGATGGCATGGAGGAGTGGGTCGTGACACAGAATGCCCTATATGTGCCCTGGCGCTGTGGGTTGGGGCTGGCTGGGGCACTGCATGCTTGGGGAACCTGAAGGCGTCGCTTGGGTAATTGCTTGTGGGAGAAGGGTATCCACGCAGTGGGAATGGGGAAAGGAAAGAGGCTTAGGTTGTTCTGGAAAACAATGACATATTGAAATTAGGCACTAAAACTATGTACTCCGTATGTATCCCACGAATCCGAAATTCAAGAACCTAATGTTATACAATCCATCCCTCGATAACTCCACGTATATTTGGGTTGGCAGCTGTGCATGTGCAGGTCAATGCTGCTCAACCCAGACCTTGAAGACCTTGCGAAACGCCCTTGCGTATTTGTTCTTTCTTGTCTTGCTTCTGGTCTGGTTGAGCTCCTGCCTGCGGGTGTCCTGTTGTCATGGCGGGTGAATCGCCTACGTCCCTAGGAGGGAGAAGAGGGGGAAAAAAGCAGCCCGTGTCATTCTCCCCAACTCCGCGCTTGCACGTTGCATGCGAAACAGCAATAAATGATCGACGAAAAAAGACATGGGAAACGAAGAAAAGAAAGTCGAAGCGCCATGCGAGCCTTAGAATGTTGGGTATATTTAAGAGTAGATGAGGAGGCACTTTCCTTGAGCCTAGGGTTCATTGCGAGAACCAGCTTCACGGAAAAACCAAACTCACGTAAAGGTGGTTCCTTGATGGCACCCACACTGGAGCTGAAGCTCACCTTGATAGGGCTTTGCGGGCGAATTCAGTTGAGAACGTCGAACGCTGCATCAGAAACCGTTGTTACAGCGCTAAGACCCGAGTAGGATCTTGAAGAAAGCGTCTACGATAAGCAGCAATCTCTGCGGCGACAGTATTGAACTCCTTCACCTTGTCGCGCCGCATGTCGTTGATTGTCTCCTTTAATCCGGCAATGTACTTGTCGCATTCTTCAGGTGTTTTCCCTTCCCGAACGGATCCCATTTGAACGAGAATCTTGTCATCTGTCAATGTTAATGACTCTGCGTGTCAGCATTCGCACGCTAAAAAAAAGACGTCAACAAAAAGAATAAAGGCAAAACAGGTAGATGAATGCGAGGCAGAGAAAACAGGTATAAGGTGATAATCCCAATAGGGGCAGTTGTGCAGATCATTGTTCAAGCGTCGACGCACCGCTAAGAGCCATGTCCCGGAAATGTTGAAACTCGCAGGAGCGATCGTTGCAGACTCCCCCAGAAGACTCAAATGGGCAGAGAGATTTCAACGGGTCAATATTATGGCTGTAAGTTAGGGAGCGATAGCCGTCTGACACCTCGTCACTGTAATTTGGGTGGAAGCGGTACGACTTGAACAGCCTTAGTGGACTGAAATAGGGTGAAAAACTATGCTGTGTGTCTTCAGCGGATAGTGCGTTCTGTGACGCCAGTCAGCGTCGAAAACTTCGGGAGGAACTGAGGTTTATCGCACATCCAAAATGCCAATTTGAGAATACTGGCTTGGTTGTTGAAAATCCAGTTCCTGGACTTTTCCAGTTAGCGGCTCACCACCTTCTTGAGGTGGATCTTCTAAGGGTCCAGAAACGTCCATACTGGTGACAGGACCAAGGGGGTTGGGGCTGGGAGCTGGGGAGTAACTAGAGTCCGAGCCAGTAGAACTGGAGGATTCTTCCGGTTCTGGAGGCTCGTATGCCTCCGAAACAGAAGATTCGCGAGATGCAGGGCGATTCACGGCCTCTGCAGTAAGATTTTCGCTGGAGCCGGTCCCTATATCAGATTGGTGTGCGCTATTAGTACGTGGGTGTTCGTGTGAGGGCTGATTCTCCGCATTCAGATTGTGCGGGATTTCTTGGGTGGCTGTGGGATTTATGTCCGGCAGATTAACTGGCTCAGTGACATGGTGCTGCGCATCAGGCATCTCTTCGCTCACTGAAGCCGAGCTGCTGCCTGACTCATCCGAAGATTCGTCCATTGCCAAGCTAGAGCCTTCAGACATTGAAGTATCTGATTGTTCATCCTCGGGCCCATTCGCCACGGTGGCATCTTCGGAATTCCCTGCGGCATTCGATGGAGATTCGGCCGGCGGCGTCTCTCGAGTCGTCAAGTCTGCGTTTTGGGAAGAGCTTGTGTCTTCTTGCACGTGCACATCGGCTTCAGATACCTCTGGAGTGGTGACGGCATTTTCAACTGAAGTCTCCGTCGCATAGCCTGGAGCTATAGCGTGAGATTCGTAAGTTGCTATATTCGAGGGCTGTGGTCCTGGGATCGACAATCTTCGAAGCATACCTTGAACGACTTCGACGGGCAATTCTTCCTTCGTTTCCAGCTTAATCAGCGCCGCGTTCACCTGATCAAGCGACAATCCGTTCAACTCTGACTTGAGAGTGTTCAGCTCGTCTAACAGCTGCTGCCGACCTTCTTTGCCTCTTTCAAGTTCCGACAATAACCTTTCTTCTTCTCGCTTGAAGTCCGAAAGCTTTGCTTCGGATTTCTGTATTTCTGCATCCAACGAAGGTACGCCAGCTTCTATTTCCTGGGCCCGTAGAATCCTGGTTTTCATTTTTCTTAGATTTTCGGCATCCAGAGGTGCCAGAATAATGTCCGCGTTGTTACTGGGGTTAGGCGGCGGTGGAAGAGAAACAAAGGGTACGTTAACAGGTTCAGGGAGTGAAACATCCGAATTACGTGGGGACTGAGTGCGGCTTGCCAATCTTGCCTTCTTCCGTTGTTCGAGCTCAGCGATTCTTCGGTGCATTGCTTGGATTTCAAGATCCTTCTTTCTCAAGTCTTCCTGTTCGCTGTTCCTGAGATTGTTAGGAGTTGTCGAATTAGAGAAACCTTGACTCTGAGACGTCGCTGGTCGGTGTGGAAGGCTGTCGATTGGAGGCGGATAGAAGCTGTCTGAAGCCGAAACAATAGGGGGCCCCGCAGGGTCTTTAGACGCTGGTTCATCCTGCATGGTTACGTCTTCATCATTGTCGTAGATTTCATCGTCACTGATATCAATAATAAGTCTTTCCGGGGGGGTGTAAGTGGTTCCGTTGCTGTAGGTTCTTTTGGAAATAGGGACTAGATCATCGAAGTCCGACGCCCTGGGGCGCTTACGTTGACTGGCGGGAGGTTGAGATGCAGCATCGAGCGGGAAATCTTGAACAAGAGTGGTATCAGTACCGTTGGGTACTTCGGAGGCTTGGTCTGTCATGAATAAGCCCGGGATGCGGTCGGACGACGGAGTTTCAGGAACAGGGGGACGTTCAGGCAGGGGATGCTTGACAATGGTGAGGATTGCGGCTGACGATTCCTGGCCGGAGTCCCCCTGCTCCTTTTCCAGCAACTGGCTATCTGGTTGTAGCTTTTGCTGGCTTCTGATAAGGCCCTGCTTTTTTAATTGCTCGATACGTTGCCTTGCTAGTTCGGTCTGGGCCTTATTCTTTTCCTTAAAACGTAACTCTCTGTCCTTTGACAACGGCTCCTGCGAGGGAGTGGGCACTGTGGACGCTTCAACCGTGGCAGGTACGCTAGGGGGAGTTGGGATGTGATCTGCCGGCGACGGTACGGAAACTGGTGAAATTTTGGCAGCCTTTTTTGCTGCAAGCATTCGCGCGATGACCTCTTTTCTCTCCATAGGTTTGGCGGTGTTAGCTTGAACAGGTTGAACTGGTACGGCGGTCGGCTCAGCGGAGGTTGAGGTCTGCACAGCGTTTCTTTGGGGGTCAAGCTCCTGTGGAGGCTTCTCCGCTTGCCCGTCAACCGCTTCTGGGCCAGCCAAGGAGGTATCGTTGTCGTGAGATGAAGCTGCGGTGCCGAGTTCCGTCAACGGAGTTGTTGGGACTTTAATGCCGATCTCTTCATACAATCGCTTCAGCACGATCGGATCAATGCCCTCGCCAATGAGTTCGTGGTAACGAATATTATGTGGTGCCAAGCTAAGTAGGGCGCCTTGTGCTTGTACTCGGAGTGGCACAAGCGACTTGCCAGAACCAGGGGATGTCTGTAATACAGTGGAGGCAGGGAGCGAGTTATCCATGGTCTCGAAGCCTGGACTGGGCGGTTTTTGCGTTTCGTAAACTGACTTTGACACGAAAGGAGAATCTGGCTCTATCGGCATAGGGGGGTTGTAGGCTATAATATATCAGTACAGTAGGTAATTCGGGGCGAAGTAGACTGGACATACGGGAACCACTATCTCTACTCGAATGAGGTCTTCCAGGTGACGCCTCGCCCTCCTCGAGGTCTGATGATGACGAGCTGCGATAACGTGCGGCAGTAACAGCAGAGTGGTGAGAATTTTTGACGTCGAGCTCTTTTGAGGCATTGGGCTTTGCTTGTGCCTGTTGCTTTCGGTGATTTCTTGCATCACGCGTAGTATGGAATTTGCGACTCCTAAAAGCGTTGCCGCGGGGATGGCGTTTTCTAGAGCCGGGGGCTTGCTGTTCTTCTGCCATCGTGGGTCCTTCGATATCTGTTAATTCGCCTTCCTCCCGATCCAAATCTAGCTGTGAGCTTGCGCCACCCATAGGGCGAGCGTCTGCGGTATTCGATTGAGGCGGAGGAATATACTCGTTTGTTGGCGGCCCAGTGGGTGGTACATTAGAAGGGGCAGGAGGCATCGGCATCAGAGGATAACTCATGTTCGGCAACGTCGGAAAATGAGGGGGATTTGGTGCATGAGGGAAGCCACCAGGGAAAGCGAACGGCGGCGGGAAGGAGCCATTCGCGCCGGGCCCTCCAAAGCCTGGAAGGTTGGCATTCGCGTAGAAACTCTCGATATTCTGTGGGGTTGGGGTAGCAGCGGAATGATTTGGGTTATATTGCATATTATGGGGCACTGCACCCGATGAAGGAGAATGGGAGGCCCATGGCTGTGTATAGTTCGATCCCCAGTACGGGAGTGGCGGGGGAATAGGATTATTTGACATGATCAGCGCCTGCACGTTCCAGGATGATTTGCAAGTGGTGGCAGGTGTCTCTGTAATGAATCAGGCAATCGTCGACTTCCTCCAGACATCGCACACCACCTCGATCGAAATGAAAGAATGAATGAGGGAGACGGCGCGTCAAGGACGAAACCAACAGCATCCACGACCCCTGATTACCTGTATTAATTATACTAAGACCGCAAAAGCTCGATCGCTATCTTGGGTTGAGAGTAAGGTGAAGGGAGAGAAAAGGTGAATGATAGGATAGTAGGATGGGAGAGATGGCTGGAGGCTCCGCGCGGTGAAGCATTAAAAAAGAACAAAGATCAAGCAAGTTTCGTGCCGTGGATGCCACGTGATATTCGCAGCTCCAGATCGGGGCTAGGCGATCAGCATGTAGGAGCCTGAGGATTCAGGAACGTCACCCCGGTGCCCATGTAAACAAACAGACTCCAGAGCCACGCCAACAGTGGGGTGTTTGAGACGACTCAACCAACGACCAAACCAGGGTTGCTAGGACCCACGATCGACTTGACATAGACTGCTGGGCTAGCTGAAGCGTTCCTGCACCTTCGTCACTTCCCACATTGAACCCCAACTCTTGTCAACATCCTATTTCCCTGCATGTTTTAATGACTTTGATGCTGCGCTGAGCGAGTCTTTACTGCTCATTGACTTGAGCTTAACATCTGTTCTTTTATTCTATCTTGTCTCAACTCTTTCTGGAGGATGCTATACTAATCATCTCAACAACAAGAATGCTTCCTTCTCAACTTAATGGCTCGCCAAAGCGTGCCAATCCTTTCGGTCGTGCCTCACCCTCACCTTCCCCATCCTCAAGTCCGCAGACGAAACCGCGACCAAAGTCTGCGATCATTGCGTCGCCCGGAAAATTTGAAGAAGCAAAAGGTCACTTTCGAAACGCTTCTTTCATCTCGCAGTCCTCTGTCGCTCCCTTCGCCCGGAGCGCAACTCAGCAGAGATCAAACTCCCTGAGGAACAATGCTGCGTCCGGCACTTTTGCGCCGGAATTCATCAGGTCTGAGGATCTACGACGCGGTGCGGACCAGATTCGAGGACAGGAAGGCGACAATGACTTCTCCGGAAATAAATACGTCTGGCTACGTGATCCAGAGAAGGCTTTCATAAAAGGGCTCGTCCTAGAAGAAAGGGATGGAGGGCGTTTACTGGTACAAACGGATGGGGGACAGGTAGGTACCATATCTAATAATGGGAACGTGCGCTCTAACCCTGGCAAAGCAGCGAGAAGTGGAAGCCGACCATGTAGACAGGGTCAATCCGGCGAAGTTCGACAAAGCTGATGATATGGCGGAACTTACACACTTGAATGAGGCATCTGTAGTGCATAACCTCCACACCCGGTACCAAGCAGATTTGATCTATGTGAGGCTCCCAGAATAAAACGCTGAGACCGCTGGGTTTTGACTGACGGGCCTGTCTTTAGACCTACTCCGGTCTGTTTTTAGTCACAATCAACCCTTATTGCCCGCTACCAATTTACTCCAATGAATACATCAGGATGTACAAAGGACGGAGCAGAGAGGAAACCCGGCCACATATTTTTGCAATGGCCGATGAAGCCTTCCGGAACCTGGTGGAGGAGGGCGAAAACCAAAGTATTCTTGTGACGTGAGTTCTCTATGGGCTTGGTGCGTATTTATGAAATATTGAAATAGCCTGACATATTTATAGGGGAGAGTCCGGAGCAGGCAAGACAGAGAACACGAAGAAGGTTATACAGTATCTTGCAGCGGTTGCAACATCAGATAACACGTATTCCCGGTCCGGTGCAAAGCAGTTGAGTACTCTTTCGCAGCAGATTCTGAGGGCCAATCCTATTCTTGAGGCCTTCGGTAACGCGCAAACCGTCAGAAACAACAATTCTTCCCGCTTCGGTAAATTCATTCGCATTGAGTTCTCTCGGTCAGGTCAGATATCCGGTGCTTCCATCGACTGGTATCTACTGGAGAAGTCCCGGGTGGTGAAGCCGAACATGCAAGAGCGCAATTATCACATATTCTACCAGTTGCTGAAAGGTGCGGATCCAAAGCTGAGACAACGTTTGCTGCTTTCAAATCTGCACATCGAAGACTTCGCCTATACCAGGGATGGAAACGACAGTATAGCTGGTGTTTCTGACGAAGACGAATGGAATTCGCTGCTGGAGGCATTTCATGTCATGAATTTCTCCGAAGAGGACCAGGAGTGCATTCTTCGCACAGTTGCGGCCGTTCTTCACCTGGGAAACATCACCATCATGAAAGAGAGCTTACGAGCTGATCAAGCCGCTCTCGGCCCTAACGCTCTTGGCAGTGTTCAGAGAGCGTGTCAGCTTCTAGGTATTGACCCAGAGCCCTTCGTCAAGGGGCTGTTACATCCTAGAGTCAAAGCCGGCCGCGAATGGGTTGAAAAGGTGCAAACTCCGGAACAGGTCCGGCTAGCCCTGGATGCTCTCGCAAAGGGAATCTACGAGAGAGGTTTTGGAAACCTTGTCAGCCGCATCAACAGCCGCCTAGATCGAAACACTATGGCAGGCGAGGATAGCTATTTCATTGGAGTCCTCGATATTGCCGGTTTCGAAATTTTCCAGACAAATAGCTTCGAGCAGTTGTGCATCAATTACACTAACGAAAAACTGCAACAATTTTTCAATCACCACATGTTTGTTTTGGAGCAGGAAGAATATGCACGAGAACAGATTGAGTGGCAATTTATCGACTTTGGCAAAGACCTGCAGCCCACAATCGATTTGATCGAAGTTACGAATCCAATTGGTATTTTCTCTTGCTTGGATGAGGACTCAGTTATGCCGAAAGCTACGGATAGGTCTTTCACAGACAAACTTCACTCGCTGTGGGATACCAAGTCTGCGAAATACCGCGCCGCTCGGCTCCGGCAAGGCTTTGTTCTTACGCATTACGCAGCTGAAGTAGAGTACTCTACCGAGGGTTGGTTGGAGAAGAATAAGGATCCTCTCAACGACAATGTGACGAGACTCCTTGCGGCTTCGCAAGATAACCATGTCGCCGAGCTATTCGCGGACTGTGGAGGCGCTGATGATGAGGTCGATTATCCTAAGAGTCGAGTCAAGAAGGGCCTGTTCCGTACAGTTGCACAACGGCACAAGGAACAGTTATCGAGTTTGATGAACCAGCTGCACTCCACTCACCCTCATTTCGTAAGGTGCATTATCCCGAACCACAAAAAGCGGCCGAAGATGTTTAGTGCTCCATTGGTTCTCGACCAATTGCGGTGCAATGGTGTCCTTGAGGGTATCAGGATTGCCCGCACTGGGTTTCCCAACCGGCTGTCATTCACTGAATTCCGTCAGCGATATGAGGTTCTCTGCCGTGATATGCCCAAGGGCTACATGGACGGCCAGTCGGCCGCTCACATTATGTTGCAGAAACTCGCTCTTGACAAGGCCTGGTTTCGAGTCGGTCGCACGAAAGTATTCTTCCGCGCTGGTGTCTTAGCAGAGCTCGAAGAAAAGCGTGACGAACTCATCCGAACGATCATGACCCGATTCCAGTCTGTGGCAAGAGGCTTCGTACAACGCCGGATTTCCAACAAGAGACTGTACCGTGCGGAGGCCACGCGCATCATTCAACAAAATTTCCGGGCCTACCTTGACATGAAATCAAACCCTTGGTGGCGTCTGTTCTCCCGGATGAAGCCACTGCTCGGGGAAACACGCACCGCTCAAGAAGTCAAGAGGCGGGATGACAAGATCCAAGAGCTCGAAGCCAAAATGCGGAATGACCACATTGATCGACAAAAAGTGGAAGAAGAGAGACGCCGCGCCGAAATCGAGATGCAACGAATACAACAGACACTGGAAAGCGAACGAGCGTTGGCTCTTGACAAGGAGGAAATATTCAAGAGACTTCAAGTCCGCGAAGTTGAGCTAAGCGAAAAGCTCGCAGGGGCTATCGCGGACCAGGAAAGCCTCGAAGATCAGTTGGATGAACTGATATTTGCAAAGAAAAAGACAGAAGAGGAGCTGGATCTGCGGAAAACACAGCTCGAACAGGCCGGGGAAATTATTCAGCGCCTGGAGTCAGAGAAGAGGGAAATGCAGCAGAGCTTAGACGAACTAGAACAAAGTATCGTTGAGGCTCAGACTCATTCCTCTGAGCGGGAAAGCCAAATGAAAGATCTCAGCCAAGAAATTAAAATGCTCCAAAGCCATCTCAGTCTAAAGGACCGCAAACTACAGGATTTGGAGGCGAAGCTCCTGAAGACAGACCAAGACCTTGACGTCAAGCTCGCGAAAACGTCAAAGGAGCTGGACAAATCCAAGAAACAAGTCAAGGAGCTCGTCGACGAGAACCGCTCCATTCGTCAACAAATATCTGATCTTTCCTCAACATCTACCGGGTACGAGGAAATGCTCAGACGTAAAGACAGTGAGCTTTCCGTCTTGCGTAACGAAGCCAAGAAGTATGTGGAGGACAAGAAACAGTTGGAAGGCGAGAAGATTGCACTTTCCAACCGCCATGACAGCATGCAAAGTCGTCTTAGAGACCTGCAGGCTCGGGTTGATGCTATGACATCGGAGAAGGCTCAGCTTGAACGCGAAGCTGCCGATGTTCAGAAGCTTCTGCAAGCCAAGATGTCAGAGGATGCGGAAGCTGGACAGAGCCGTAAACTCCTCGAGCAGCAGATTCACGACTTGAAGGACCAGCTTTTCCAGGCACAAGCGGATCTCAGCAGAGAACGGCAGTCGAGGGATGATGTTCAGATGCTTGCAGAGCATAACTTGGGCGAGCTCAAGGACAAGTATACCTCCTTGAACGAGTCGAAGATTGAAATTGAGAAAGAAATGTACATTCAACAAGACACTCTTCGACGGGCAACAGAAGCTCGAGTAGCTGCTGAGGAGTCGCGAAAAGAACTTCAGGCAGAACTGATCAAACTTCGCGATCGGTTCACCCAAGTTGAGGACGCTCGCCTGAAGGCTGAGACTGAAATGGAGCAGAGCCTCGTGAAACAGAATAATCAGCGACTTGAGAGCATTCGTAAAGAGTTGGATGATACAGAGCGCCGCTTCGAAGAGGTGGAGGTGGAAAGATCACGTCTTGCTCTCCGTGAGCAGCAATTAATGAACGCCATTGCAGAGTCTGAGAACTTCCGTATTCATCACGACCAGCAGAAGGAACGTCTGGAGAGGGAGTTAGTCACTCTCAAGGGCAGGCTCACGGCATCCGAAAACGACAACCGCGCCTTGTTGACTAAGATCCAACAGAAGAACCTGGACATTGCTCGTTCGACCTCAAAAGCTAGTGATAGCCAACGCTTGCGCGTTACCACCCTCCAAAAAGAGAAATCAAAGCTGGAGGAGGACAACAAGTTGCTCTCTCGCCAACTTGGTGATCTGCAGCTAAGCGTCACGTCGTTGGAGAAGCAAAAGGAGAAGCTGGCCTTGAGTATGGAGGACTTGAACCACGAAGTCAACCGAGAGCACAAGGCTAGTCGCAATGCTGAGAAAGCCGCCTCTGCGGCCTCTATACAATTGGGAGAAGCGAACCGGAACCTGGAAACAGAGAGGCAGCTAAGGACACAAGCACAGGCCAACACGAGGAAATTGCAAGGCTCCTTAGGTACCGCCAATAAGGAAATCGAGGATCTTCATCGTCAGCTCATGCTTCTGCATAAGATAGTCGAACCCGAGGCGGATCCTTCGGCTGACACCTGGGAAAAGATCCAGCCTGATCTTTCGAAAAAGATTGATCTGGCACAGCTCCTAGAGACCATGCAAGGCAAGCTACAGGTATCGGAGGAACGATACAGCCGGGCAGAAAGCCAGCTTGCCGAGATGCGGCGCCGACATGGAGATGAGATGAAAGAACTCGACGCTCGTTACTCGTCATCCAAGCGTGCGTTGCTAGAGGAAATTGACAACAACCAAGTCGCCAATACTCGTACTCCCACTCATCTCCGTAAGAACTCGGAGAACGCTGGTATGAAAAAATTCGGCACACCAACTACGCCCAATCGCCGACTGAATTTACCCGATGGTTCCAATGATTCCACACGGTCCGACAGAACCATCGATACTGTTGGTTATCAGAAGCGGATGGACTTGGCTGCTGAAATCGAGGAGCTTCAAAACAAGCTTCAGATGACAGAGATGCAAAACAAGCATCTCCAGAGCCAGCTTGAACGAACTGCTCTCCCGCGAGAGACATGGCAGGATGAGAGTCCGTCGATCAGACGCATGCAACTTTTGGAGCGCGAGAACGGCCGCCTGCACGATCAACTTGACGACTCTGCGAAGAAAGTATCGTCTCTTGAGAGAAGCATTCGATCGGGTGAGCTTTCGCTGCGGGATGTTCAGGCCAAATCCTATGAGGAGCTTTACGACCTGATCAACTCCCAAGAGCAGTCTCGGAGGTCCTTGCTCAAAGTTCACAATGAGACCATTGCCGATTTCACCGACGCCAAGGCACAGTTTGAGAAACTCAAGCGAACAAAAGCGACCCTCGAGATCGAGCTTCGGGATGCCTGTTCGGAAGCTCAAGAGCTGCAGGTTGCAAGGGAGCAGGATGTGGCTAGCAGAAACCAGCTTCTCCAGGAATTTTCCGACTTGCAGATTCGCCTAGATGCGGAAACCTCTAAGTCTGCTGACCTTGCCGCAAGCCTGAGCCTTTACAAGAGTCGTGCAGACGAGTACTTTGGCAAGCTCGAGCAAGCAGAAATTACGCTTCTCAAGGCCTCTCGCGCAGAGCAATTTGCGAAGGCTCAGGCCAAGGAGACTGAGGATAGCTGCGCTCAGATTATGGCCGAGCGCAAAGATATGGAGGCCATAATCGACGACTTACAGCGCCAGACTCAGTCCTTCGAGGCTAGGATGGAAGATCAGGCCGCAGAATTGCAGGGTGCTCTCCAAGCGAAGAAGCGCCTTCAAAATGAACTCGAGGACTACAGGAACCAACGCGCCATCGACATCGAGGACAAGGAGACATCGATGGAACAGACAAGGCAGAAGTACCAAAGGGAGATTACAACCCTCAACAACGAGCTCGAGATGGAACGTGAGAAGGTTCTCAACGTTCGAGGTGAAAGCTCTCGCCTTCGAGAAGAGCTGGAAGATCTTCGCAGTAAATGGGACAATGAAGTACTGAACAGCTCGACCTGGGCTAAGGAAAAGTCGCGCATGGAGATTATGCTCCAGGATGTAACAACATCCCGCGATGAAGCCGTCAGTGCTCACAATGAAGCCCAGTCCAGAGTTGTATCGCTGCTTTCGCAGGTTAGGAGCTTGCGGACTTCGGTTGATGACGTGACTGCGGAGCGCGATATGCTGCTCAAGGAAAAGAAGATGCTTGAAGCACGGTTAACGGAGGCTGGAGAACGTCTGGAGGATCTTGCAAAGGGAGAGAGCCCGTCGATGCGCAACGCTGCTAGCATGGATCGTGAACTGCTAGAGCTAAAGGCTAAACTTGCTCAACAGGAGGATGTCTCTATCGCGGCCGTTGGAAAGATGAGGCGAGCGGAAGCCCTCGCCTTTGAGATGCAGAAGGAAGTTACTGCTGAGAGAGAGGCCAGCACACAACTTTTCAAGGAGAAGGCCACATTGGAAAAGCAGTTGAAGGAGACACAACTCCGGTGTGTTGATTTGGAAACGAAGAGTTACTCCTCTGGCAGCCAGGATATCAGATTCCTTCACAAGAGAATCAAAGAGGTAAGTAATCATCGGCACAGCTACCTGATAGATCACAGTCTAACCGGTATTCTTCATTAGTTGGAAACCCACCTAGAGGAACAGGAGGCGAAGAACAGCTCTGAGCAGCGATCATTACGCAATGTTGACCGAACAGTAAAAGACTTGCAGTCGCAGATCGACCGCCGCGATAAGATGAACGCTCAACTCGAAGAGGATCTTAACCGCGGTCGTGAAAAGGTCGAACGTCTTCTCAAGAGCATTGATGAACTCCAACAAAGCGAGTCGGATTCGCAGCTTCACGCCCGTCGCGCAGAACGAGAACTACGAGAGGAGCGCGAGAAGTCCTTGAGGCTTGAGCGTGAGCTGAACGGATGGAAAGCCCTTAGGGTTGAACGAGGAAGCAGTGCCATCGGAAGAGCCCATGTGACATTCAGCGACGCCGGAAGTCGTAAGGGTAGCGGTGCTTACACAACTGGCGACATCCCGCAGCGAATGCCCAGCAACACGAAAGGTTTCTTGTGAGGTTAGACACTGATCAAGAACGAGCGGTGAGATGGTATATTCGAACCGTCAGAACCCTGAATTACGGATTACGAGCAGAATTTGATGGCAACCACATGTCTACGAAGTGTTGACAAGACGGAGCGTTCTTTTGTTCATTTTATTATGTTTTAGTTCTATGTGAATACGCATTTTGGATGTTTATGAGCCTGCTTGTGAGTTGGACGACCTGTTGAGGTTAAGACTATATGTTGAAGGGGTGGTTGATATTCCTATTGGGGGGGGCGTATACCTGCAGCGTTGTTTAATTCGAACTGTGGTCTTTTAATTTGCCTCCGTGTTGCTATATATATATGTGTGTGTTCTGTTGTTAAGTGAAATTGCTTGGATTGATAGTTGCCAAGTTATCACGCCTACACTAAGTCAATGTTAGGGGCTTCTCATATGCTCTCCTAAGAGTTGTATTAAGAAAGTATTGCTGAGACGACTAGAGGAGCTTTGATATTGTATTGAATCTGTCAACAATGTTGGCCAGTTTAGACGCGCGGCTGCTGCAAGCGCTCGCTTGTGGGGAAACGTTTGACCCACCTGAGAGCTAAGATCAAGTTCACTCTTCGAATAGAATCAAGTCGATTCTACCTCCGCCCGCAGTAAATCCAACATCACTCGGGTCTTAATTCACATCTATTCAAAATGGTAAGTTCAATACCACAAAGAACTGCGAAAATGAGGGCCTCTGCACTCTCCGCAACCCCGACACTCAACGACGAAAAACTCTCCACGAATCGCAAAAACTCCTAACAATGCAATTCAGGCACGCAACAGTGAAAAAGCCCAGTCAATGCTCTTCCGCTTCCGGGCCCAACAGGCTGCGGACTTAGGAATCATCGACATAGGCCGCACCCGGCGCCCCAAAGCCATCACCTCCGTCGAGTCGATCCCCATGTGCGAGAAATGGCGCGGCCAAGTCCTAAAAGAAATATCGCGCAAAGTGTCCCGAATCCAAGAACCCAGTCTCTCCGATCACCAGATCCGTGACCTGAATGACGAAATCAACAAGCTTATGCGCGAGAAGTGGGCGTGGGAGATGCAGATTCGGAATTTGGGCGGGCCGAATTATATGCGTGGCTCGGGAAGAGTATATGATGACGAAGGAAGAGAGATTCCAGGCGGCGGGAAAGGGTATCGCTACTTTGGGCGAGCGAGGGAGTTACCTGGTGTGAAGGAGTTGTTGGAGGCTGCGGCGAGGAGGGGGAGGCCTGCGGAAGAAGAAGAGGAGACTACGGGGAGGGGCGGAGATATTGCGACGAAGAAGGTCGATGCCAATTACTTTGGATATGGGATTGATGAGGAGGATGGCACATTACTTGCATATGAGGCGCAGAGGGAGAAGGATGCGGTTGAGAAGTTACGGAAGAAGGCTGATAGTGAAGAGGATGCGGAGGACGGGTGGGAACCGCTACCCGGAGATGCTGGAGATGGCGTTGAATGGCGATTGCCTTCACTGGATGAAGTACAAGAAGAGCTTGTGGACCGGAGAAGGAGGCGTCTCCTTGAGAAGATCTCATAGTGCATTGCTTGATGGCTATTCCTTTTGTGTCTGGGTCCTGTTCCTTTTATTCGGCTTAGCTCGGTGTACCTTGAATCATATCTAATGACTGTTCTTCTACCGAAGGCTACTTCGTTATATTGGGTAGATTTCCAGAAATATATGTACAATGAGGCTATCTTTGCTCATCTGCCGATTCTAATCTAGGCTGCTTCTTCGCCAACCTTTCCGCTTTCAATGCTTGCGTCATACTAGGTCTGAATTGGATTTCCTCGCCCGACTCTCGGCGCTGCTGTTCCGCCTGTAGATCGTCAAGTATAAATCTACCGAGCTCACCAGAGCGCCATTTCGAGATGAAATTCAGCGCCGCATGCTCGATATTTGGTATACCCCCCTTGGCGAGAAGGCCCGTCCGGCGAGCGAAGCTATCCAGGAGGGATATAATCTCGTTGGTCGCTGGAGACCACCGTTGATATACGTCGGTATTATGTAAATTGATGTGAAATAGTAAATAATCGGCCAAAGTAACTGGTGAGATCACCGAGTCCTTGACACAGCCGCACAGGGCCAATTTCAGCATGTTTTCGGCGTCCGGCACATAAGGCATGAATACCCCTGGGGTGTCCAGGATGTAAACATGGGCGCCATTCTCCCTCTCAATGATCTTGACGGGAGTCCCGATCTTCCTCGTGATACCAGGCTGGCCTCCAGTCTGGACGGCTTTGGCCTTCCCAACGCCATGATTGCGAAGATTGTTGATTAGTGTCGACTTTCCGACATTGGGCATCCCCACGACCATCACACGACACCCGACAAGCCTGTCCGGACCTTCAGCATCATTGCGCAAGTGTTTGAGAATGGAGGTTACGTTTGGGCGTGAAGATGAGCTGACGAAAAACACGGCACTGTTGCGGTCGAAAGTGCGAATGGTTTTCTCGGCCTGAACAAGAAGCAGCGCATAAGTGACGTTGTCTTGGAACTTGGTATCTTTAGGTGTTGACCGTTGAACTTACTGCCTTTTGTTCCTGCGACCCCAGCTCAGACCCTAAATCCCTCTTGGTGTATACGACCAATCGTCTGATCTTTCCCAAAGCTTCTTCAAACATAGGGTTCACAGAGGTAACTGGGACACGAGAATCTCGACACTCAACCACATAGTCAATGGAAGAAAGCATGTTCTGCATCTTCCTCAACCCTGCCCTGTGGTGGCCGAGGAAGTAGGACCGGGGGATTGAGGCATAGTTGGGGAATACTTGGCGAGGCACAAATTTAGTCGCCATTATCGGAGGAGCATCACTGTGGGGTTGTTTAGAGATTTTTTCGCCTGCATTATTTATCGCAGAATGGCTGCGACTTTAAACATGACTTTTTGCTGTCTTGATTGTTGCATCAAGGAAAATCCGTCTTGTTTTGGCCGGCAATTAGATCAGCTCGCCAGAGCGGTGAGCTGAGCGGTACATGCTGTGGTCTTATCAGCGGCCTGTGCTTTGTCTACTCCTATCAGTGCTCTGCTTTGGTGGTTCTGTATACTATACACTAGCACCAAAAGCCACGATTCCCCATATCATACATTTATTTGACAAACTTACGGTACATAGCGCTGAAATAAAGTCGTTGCCATTGTTTTTGCCATAACACTGCCCTGGATGTGTTACGTCACTCGGAGCCAAGAGGCCGCCACCCTCCTTGGCTTTCTAGTTTGGGTCCTTCCCCTTTCAACCAGTCATTTCCCCCTCTTTTCAAGTGACATCCATAGAACGTACTATCTCTGGATTTCTCTGGCAATATAATGACACCATTCCGTTTAACATGTCTCTAATATCTGCCTTTCGTCCCCGTTCAACCCGCGTTTCCTCTGCCCTGGGAAGGGCAGGGCCAAGGCAACGACGAGGTCGAAAGCCAAGCGTTGTCGTTGACATTGACCCAGACACTGCAAGAGACGATGCGCACTCAATCATAACCCCCTCAAAGCATACCCCAAAAGCCTTTCGCGCTTTGAAAGATACCATATCGTTCGGAGGGCCCTTGCGCCCTTTCCGACTGATTAAGCAAGATATCTTGAATCTCCGGCGCCGGTATGCGTCCGACTGGACAATCTTCAATCAATTGATATTTGCAAGTGCTGTTTATGTATTCTTTACAAATCTCCTCCCTGGAATCACCTTTGCGAGTGATTTGTACGTCTTGACCGGCAGGAGTTATGGCGCAATTGAAGTCGTGTTTAGTACTGGGCTCTGCGGGGTGATATTCTCACTGTAAGGCCTTATAATTTACAGACAATTTGTCAAGTATCTCGTGCTGAACGGACTGCGTTTTTCAGGTTCTCGATTCAGCCATTGACTATCCTTGGTGTGACCGGTCCCTTTGCGGTTCTGGCGGAGAACATCTACGAACTATGCCGCGATGCTTTTGATATTCCGTTTCTACCATTTATGGCTTGGTCTCTGATACATGCCGCGTGGCTTCACTATTTGCTCGCCATTGTCAATGCCCATGACTGGACTATGCGTTATGTTACCACGTTTACCACCGAAATTTTCTCACTTCTGAACAGTATAATCTATTTTCACAAGGCGATTCAAGAGTTAGAGAGAGCCCACGAGGCCCTTTCTTTTGCAGCTTTCCTCTATGCAATAATCGGGGCCGTTGGAACAATGTTACTCGCTATCTTCCTTTCTACTGCGGAGAGTTGGAAGCCATTGTTTCATCGATATATCCGATTGGGCCTAGCAGAGTACGCAGCTGCGATTTCGATCATTGTATTCATCGGATTGCCACATGTGGGCGAACTGGCCAATTTAGACAAAATGACTCTTCCTATTAGCGAATCCTTTAAGCCCTCTTCTCCAGATCGAACACGATTTATTGTCGAGTTCTGGGAGTTACCTGCTCAGTGGGTCTTCGCTGCTGTGATCCCGGGAATCATTATCACTGTCCTTTTCTTCTTCGATCATGAAGTGAGCTCAATTATTTGCACTATTGACCGTTATGGAACTCGGAAGCCAGGCGGCTTTGCTTGGGATATCGTGCTCCTGGGCACCACTACAGCTATATGTGGAATTTTAGGAATTCCCCCGGCGAATGGACTGCTTCCACAGGCCCCTCTACACTCGGAGTCCTTGATGCATCCAGAGATTGAACAGCGTACTATTATTGTTGATGGTGAGGAGAAGATTGACACGTACGAGGTCAAACGAGTGTACGAACAGCGCTGGTCAGCCTTCCTTCACGCGGGTGCTATTCTTTGCTTCATCAGCCCTCCATTCATGAAAGTCCTTGGCTTGACCCCCACAAGTGTTCTCGCAGGACTCTTCATGTTCATGGGTGAACAAAGTCTAGCCGTAAAGTAAGTACCGATTCATTCCTGTTTGGGGCTAACGCTGACCACGAGACGTTCTCAAGCCCTGTTCTATACCGAGCCTTCTATCTCCTCACTCCCCCATCTGAGCTACCTCCCTTGCCGCCGACCCTTGCAAACAAGAATAATAACAGCACCCCCAATCCTGACGAGAATGACAACCAGCATCCATCATACATCCCGGTACACATATACACAGTTCTCCAGATTGTCACCACAGTAGTGATATTCATAATTACCCTTACGCGGGCTGCACCCGCTTTCCCAATCCTGATTGTTGCTTTGGTACCCTTCCGCCTTCTGGCCATGAAGAGATGGTGGCCACGCGAGGTACTTCGATTCGTTGACGCTTGGGCTTGCAAAGAAGGTACTCCAGAGGATGATGAAGATGCCAAAGCTCTTCAAAATGAAGAGGCTCGCGGGTCTGGTTCCACCCCTAACTCAGAAGGGAGAGTATTCGTGTCAAATGTGCAAGTTCCTCCTGACTCATTGTCTTTATCTGATCACCGCGCAGCGCACACTCGGATATCAACCAATGGAGAGGACATGAATCAAGATTGGGTAGAGCTTGAAGATATTCGGCCGCACAGGGATGAAGAACTAGGACGATTTACCGAAAGATGAATGAAGGATTTCTCCTACCATAGAATATGGCCAGGGCACGGTTTTCACCTGCACCTGTTCGCTAGAAACCCGCTTTATGGATTGATTACTATTTACGGAGTCATGGAAGTTCTGTAATTTTTATGATTCCACCAGTTATGTGAGGTTTATCATTGTCCTCATTTTATCTGACTCTATATTGATGTGGAAATATATACAAGTCATAATAAGGTTAAATTCCTTTGTCACTGCGGCAGGACACTATCAGTGGCACTTCTTCAATGGACCAAGCTCCTTCACAAGAATCTTCAAACCAAGCCTTTTCTAGAATGTTTGTCTGAACTTCCAAGAAGATCTCCAGCTCACAACACCCGTTATCTTAGTACTCGCACTCATCAAAACTAGCATACAACAGTACAGTCCAATGATAGGTTAAATGCACCCTCGAGGGGTATAGATAGCACTTGAGAACACTGGACAAGAAAGACATAGTTCCAAGAATTGAGCATGAAATAGACATACTGCGTCTTGCCCGCCCCGCATACATAGGGCGAATCACCCTGACCAAAACACCCAGCCCTAATTTTGTGCAGCGCGCCAATGATTTCAACATTCAACCGCCCCGCAAACAGCGTAACCCTATCCGCATGGCATTTCTAATGCCTCAGCGGGCCAGCGGGTACTTGGTGAACTATGTAATTCTAAACGCCGATAGTGCAGCCATGACACATGCCTCGTGGCCGAAATCAAAGTACAACGGATGACCCAGCGGGAAGGTAACAAGGTTCGTGCCAGTCGTCTGCTGGGCAAGGGCAGTGTCGTCAAGAAGAGGACCTTGGACCTGCGCAAGGAACTGCTGAAGTAAATCATGTAACAGCGCGGGGGCAGAATAATATAGAGCTAAAGTAGCTACCTAAATCCTTTTAATTACCCCCTAGACTTCTAGATAGCTATATAGTCCAACGGACTTCTAGTATACCAATATACTATTCTAGAATAGACCTTGAGCAGGTTATAAGCCCAGGCTTGCTTTACCATATTACTGGGAGAATTTCTGTTTAGCCTAACTACTAATATTACTAACTGTTAGCTAAATATAACTAAAGAGTTATTGGGTACATGAACAATAATGGCAAGTGTGTTGTCTAGAGGGTGTATGTGAATTTTTTTGGCTTGCTCTATCCATTCAAAATTGCACTTATTATTAGATTTGGCCTTTAAGAGAATTAGCATCCACTGAGGGCAAAGGAAAGGTCCAGTGATTCAACTCATTTTTCCATAGCTCCATGAGATTATTGTTCTCAGATTCCTGACTTTTCACATGAGATTGACAAGCTTTGATCTTCTGAAACATCATACACCACAGAGCTTGCCAAGTAGGCCTGAAGAAGAATGCAAATCACTTGAAGGGACATGGTGAGTGTTGAAAAGTAACTTGCTGCCAACCGGTGCTTCATAGAAGGTTCAAACACTGAGGCTCAGACTCTGAGGGTTGACTGCTTTAATAGATGTCATGTTAGGGCGTATGTGTGCCGCGCTGATCATTGTAGTTATCTTGTCAGCCTTATTATGAGGATGTGCAAAGATCTCATTCTGCTTACAATGGAACCAGTGCCAAATGTTTGGTTTTCATTAGTTTAAGCAAGGGGTTTCTTCAGAAACCTTATCAAATAATCGGATGAAAGGGGAAATCCATGACAGAATTATAATCTGACCCTTATCCCGCATGTTTGCGTTGGTCAAGCAGCACAACACAGGGCAGAGAGGGGTTGAGATTTTGAGACCTTTGTTTTCCAATCTTAGAAAATCGCTCTCAGAAAGAAGTTCTGTCTGAAATTCAAGACTAAACTCCTGTTGGAGTTGGCTGTCATACTCTTTCTTATCAGAAAGCTTATGACTTGCAATATGTCCCACATACCTTCCCCAAAGAAAAGGCATAATTTAATTGAACTCTTCAAAATAATCCATGCAAAATACCGGTCGTATGTGTTCTTTAAAAATCGTGAATAGGCCAGAGGGGCTGGAGAGAGTGAGTGTATACCAAAAGGTGTCTGTCGCCCATGTCTTACTCATAACGTCTGATAGTAGTGGTGAGTTGTGCTTTTTTGCCGTTTCTTGCTCCTCACTGATTAGGCGTCCATAAATTCTGTCCGAAGTGTGTCATATTCGGATGGCACTAGCTCATCAACACCCATGTTTGTGAGCCAGTGAGGAGGTCTAATCATCTTAATTGGCAAAGAGCAGGCCCACTCCAAATCCACCAGACAAGTTATATTCCAGTCCGCATTAATAAATATGTTGCTTTGACAAATGTCTGTTAGCAAGAAAATAAATGGCCTTCGCCAAAATTCTCTCTGGAAGAATGATTTAGATATTATCCGTACGCGGAGAGTGAGGATAACTGGAATATAGTCTCCGAGGTTATTCACTGTGTTTGGTTGACACTAAAAATAATTGTTGTGGAATGTGAGCACATCTGCCATGTAAGAGTTAACAGTTGAATATGTATAGTTACAATGAATGCCTGTGGGTATATGTTTATTCTCCAGCAGTTGGATTTTGATTAAGCGTGGCTGGTTTGCTAAAATCAAAAACCCCTTGTAGTTGATAATACACGAGCCAATCCATTCGGCTGATGCTTAGGAGAATGTGGGAAAGGCCATGGAAAAGATTCGTCCATAGTTTGATGTTATGTTGATTATCTCTCCATGTATCTGAAAGCATACTTCCCCGACTTGGTTCGATGTATTTAAGAAGTAAATAGTTAAGGTGAACTGTATGCTCTCTTTTGACTGGGTGAGGAACATATCTAGGGGGGTTTGGATACCCTAGCCATGCGAAAGCCCGACGCTGGATGGAGTGATAGGAGCGGCAAGTTTTCAAAGCAAGTAAACTAAGATAGATTAGCTGGGTAGGAGAAAATAGTGTATGGGCCTTGTTATAGTTTCACCAGCCGACAGGCCAAACCCATATAACTCTGGAATTGGCATGTCCGGGTAGTTTTCTTGGAGCCATGCATAGGTCCCTGCCTCACATCTAACCTTCTCATCTCCATTGCCCGGCATGAACTCCTCACCAACCCTGTAAGGGAGCGGGAGTCGAAGAATCACCTGCTTTGCACTTCCAGTGCAGACAGTGACAGGAATACAAACATTGCAGCTACCATGTAGCCAATTTTTAACGTCCGGCACATGACAGGCATCAGGTGAACTCAGATTAAGATAATGCGCGACAATGTTCTTGATCTAGTTTTGGTGATTGTTGAGATGAGAAAAGAACCTGTTCTGCTTATCATAATAAGATAGTTGATGAAGAATGTTGACCTCCTCTTCCTTGGCAGATGAATAGTTGATTTCCCGCCGAAGAAGCTGTCTGTTCTTGACATAATGGTAAAAAATAACAGGAAGTTATTAGGTAGGTATTGCTTTGATCCCTCATCTGTTGAGCAAATCATGACCTGCTCCAGCCAGTCAGATTTCCTTGCAGGTACTAATTATATTTCGCAGTCCCAAGTGAGATGGCCATTTCCAATAAATAATACCTGCCATGAGGCCTCAATCTCCTTGTTCTATCAGGTGTGGAGATGCCCATCAAATTCATAGTAAATAGTATGTACTAGCATTGTTCTTCAGTAGCTGTAATCTGATCCGAAGGATTTTTGGTGAGATCCACTTAACATATACCTAGGTAGTGGGCAGTCTACCCGATGAGCGAAGCTCAAAAAGAAACAAAATCTGCCCAACAGCACACACTGTACGAGTAAAAACTCAGGTCCACAATGTACATTACGGGGTAAGTGGGTATGAAGGTCGGGAAGAAATTTGTTGACCCAATCCCTCTGCTATTCTCTTTGCTAGAGAAGTCACAAACTTCAGCCTTTCTTGAACATCGTTCTTACAGGGATTTCAGGTTTCTTCCAGCAGCAGAAGACAGAAAAGAGCAATGTCTGGGCTGATCAATCTTCAAAGATTGAGTGCCCACGAGGACATTCTTCTGCTGATTGTAAGCATGCATCTCTAACTTGCACTTGAAATGACAGGAACGTCTCGGCTGTTTAGTATTAGGTCTCCATAAGGTAGGTATCCCCTCTGGGTGCACGTGTATAGCACATGTGGATCATCTGGGATAGGCGATTTCAATGTATATTTGCTTAGACATAGGAAGTTCTATGCTGACTTAAGCGATCTAAAGGGATGAGATGACCTGCTTCCTCCATCTTGGTGAAGAGATCGGTCTGTGGCAGGAATGCTAGATGGGGTTCGTCTCTTAGCCCTAGTCCACAAGGCGCTTTCGGGTCCCTGAAAGATTCCCTCTGGATGGTTGGGATATTTCATGTTTTCCAAAAACTAGAATCTATGGATCACTTATTCGTGTTCCGTGCATAACCGCCGCCACTGTGCACTACTAGCCTACCCCTTCAAGCCCTCCCTAGTGTGGGCAATACCCGGACCCCGTTGCTTAAGTCCCTGAGAATCTGATAAATTGTCTTCTTCTGCGCCCGGTGTTTTATTTATTCATGGACTCATTGACCGGCGTCTTGGTTCGCCCGTCGTGTGAATCGAAGGGCACGGGCTGCAAAGGCAAGGCTCCGGCATCCAATTTCTGCGGTGCGGTCAAGGATACGGCGTAGAGTACGCATAGGAGCCACTCCCGAGATTGGATGTACAGAGGTCAGGGTTTCGGATAATGATGATAACCTGGGGATGCGTCAGAACCGATGATCACAAGTTGCAGTTCGGATCCGAAAAGACGTTCTTCGTTTTCCTCAAGCCTAGACAACAGCAGTGGCCCTAACAGAAACGTATTCGGCATCTTGACTTGCACGGCCTGCTCCTAGAACTCGAAAGCCGTAAAATTGGGGGTGGTAATGCCCGCAATCGTAGGGAGCCCGCTATATGCACACCGGCCAACCCTGGTTTAGTGGGCCGCCATTATCACTCGCTGCCGAAAACGGCAGGGAAGACGTTGTTCAGGTTCGAGTATTATTGGCACATGGGGTAGCTAAAAACTACCCGCATGGAATAGATTAGGGAAGACCGCCGTTGGCGTCCGCGGCGCATGCCGGCCATGCAACCGTGGTAAATACGCTGCTTGATTCTGGTGCAGAGATTGACAGTGTCGACTGTGGCAAACGTGCACCTCTGCAGTTGGCCGCCTACAATGGGCATCATGAGCTTCTTAAGCTTTTGCTCAACAGTGGAGCGGACCCCAACGCGCAGGATGCTAAAGGCTCAACCCCGCTGGAAACTGCAGCGACTTGTGGCCATTTAGGCATTGGTCGATGCTTATTCGATCACGGAGCCGATTGCAGCTTTGAGACTTTGTATGGACCTGTTGGTCAGTATAAAATCGAGATCGTTGAGCTTCTATTGCACCGAGTTGACCTCGTACAAGCTGCACAGAGCTCACAGGAACACTGCATGATAGCCGCCTGTGTGGCAGCAGCATGTGGGCGTCTCGAGGTTCTCACGAAGCTCAGATCAGATGGGTTGGATGTCAATGCTGCACTGGTGTTTTACTTCGACAAGTTTGCTGAAGCATATGCACCTCCACTAATATGGGCAGTAGACCATGGCTGGGTGGATAGCGTTAGGCTTCTCCTAGAAAACAATGCAGACCCAAATTGGTTCAGCAAGCCCGATGGTGAAGACGTCTTCGAGACCCAGCCTCTTGTATCCGCTGTGCAGCGAGGTCATGAGGAAATAGTCTCTGTTCCCATCGACTATGGAGCTGACGTGAATACGAAAGATCGTTTCGGCTGCACCGTCCTGGAGATGTCCACCCCGCACGAGTCCATATTCAAGCTTCTTTTGGACAAAGGAGCAAAATTCAAAGATGTATCCGGCAAATTCGGTCGTTCTGGACATGATCAAAGAAGGAAGTCCAACACAGTTACAGATGCTTCTTGAAAGAGGCCTCGACCTTAAAGACCCCATGTTCTACCCAGGCCGTGATGACTACCCACTCACGGACTATGTTCCTAACAATGAGACTGTCATCAACATATTACTTGACAACGGCTGGGACCCGCTGCCGGAGGATGAAGACGATGGAGTTCACCTAGCTGTGGCGGCATGTCTAGCCAATACCGCTCTGCTTCGGTTGCTAATAGATTGGGGGTTCAAGAGCACCTGCGACTCTCGGCCTGACATCATCTCGTATGCGGTATCGGCCTCGGATCGCCAGAATGCACTGCGCTCTGTTGATATGCTACTCCAGAAAGGGTACGATAGTGGGTGCCTTACCTCTGCATTGATACAGGTCATTAGGAACGAACACAGGGACCATGAAGTACGGGCCTCCATCCTTCTCGCGCGAGGCGCACACCCAGCCCGGGTGCCCAACAGTTATGAGTGCCCCTTAATGGCTGTCGCAGAGCAACGAAACCCAAATCTAGAGTTAACCAGAGTTCTCTTACGGGCGATTGACGCGCGCGCCGTTTCGTTAGAGGAGATAGGGCCAGAGCTCCAATCAATCATTCACAGTGCCGAATGGCGACAAACGCACCACCCTGCTTTCCTGAAAATGCTGCGACACTTCTGCTCTGACCAAACACGCAGATCAGGAAGAAATCAAATGTGCCAGCGAAGATGTGTCTATGCAGACTGACTACATCATACCCCACGCGCTGCAGGATGAAAAAGGAAATTTATGCGATTCATCCCCGGTGGAGTCCATGAGACTGGGGCCCAGCCCCATCGACCCAGATCCAGCGGAGTCAAGTCAGCGATTGATCCTACGCTGGTTCTTGTATACAAATCCGCTCCTCGATAGTATGAGAAAGCGACGAATAATGTCAGTTAGACGATTGTAGGTAGACTTGAGCCTCAGTAATAGTATACCTTGAAGAGCAAGGGCGGCCCTCGCTGATATGTTCGCCGAGGTCTTCTCTAAATCGGCTTATAGTCCGGAGTTCCACCTCGAGTGACTTACCCCGCGTGTCTGCTCGGTTGCCTCTGAGCCGATTGAGGACATTGGAAGCGCCTTCCGGGTGATGGGTGGTGGTTCTCTGACCCATAGGGAGATTGTATGCGCCACGCATGGTATAAAGCGAGCCAAAATGTCTGGGTCAATCTCACAGACCCTTTTTCCCATTACCTTGCAACCCTGCATACTACCAACATGGCTTTCTCCGTGCAAGGCAAGACGGCGATCGTGACTGGCGCAGGCTCAGGTACGTACCTTTAACTGACCAGTCGAGAGTATGTTACGTGCTGTGTTAATGCCGGTTCAGGAATCAACTTGAGTTTCGCAAAGCAGCTCCTCGAGAACGGATGTAATGTCCTGATTGCAGACCTAGGTCTCCGCCCCGAGGCTCAGGAGCTCGTCAATAAGTACTCGAGTGGCAACCCGCGAGCCGTGTTCCTACGCACGGACGTCACAGTGTGGAAGCAGCTGGAGCAGATGTTTGTCGTTGCAGAGAAAGAGTTTGGAGAAGTCGATGTCGTCTGCCCTGGCGCTGGTGTCTACGAGCCGGTATATCCCTCACAACAAGGACCCCTGAAAATGCGCTTGCTTACTTGAAAAAGCACTGGAGCAACTTCTGGCGTCCTCCCGGATCACCCGCGAGCCGCGATGCCCCAGACAGTGACCGCTATGCCTTGTTAGACATTAACCTTACCCACCCGATCCGCACCACCCAGCTCGCAATCTCCCACTTCCTCCGCACAGGCGATAACGCCACACGCCGCAAGGCCATCGTTCATATATCCAGCATCGCCGGCCAAAACCCTAGCCTTGCAGCCCCGATCTACGTTGCCACGAAACATGCAATCAACGGCCTAGTCCGGTCCCTCGCGCAGCTCGATGCTAAGTGCGGGATCCGGGTGACGGCCGTGGCGCCGGGTGTTATCAAGACGCCGCTGTGGACAGATCATCCAGAGAAACTGAAGATGGTGGACGATAGTAAGGATGTGTGGGTAACGCCGGATGAGGTTGCGACGGTCATGTTGGCGCTTGTGCAGCAGGAGCGGGTTGGCCAGACCATTGGAGATCAGGAGGGGAAGAAAAGCGACACATTTTATCCAGTTAGTGGGGGGACTGTCCTGGAGGTTTCTAAGAAAGTGAGATCTGTGAGCCCGTATGATGACCCAGGCCCAGGTTCTGTTGCTGGTAATACGGTGTCGACGGCGAAGTCTGTTGAAGACGAGGTTTGGGAGTTGTTAGGGGAGAAAGGATGGGGAGCGAAGCTTTGAACTCCATACGGGAATTTTTGAGGGACAAAACTCCAAATGAAATCCGGGCTTCAGCCTACGGTGTCATAAATATATAATTATATTAATTGAAATGAGAGTCAATATTTGAGATGAGTCCATCGAAATAAAGGATTGCGAGATAAGTCTGGAGGGCAGAGTTCCGAGGGGGATTCAATGACTAATTTGGGACTTGTGATTTCTGGGCGTTGCTACTTTGTCTCAGTCTTGCGTCTCCGATAATTGTCGCCTCTCTGTCTTCTTCTTTTCCAGCTCATCACACTTCCTCTTCTTCTGACGGACCATTCTTCCGGAGCGCTTTCTGCGAGTCTGCATGAGGTGGCTAGTATGTCGGTCCCCCTCGCCGATACATAACTTGAGTTGCTTTATCGCTCGCTTCGTTCATCCATCCTTATCAATTGCCTCCTCCGGTCGCTTTCCACCACCGCAATCACTCGCATTTCCATTCCACCATGATGGACGACGAATCCGCAGTCGGGGGCAGCCCCGCCGATGGTATTAGATCTGGTTCAAGAAGGTATTTCCTGCGCCATGACATCTTTCTTCTGCCGCGTGGTTGCTGATAAGGCTTAGGCGCGGAGGTAGAGGCAAGCAGAATCCGGGGATGCAAGGCCAGGCCAGTTGGCTTAGCTGCGTGATCAATCTGGTTAATACAAGTGGGTTATTTATTCAATCACTTTTATTTGAGGCTCATCTAACGGAAATGTGTATAGTTGTTGGCGCCGGTGTTCTTGCCATGCCTCTCGCCATTTCGCACATGGGTATCGCCCTCGGTACATTCGTCATACTATGGTCTGGTGTAACGGCTGGATTCGGGCTATACCTTCAATCGCAATGCGCACAGTATCTTGATCGCGGCAATGCCTCGTTTTTCGCCCTTTCGCAAATCACATACCCTAATGCCGCCGTCATCTTCGATGCGGCGATTGCGATCAAATGTTTCGGTGTCGGCGTTAGCTACCTCATCATTATCGGAGACTTGATGCCCGGTGTCGTCCAAGGCTTTGTTGGAGGAGACCCGGCCTTTGATTTTTTGGTAGACCGTCATTTCTGGGTGACGGCGTTTATGTATGTGGTCTTCGCTCGTACCTCAGATGAGAGAGGTCGGTGCTAACTAGACGCAGGTTGATTATCATTCCGCTTTCATATCTACGGCGGTTAGACTCGTTAAAGTACACCAGTGTTGCAGCCTTGGTTTCGATGGCGTATTTGGTGGTTTTGGTTGTTTATCACTTCATTATTGGGGACACGAAGGCGGATCGGGGCCCGATTCGTGTGATTCACTGGGCCGGGGCTGTTCCGACTCTAAGCAGTTTCCCGGTGATTGTGTTTGCTTTTACATGCCATCAAAATGTATGTCCCATTTCATACGAAGAGCTGATGCTGTCTTAGATGCTAACGGGCGCAGATGTTCTCTATCTTGAACGAAATACAGAACAACAGTCATTTTAGGACGACAGCTGTTGTTTTTGCCAGCATTGGAAGCGCCGCTACTACTTACATTCTTGTTGCGATTACTGGTTATCTCTCTTTTGGAAACAGCGTGGGGGGCAATATTGTGGGCATGTACCCGCCAGGCTTGTGGGCCACTATCGGACGAGCTGCTATTGTTATCCTCGTCATGTTCTCCTACCCCCTTCAATGCCATCCATGCAGGGCTTCAGTCGACGCAGTACTACGTTGGCGGCCACGATCCCCCACGAACACTAACGAGGGCTCTCCCCACCGACATCCACTCCTTCCCGGAGTCCCACGAGGTTCCCGAACTCAAGAAGCCATGAGCGACCTTCGATTTTCCATAATCACAACCTCAATTCTCATCCTGAGCTACATCGTCGCCATGACCGTCTCGTCCCTCGAGGCCGTCCTTGCCTACGTCGGCAGCACTGGAAGCACCAGCATCAGCTTTATTTTACCCGGAATTTTCTACTACAAGATCTCCGCCCCCGATTCGCCAACGCACCAGCGTTTGATGAAAGAGGACGACGAAGCCGAGGATGGCTATGTCTCGGAAACCAGCGATGCGGATGATAGCAGCGCACAGACTCGTCCTCTTACCGAGAGTGGTATCCTCCGCCGACACACCCGCTCCTGGCGCCGTGATCTCCTCCGGAAGTTGAGTTTGGCTCTTGTGATCTACGGTGTCATTGTCATGGTTACTTGCCTCGTTACTAACTCTGTTTTCCTCGCTACCAACTAAACCTGGATCACCTTATTAGATTTCCTAATAGGCACACCTACCCGGCACTCTCAGACTCATCGTTTCCTCTCACTCCCGTCAAAGTTACGGCGTTTCATCTTCTGTCCCTACACTATTTTGACATCCATTCCACATTCCCTGATTATATAGAGCCAGCCTCTCGAGAAATTTTTCCATACCATTGCACGGGCGTTGGGGTACATTTTTCTCTCTTTTTCTCCATTCTACTCCCACGATTTTGCGACGGCTACGATACGATTGAATTTGGAATTCAGGGGTCGATTATGATAGAATTGAATTGAGTAATTGGACTGGTCTATTTGAATCAACTGGTAATTGCTAGCTAAGAGATTACGTAGGGTTTCGGAGAAGATAAAATAAAACTTTGCTTCTAAAGAAACGGGTCGGATGAGAACCGTAAATTATTATGTAGATCATGAATCATATGCATGGAATGATGTATCAGGTTCATAAGCCACTTATGGCCGCAAGCAGTCTCTCCTACGGATAAGTAAAATCCGGTGGCGAACCATGCAAGCCGGCCACACCAGGTCTAACTTCGTCTCATTGGGTATCATCCGACGGAATCTCCTCTTCAATCGCATCCTCATCCTTATACGGTCTCGTATCCCCCGAATCTTCCTCATCACTTGAGTCTTCAGGCGTTTCGGGCGCACCATGGGCAACGGTAGCTCCGGACATTTCGCCGGGTCGCTTCTTGCGCTGGAAGTCTTGCGCGTGCGCGGCGGCAAGCATTGTCCCGACGCGGGACAGCGCCCGTGGCCGAAGTGAGGTGCCAGGTGTCGATGGCGTCCCGTGCTCGACATCCGCTGTGACGCCCAATGTCGGCGGGGAGATAGCGAGGGACGTTTGTGGGTCTTGGACGTGGAGAGGTTCGGGAGGGTGGTCTGCGGCGCCGTCCGGGGATGGAAGAGCGTAAGGTAAGGGAACGTCGCGTGAGGCGCGGAAGAGGATTACGTTTGTGCAGTGCTCGTTTTCGACACGGAAGATGGTCCACATGCCTCTACGGCAGATTTCGGAGAAGGAGACGACGAAGGAGAGCACAGCGGAATGCTGGATGTCGTGGGCGAAAATGGCGTAGAAGATCCAGTTGAAGCGGACGACTACATCGAGGGCCATGGCCAGGTAATAGACCCAGACGCGGCGGAAAGCGAGCGTTTCACGGAGGAGTGGGTGTTTGGCGTAGACGTTGCCAAGACTCCAGTCCATTGCCAGGTCCCAGACGGAGCAGTAGACCGCGTTAAGTAGCGCAAAGGTGATGAAGGGGGCTTGAAAGCGGGTGACCTTGTCGATGCGATACATGCTCAATGTGGCGTAATAGAGGACTCCGAACATGTATTTGCCAAAGTTGAGCAGGTGAGGGAAGACGTTCTTCGTGTCGACATATCGGCGTATGCACTGAAAGGCGCGCCATATGGAAGGGAGGGTAGTGAAGAAACCGAGTAACCGTGAATGAGACGAATTGCACTGCGCAGGTTCGCCCCAATGTTTCGCATATAGACAGAAGAATAACGCAATGTTCTGTCGAAGGTTAGTGCTTTCCCTGTGGTAAGCCTTGGTCTATACTTACGCCCATTGCATAAGTCTGGGAACAATACATGTCACCCAGGAAGAAATCGCGAAACTCAACTGGATATAGACCTGCCAGCAGGAGACGCCACTATTCGATAAGTATCTGGGTAAGCAAAGGATCAACTAAAGAGAAAGAAAGCGCTCACATTGGAATAAGCCCACCACTTCCGACTGCGGTGGTATAAAACCCGTGCCGGCAAAAACAACACAATAAGGGTCAGGCCTATCAAAATGATAGGCCAATAAACATACATGTCATTCACTGACAAGAAGTTGAGCCACATGACGAGGCCTAATATAAACAGGAAAAAGCAAGGGAGCTGCAGGTGTCAGTATAAGGTAGGCTATGATGTGAAGGTAAATGCGTACCTCTGTCAGCTGGCGCCAGTCCAAGGCATGTCTAGTGTCGTATTCGAAGACGAAAACATAGTTTATCTTGGTCCTATTCCAGACCATGCAGTCTACACAAAATAGCAAGAAATGGAAAACAACAAGAAAATAGCCTCCGTAAATCTGTTTACGTTAGACGACTAGTAAGGCAGGAGTTGATGAAGTGACAAACCTGAAGTAGATAACTGGTGTGTACTCCTAGTGTAGAGTCATCGTCCTCGAGATGTTGGCCCGCATAAATCAGGCCTTGAATAGCAAACAGAATTCCAGCCATAGCTAAGAGGCCACATCGGAAGGTATTTGGTGAATAGTCGCCAGACTTTTTTATTGTATGACGCAATTTTGAGGCTGCAATCTTTCGCTTGCCGCCCTCAAAGTAGCGAGCGTACAGGTCTTCGGCGGTAGCAAGCAGGCTCTCAGTCACCTCACTTTGTACGAACCAGGCTTTGTTGACTTTCTCTGACATGTATCTCATTGACGGGCGTGTATCTACGACTTTGTCGTACTTCTTGTTGATTTTTCGGAAAGCAGTCCTGTTGAGATAGGCATAGGACTTCAAAAGCTCAACACCGCGGTAGAACTCTTGTAAAGCATACTTTAGCTTTCTCTTTGCAGACCGATATGGAACCTCTGATTTAGGTAGTTCTTCTTCACCTGGCTGACGCGCAAAGTCCCTGCGCCTGGTGATAGCATCAGGATCCTGTGGCTGCGCGCCTGCGGGAGTAGCTAACGCTGCGAGCGCCTTGGAGTTCTTGCCGATCCGTCCTCCAGCAAAAGCTTCTTTGAGTCGGCGACTGTTCAGCGTGCTGGAAGTTTCGTAAGACTGGTGCTGAGTCTCGCGGTCACGGTGTCTCCTGGCATGACGGACTTCTTGGGTGCGCTGATCCCTCATTGTGTGCAGCTGTTCCCGAATTATCCTCAAGCGCTCAGTGGCCTCGCGCTCCTTCAACTGATAAAACGACTCGATCTTCGCTAGCTCGCCGTCAAGGAAGGCAAAGAACTCGTCCTGCTTACGCTCAAACTCCGTGCGCTGGTCGCTCTCTGCCAGCTTCTCTGGTGATTCACCAGACGATAGAACACGTTTTATAAGGCGAGAATTTCTTCGGCCTGAAGACCCGGAAAGCACATTTTTGTTCTTTGCATCCCCGGCTGTACCCGGTTGTTTTGTCGAAGCATTGCGGTGTGGGGTGTCCCTGAGAGCGGTCCTGTTGCTCATCTGGCGAGAAATCACGGGCGACGGCGTTTTTGGAGCATTTCGATGATCGATATCCCGGTCTGACCAGCGAACATCATCCTGATAATCTAATGCGGGGTCGGGTAGCTCTAGCGAAGCTACGTCCGATGTTCCACCTTGCTGGGGAGGCGATGCTACAATGCTCCCGTAGCTTCCAACGACGGCAGAAAACCGAGAGCCTGGTACTCGCAGAGGTTGACGCTCGTGTCGCTGGCCGGGTGTGGATCGCGATGTAAGGCTAGGACTATTTACCGCAAGGTGGTCTCTATCCGCCCCTTCATATCGTTTCTCCGCTCGGCGAAATGATGCAGAACGCTGCGAACCGCTAGCAGGAGTTGCCAAGTTCTCGCCTTGGTCAGGTAGGGGACGCTGCCGGAGAGAGGGATAATTGGGCGTTCGATTTGCCTTTTGTATGGCGCGCGCTATTGCCTTGACTTTCTTTTTCCCGACCTGAAACAGCAGCGAGATTAGTGCTAGGAGCGAGATGAGAGATGACGGAAGATGAAAGCTTAGTATGATCGCACTTTGTAGTCTAAATATTTGGCCCGCCATTCTGGAACCAGCTCATGTTCCAACTCTCTGTAATCGCCGAGCGATCAGCAAACGTGCGTCGAATGTCAATGCAGTGAGGAAGATAATCAGGGGTCACTTACTTGGCGAACTTCATACTGTGGAGGGGCCGGGGCTTAGCATGATACTGTAGTTTCGAGGGATCAAACTAGGGGAGTCCGGCAGATTTTAAATTTTATCTGTGGATTTCCAATCTCGAACAAAGGTCGCGTGGGCGCGAAGAAAGTGGGCGTGGTGAAAAAATTGGCAATGGATTTAGCGCTATCTCAACGCAACCGGGCTCTGCATCTGTATCTCAACTCGCCAGACGGCTTTCTTTTGGGGTCAATGCGGAAGACATGCGCCAGTGGGGGGGGCGTTGCAACTGCAGCATGCATTATTCTGCTGACAAGCTAGAACTCAGCAAAGAGTCAAATCCCCAAGTGATTCAACAAAATTCATAGAAAAAGTTAGATCGAAAACTTCCAGATGGCAATCCTGCCGATAGGGCAGTTGACAAAGGTCGCGACTTTCTGGACTTCCAGTGTTGCTTGGCAGGTTCGGCTGGCGTTCGTCATCATTCGCCCTGGACAGAAATGTAGTATTGAGCCAATTAAGGGACTATATCTGGCCAGGGCGTGCAAGGAAGACCCATCTAGAAATCTGGGCGATTCTCGTCTCATAGGCCACAGCCCAAGCACGTGCGGGACAATCGAACATGGAGCCGTTGCTGGCGTCCTGAATTTCTGAGTTCTTGGTTGGTTAGTTTTGCCGGAGAAATTCTCCAAACTTGGTTGCACCGGCTTCGGCAAGATTTGCCCCCAAACTTAGCCTTTCTGGGACCGAATTTTGGTCTGGCCCATGCGGTCATTATGGCCTCAGGCCTGAGGGGGGGGGAAAACACTGACGTCAGTGTGAAGTGCGTTAAGTCCAAGCAGACTGATGTAGGGAATTCCCCTCAGCTAACCCCTTGCCTCTGGTCGCTCATGGAAGGCAGAATCGGGGAATTGCTGTATCTGATCAACAAATGATAATCGCACATCCTGCCTGACAGGGCGGAATTCTACATTACTCCGTGATGGAATGCAGATACAACGTACTGCTGCAGCTGCCAGGCGCAAGCCAGCTTACCCAACCCAGTAGTGAGATAAGTACGAGGAGAACCCGGGCAGGTAAAAATAATCATGTCTGTTTCTGTTTTCGCAGCTGAGCTTCTCAGTGATCATTGGCTGACGGCGACCGTGCTCAGGCACTTGCAGTCAAAGCCAAACGTGGGAACGCACCACACTACTGATGCATAACATGCAAGTTAGCCTTGGCGTTCCCGTGTGAGCATTGAAAGTAGCTATATTGCTTTGATTGTCCAGATAGCATTGTGACTTGTTCCTTAAACTGAAAGAACATTCAGTTCTTTTGGGTATTAAGATAGCATTTACCTATCACATCGGGAAAGGGAGGATGCTCCTGCGCTGGCTTCTGCAGGTGGCTTAGGTGCCAACACGCCTGGTTCTGTAGCCAAGATCCAGCGTAGCTGAGACGGTGCGCCTCGCTCTGCATCTCGCAAAGAGGAAGTCATATCCTTTACGGGACTGTAGGCCTGCGGTGTAGATACGGTGCGGGTTGGGCTAGAACATCCAAATGCCCCCACTTCCTGTATTCTTGCTTTTCTATCATTTGGGGTTTCCAATGCTTACCAAAGCTTGATGCTGAGTCGGTCTCTGAGCTGTGGGTTAACTCGACCAAGTGCAGGCACGTATGGCGGGAAACATGAAGCCATGCGAACGATCTTGATGCGGCTGATACTTGATTGTCGCGTTGTTTAGTAAAACTCTATCGTTCAATAAAGTTTTATCTGCCAGGCTCAAGCCACCAGAGAGGACATGGCGTGGAATCGCATACTGACTAGACATGGAGAGTTATCAGCCCATGTAGTAATGAACAAAGGGAACTCTCACCATCCACAACATCCTGCGGCCGTATAATTGTCTTGCTAATCTAGCACAAAGGACACAGTTATCCACCGCAAGAGGAGAGCAGATAGCTCGGCATATTAGAACTGTCCAAAATTGCTGCACAGGCTGAGTCAACAACTTGAGTTTGTTGATGAACAACGCCAATCTTGATGGATGTCTTGGTACTCCGGACAAAACCAAAGAATTGACAGATCACCGTGGCCAGATTTATGACCATGCACCTATTACTGACATTTAATAAGCCTATTCCCACATAATCAGTAAGAGGCATGTGGTTTCAGCTATTAGTTATTAAGGTGTGTGAGAGGAAGATTAGCAGCAAATAAAGGACGGGCTGCATGCGGGAGGTGGCCAGTCGCAGGATGGAAGCGTCATGATCACAGCCATACATTCTTAAAGCACAAGACAAGGACCATGGAAGCCCCAAAGCTCATTATCAATTGCCATCTTTCTTATGTCAACTGTCAAGAAGAGAATTGAAGCAAATCAAGGCCCAGCCAAGAAGACTGAAATTGAGTCGCCCGCCAGCCAACCGGATCGGCGCCCAGCTCCACTCGCACTACCCCCGGGCGGCCTTGTACGTCTCCTTCTCCTCCCTTTTGACTCTCGGCCTCCAGACTGTCTCAGTCTCTTAGACATTGCTTTGCCTCCATCTGTTCTTCTTCATCCCCTTCTTCTCCCAGAGAGTGTATTTCATTTTCTCCTGTCATTCTCCGATCGCATGGCCCTCGCCATCATTCTCCAATAAGTCTTTGCAACGTTCGGCTCCGGATCTGGGTCATCTCGCCCCCATTCGGTCGGTGTCCTTTCCCTGCCTCAGGCTCAGATCGCTATTGTATCAGCCCTTTTGTTTCGCGTCAGCACAGACAAATCTCCATTTAAGAATTCTCCTTGCAGGTCATTTGGTTCTTTACCCTTAACATAACCTCTCATCAACGCTCTCGTTCCGTCCGGCTCGCATTGTGACCTCCCCGCTCGGAGTAACTAGAGACAAGACCATGGCTTCGAACGATCACGCGCAATCGGAGGGACCAGGCCCTGTCACGACCACCGCTACCACCGACTCGATATCTGTTGCTCCCACTTCGTCGCAACCAATCCCTACTTCAACTGTGGAAGTCAGCGACAGTGCGATCACCACTTCTCCGGAAACCGCCCCGCAGGACACTCCAGTGACAGATCTCCCAGATACTAAGACCACGGAACAGGCCGATAGTACCACATTCGCTCCCCCACAGCCAAGTACTACAGAAGCCGCTCCCACGACGGTTCTATCATCAGAAACAGATGAGCAAAAGGTATTGGCAGCAACGGCTCCCGAATTATCACCTGAGGCGTCAGCAGTCAAAGAACCGGAAGAGTCCGGCCCATCATTGACAATCGTTCTACTTTTGATCACCGGCACGCGGCATCCTTTCAAGATCGATGGGAACTACTTACGGAAACGAGATGTCAGTGTGGAGAACAATGATCCGTTTGCCATGAGTGTGTATACCCTCAAGGAGTTGATCTGGAGGGCATGGCAGGAAGGTATGAGACAAGCTCCCTGGCCCAATCAACGACTGTAATTGACTGATTACCACAGATTGGGAACCCCGGCCATCGTCTCCCAGTTCTATCCGATTAATTTCTTTCGGGAAATTACTAGATGATAAATCTCCGCTCTCAGGTATGAGTTTACTTTATCGCGGTTACACTAGGCGCTTTGCTAATTATACTCTAGACTCCAAGTTCAGCCAAGACGCCCCAAACGTAGTGCATATGACTGTCAAACCGCAGGAGATTGTGGATGAAGAGGACGCAAAGGGCACCAAGACTCAGTACTCTCGCGACCGTGAAGCTAGCGAGCGTAGTCCGAGATGTCGCTGCGTTATCCAATGAAGGAAGAGTCTGGCTCGCTTATTCATAGATTTTACTTGCTTTGCGCCCGCCTGGACGTCGCCCGATTAGCAGGGATTTGTTCACCTCAACGACTTCTGATTACGCGGCGGAGGTATCAGCCAGCTCAACTACGGTATCCGTTGTCTCGTATTCGATCCGATATTCCTCGATGCATGGAGACCGTCCCTCATCCATAACACCAACATTGTCAACACCGTGATACGTCTATATGGGATGCCATATCTCATTGAAATTCTGGCGGTTTAACCTTCCTTTGCAGCACCTCGCAGTGCATCGCCAATGACCGGTGTCGTCGAGAATCTATCCTATGCATATTCATAATCGAGTTGACTCGACCCCAGTACTTATCATTTCTACATTATATACCCTTTCCCTCCCATGTTTCTATCTTTCTTTCACACATCTGCTGGTTTTCTCGAGGTTTTCTTGGCTTTGAATCATATATCCTGTGTTGTTTCGCTGATTCATTGAGGTCATATTCAGCATGTTCTTCATCTCGTTGGGGCTATCAGTTTTTATTTTTGTCATCCATTTGTTACTTACCGTGGTTTCTATCTGTTCTTATCCCCTGGCCTTGGCGGTCAATGTACTTTGGTTTTTTTTGCAATTCGCCGCCTCTTGACTGAGCGTGGGGAGGCCAAATCGAGCTTCTTGCGGCTATTGAAGGGGTTTGGACGAGGTCATCCTCTGCGAATTACTGTGGCGGAGACAAGGACATTGTGCTCGATAAACTGCGCACATCCAACCGAATACCTAAACAGCTCAGCAGGTACATCGTCCATATAATGTAAATTGTAAACTGTGCATTGTAAACGACCCTATCTACGGTCCAGTCTTGACGCAAGCCGGAACTTTAGTTGTCAGATCTCATACAGATGCCGGGATTGACGTCGTGAACGTTTCCGATCCAGTTGTATTGTAGTCGATTCGCCAATGTATCATTAAGAACATGCATGGATGGCTGGAGCGGTCAACCAACTCGTAAGAGAAAGCCCATTTCTTTCAGATAAGATAACACCCAAGCACGCCCTTAATCCATCCGTAGCCGCTTCTCCATCTCATCGTGCAAATTCGGCGGCTCCCTGAACTCGTCTCCTATAAGTAAGAACCAGATTAGTTCCAAGCCCTCCCTGGTGCTCCAAGCGACCAAGCCGCAAGCACAAGAAAACAAGTGAAGGAAGGAGATAGACAAACCCAAAAACACATCCTCCCATGCAACCTCCGCATCCCTCCCGCCAAGAACAAGAATATCCTCATGGATATTTCCAGCCTTATTCCCGCCAAGCACAGCAGGCCTAAACGTGCCATCGCGCACAATCTTCAACTCCATCCCGCGGCGGATGGGCTCCGCAATCCCGTACGCACGACGCAGCGACTCCATCTTCAGAGCATCCTGCGTTTGGCGCCAGGCGAGAAGGCGAGCTTCAAGTGGGTGTGTGGATGTTGCTGGGCCGGTCTGCAAGGACGGTGGGCCACGGGGCGCTTGCAGCGTTATGTTGTTGCGGAGGGTGTCCGGCAGACCGGGGGCGGAGGGGGCGCCTTTTGAGGCTTGGGATGTGGGCTGGCGGGAGCTGGTGTTTGTGGTTGAGGTTGGGTGTGCGGTAGGAGGGGCGATTCTGAGGGACTGTTGGGAAGAGGATGTCATGTCAGCTATTATCGGTTTGGGCTTGAATGGAAGATGGATTGCCGGTTGAATGAGGTTGGATCGGGGTCCGTGATGGCGGTGTATAACTGACCATTGTGAGATATTATCGGATTATTGACAAGTATGGGTTATCAAAATTTGATCAGTTGATACGGTCAGTGTTTTACGTTGGTAGATATCGGAGGAGGATATGTCGAGAAGCGTCAGTTGAGGTTGTAGTCAACAGCTCCGTCGGTCAGTCAGCGAAGGCAGCTCCAGAATGGCGCGGCCAGCTCCTCGGGGAACCTAGACAGACCAGCCCCGCAACTTGCCATGGGCGTAAATCACGTGACAGATATCACCGCAGGAAATTATCCCAAGCACGAAAGCCAACAACCTCCCTCGCCAGCCAAATTGTCCTCACCCGTCTCGCCTCTATACACAACAATGCCATCCCTATTCTCCCCGCTGGCCCTCCGCACCTTGCGGACGCTCATCACCCGCCCCTCCCTCCCCGCGACCATCACCAAACCCACCACCCGATTCCAGCCTGTCTTCCGCACACCCGCCGCGGCGCAAGCCCTCGCCAGGCCCTCGTCCCTCATCAGACACTTCACAACCTCCCCCTTCCGTCAAGCAACATACAACCAGATCCGCCGCGGTTGCCGAACTTCGCAGGCTATCCGGCGCTCCCGTTCGCCGGCGCTTATTGGTCGCGCGCAGATGAAGGGTGTCTGTTTAAAAACGGGTATCACAAAACCGAAGAAGCCCAATTCTGGCGAGCGAAAGACTGCGAGAATTCGGTTGAGCAGTGGGAAGGTTATAACGGCTTATATTCCTGGTGAAGGTTCGTCTTTCCCGACCTATCCCGTTCCTGCCTCTGTCGCGAGTGTCTACCTCCGTTTTCAATGAGATCAGAAACAAGCTTGGTAACTATGTTAATGGCTACATATAGGGCACAATGTTCAGCAACACAGTGTTGTTCTTGTCCGAGGTGGCCGTGCGCCTGACTGCCCTGGTGTCAAGTACCATCTGGTTCGAGGAGCTATGGATCTAGTATGTTTTCTCTCTTTGCGTTCTTTTGTATACTTTGTAGTCAGTACTAATGTGGCCTGCAGGGTGGTGTCTCGGCCCGGTTGACCAGTCGATCCAAGTATGGTACCAAGAAGCCTAAGCGGGATTAGACATTCGATGGTGAGGATGAAGTTGATATTGACGTGACCTGTCCACTTTCATGGCGCTATTGTATTATCCGGGATCTCGATCCAACCATGTACAATTATTACCCTTATTACCCAGCCGTATGTGCTAGAATGCATTTGTCTTGGAGAGGTATCTATCCAACTGTATATAGATCTAGTCGTCTACAAATTATGAATGTACATGTATATAACAGTAACCCTTAGACCGAACCGCCTTGGATCTCGATGCAAGAACCTCCCTTATGCCCATATGCCCCAAAACACCAAGAGTCGTATGTATGCCATCGATATGTGAACAAGATACCTTAAATAAATCAATAACGCCATGAGCTGTGCATCGTAACAGATATGACAAAACAAGCGCGAAAACTGGGTTCTAGGATTCCCATCAGAGCTGTAGAAATCCTTTGTGCCGCAGAGGCAATGTATCATTTAACGCTTAATCCGTAGCCTCTCTCTCTCCCATTCTATTTTCTCCTCTTGATACCGCTCCCAGAAAGTTTGGCTTTGCAAGTACAAATGTCGGACAGTGATAAATGCCTGTGTTCGTGCCCGCGGGTTGACAGCAACAGCGAGTAGACAAGCAAGGTTTGCGACAAGAATCACAAACCCGAATATCGCTAGCCAACTATATCCATCTACCCCAAATGGTAGTGGAATATCGTTCGCTCTGAAATAGCGCGGAAGGCCTAGATGGTATACAAAGTCAGTCGACGCTGGGAAATATTGATAAGCCGAAGAAACTTACATGAGTGGGGTTTCCAGTCAAAGTTGCCGGAGGGGTCGCAGCTACATCGGAGCTCCTCTCTCAATTGCTCATCAGCAGGACAATGGGTAAACGGCATATGGTAATACGCGATCTCGTTCCAGAAGTGGATCTGTTCTTTCTGAAGGAGGAGTGCGGCAGCAATGGAGTGGACAGGCGCGTCGCCCCATCTCTCGTAGAAAAAGCCGCCCTGTCGGTCCAGAGTTTCGAAATAGTCCATATATTCTTTGGATCGTAGCCAATCCAGGCTTCCAATTTCGAAATTTGACCACTGCAAGGTTAATTTTGGGTTAACTTTGAAGACAATAGTGACAATATTCCAGGCATTGACACTTACAAAGTGGCAATTATTGTAGGTCTTGCCATTGTCGTTACTTAGGAAGTGCATCAAGTTGTCCTCAGCAATGTGTTCAGGGTGATTATCCATGAACTGCTTCACACCATCCCATAGAGTTTCGATCGTACCCGGATATTCGAGCATACTTATAACAAAGCTATACTTCTTGTTTGTTTCCTTCATGAATAGGAAGGGGTCATATGGAATATCGCAGAATAGCTCGATGCCAGGTTCCACGCGCCAGTAGTACTCATACTCCTGCAATAGAGGATGGCGAAAGAAGAACCCGGACTCATAGCGACACATGTGTCGGTAACTCTCCGAATGACCATATATAATCTTCTTCTTTGTCATTTCTTCCCGCACCTCCCTTGCCCTATCCTGGTCAATCCAGTCTGGGTACGACCAATGCTCCGGGGATATTTCGCCATAGAGTGCGGTTCCGGACACCAATGAACTCGTTATGCGCTTAAATGTGTCATCAAAGGGTTGGTCGTTCAGGAAAACCCAGTTGTAGTGGAAGTTGCGGTTGAAACGGTCCTCCACTTGGCGAATAGCTTGCGAAATCTCCCAAACGTCCCTATTCCGTGCCAGGGTCACCAACGTTGCGTTTGCTCGACCACCGCTGTGGGTGGCAGCAAACCTCATAACCTCATTACTTGATTGTCCATTTTGTAATTCTCCTGGCGATTGTGCTGAATGCCCATCGGGGGTCGGACGCGGCGTGGCGGTTGGAAGAGGGATAGATCTTCTCGAGAGGAAAAAAAGTGTCAAGCCCTAGATTGATATTGGCGTTAGCGACGTTAAGTAAATTTGAATCAGGATAACTAGACCACAATAGCGATTAGCAGGTACCGCACATACTTCCCCTGCGCTGGCGGCATTCTGAAGGGGAGCGCTTTCAAGCACGCAGTGTCGGCACCAGATCACCTGTGGATGTATACGGCCAAAATGCGGCTTCCGCGGAGCTCGGCGAACGTCTTGACTAGGGGTCGTAGTTTGCTATCAAACTCGCAATGAGAGTTGGAAATCTGGTCTTGACTTATAATAGAAGAATTAGAGAGCTGCGGCTTACTGTGATCTTTTGGCGGATTGAGCGCGATGAACCCCAGCTGCGATGAGCGTAAATTCGTTGGATAAGCCTCTGGATCTCCGATCAATTGCAAGCAGTCGCGAGCAGGCTTGCTTCGGAAGCGAAGGGTAAGAAGGCTGTTCTTCAAAGCATATTGGCAATATTTGGCGTTCTATCAAGCATTAAGTATTCAGCTCGATATTTTGGTGACCTGATCAAGCACAGCGAACTGGGCCCCGGGCCTCCTCTTAAAGATGCTGGATTCGGTACTGGATCATTATGTTGATTGGCGGAGCCCCATTGCGTACGTACAACAACTTCGAAGTTCTTGTAGCCGTTTTATATTTTTGCAGCGTTGATAATACTAGTACGGGATCCAGTATTTTCTCTTTCCATCAAAGAGTCAGCTTATTAAACATGTTACCCATAGTTATCTCAGTCCCAAGTCCTTATACAATTCCAATTGAGTTCCTGCTAGCTTTGTCCAAATGTGGAATCTTATTCATATGCCAAAGGCATAGTCACTCCGTAACACCGTTGATTTTAGTACAGCAAAGTAGATTTATAAATTTACTCAGTGTCGCTCTACACCTACCATGGGCACAGCTCTATCCAAAACTCTTTGGTTATACATGTTTTAGGCCTTGAGTGTATCATAAAAAAAATAATAGGACCAAGTGGGAGTAGCGGATCTTTGAAGTTTCTGCCTCAGGCGGCGACTCAAACCAAGCTAAGATGGTGACTTGACTTCATCCCGCACCACAATTATTAACCCAGAGCTAAATCTCCTCCCACCGAACCCCTCTCCATCCACCTCCGCGTCGAAGATGTCGTTTTTCGGCTTCGACACAACCCTCCCCAGAGATAAAGCTTCTCAGGGTGGGAATAGGGGGATTTTCGATACTCCAGATCCTTTCGCTGAGGTTGCCCGCGCGAAAGCACAGGCGCACCATGCCGAAGACGACGACGACGTGTAAGCAATCCCCACCACTCATTGGCCGGACGTTACTCGCCAAAGAGTAGCTCTTTTTTGCGCTCTGCTAATATCTGGTCTCTTCTACCTACAGTCTTGATTTCGAGGATACCTATGATGGGCTAGGAGACCGCCTCGACGACGACCAGGATGCCTTCAACGAAGATACCTTCGGCGATGTTGAAACTGGGCCCGTCGGGAAGGACTTTGACTTCTTCGGGAAGACCGCACAAGTTGCAGATGTCATTGGAGAGGAACAAGTCCGCTATAACCTAAAGGCTCCTCGAGCCCCCGCCGCAGCCCCTGCGGCCGAGACCAAGACCACGACTGTCGCCAGTTCTACGGTATTACAGCAGCCAAAACGAACCGGATACGAGAAATATAGTGAGCCAGGTTATATTCCGGATCTTCAGGCAAAGTCTAGCGTTTGGGGTTTGCCGAAGAAGTCGGAACCGGTGCCCCATGCCGTATCGCAGGCACGGAAGATGATGAGCCTCGAGGAGGTGGAAGCGCAGCTACGCGGCCAAGGTGCTGTTCCAATGCCGAGCGGACCTCAGATGGCCTTGCCGCCGCATGTTTCCGAGCCACCTCATCTCCAGAGACCGCTGCATGTCCATGGCCTCCCAGAGGGTTTCCAGCAGTTGCCACCTGAGTTTCTGCAAGCGCAGTTCGCCAGAGGTGTCCCGCCGCAGATGTTGCACCCCCAGACAATGGGCCCGGAGCCGTTTCCACACCCTGCCCATGCGCCCAACCTCCCGCTACACCCTCTCCAGACCCCCAATGCTCCTCCCCCGCATCTGGTGCCGCCGCCCCAACCCCAAGCGATCCCTCCTCCGCGTGGCCCGCATCCACAACAACACCCTCAACAGCCGCCACAGCAGCCGCAGCAACACGCCCAACAGCACAACCGGGGCCCCAGCGCGCAGCTGCCGTTGATCACAAACCCGCAGCAGTTGATGAACCTCACAGAAGAAGAACGTGTCGCGTACCTGTTGGAAGATGCCAAACGTGCAAAGCGAAACCACAAGATCTTCCTTCTATCCAAGGGTAACGGACTAATGACCCCCCAGGACAAGAACTTCATTACGCGTATCCAACTACAGCAGCTAGTAGCAGCAGCTGGAAATGTTGCAGATAATGATTCCGAAGCAGTCTTGGCGGAGGACTTCTACTATCAGGTGTATAGCCAGATCCGAGGTGCTCCCCGGCAGCACCCCCACCAGCCCCTTGGTCATTTTGCGCAGACTTATTTGCTTCAGACCGGTAACCGTATTGGGGGTCACGGGTCTCGGAAACACAACCAAAGTGCAGATAATCACATGCAGCGAATGCAGCAACAAGTTCAACGCGCGGTAGAGGCCGCGAAGGCGAAGCCGAAGAATAAACAGCTTATCATTGAGGGTAGTCTAGGAAAGATCTCGTTTGGAAACGCCAAGGCACCGAAGCCTTCGCTCAATATCAAGCGTCCCGAAAGCTCAGAAGGTGGCAAAGCTACTAAAAAGCCACATGCTGATCTAAGCCTAAGTGACCACAAATCTATATTGTCGAACATCGAGGGCGTCTACAACACCCTGATGGAGCTAGAGGACCAGGAGCGCACGATGCCACCCCCGCCTAGTGAGAATGACTCCGAGGCCATTCAGAAACATCTGGAGTGGCGCCAAAATGTTCACGCCCTCAACCAGAAATTATGGCAGGGACTGAAGGTCATGGAGCCTATTGTACCAAATTCCACCACGCCTCATCCATTCATCGCATTCCTTTCTTATCCCAAGGGCAAGAAAGCCATTCCACGCATATTCCGCCATATCGACCAGGAACAGCGGGTAACTATCCTTACCATGATCGTCGTTCATTTGGACACATTGGACGTTGTTCGTCGAGCTCACCCCGTACCTGGCGAAACCCAGCCGGCTCTTCCCGTCAGAGAAGCTATCGATCTCTTCTCACAGGCTGTCATGCCCAGTTTGCTGGGTTATGTCAGCGAAGCTCCTTTCAACATCATCATCGGTCTCCTTGGGCTGGTCATTGCTCAGACCCATGTGCAATTTGTTGCCAGGACTAAGATAGGCCTGGGAATCCTGACCATGCTCCTAAGCCGCGCAGAAATTGTCAAGGAAGCTGGCCAAGCAAGCGAGCGCGATTGGCAACAGTGGGTCGAGAAATTTAATGTTCTCTTCGACACCCTTGAACCTATATTTAGTGACATCTTTCCCGGCTCCATCAACACTGGTGATGATATGTATGTCTGGCAATTTTTGGCCGCCACTGGAATTGGAGCAAGCCCAGAGCAACAGCAACGCTTGGTTATTGCCGTCAAGTAAGTGTCCTGTCGATTCATTGTGCCGTAATGGGTAAGGTACTAATTTGTCTTTCAATAGGGACCGTGTGATGGAAACTGTCACACACAGCAAAACACTTCCCGCTGACATGGCCAGCCAGCGACTCGGAAATGTCAATCTTTTCATGCGAGCTATTGGTTTGGATGTTGAGCTTCTCGGTTAAAGGCGGGACCATGTGGGTGAAAACTTATATCCCATGGAAGCGGCTCTTCACCTTGCATGACGCCTGGCGCATTTGTCGTCGCGTCTAGGGCGCCATACCCGTAGAAGCTCGAAGCATATCAGTGGAACCTGGTCTGGAAGTACAGACTGAGAAGTTTGGCTTGCTGTTCACCATACGTATGTGCCAATCGAGAAATCAAGCCCTCAGAAACTTTCGATCAATTCCAGTGTCGGGGAGGGCGCTGGCAGAGATGAAGAAAGCCTGATATCTAAAGATCTGAAAGCTGTCTCATATTTTGACAAACGATAGTTGATACCGACGAGCAGATTGACAGTCTACGCAAAATACCTTTGTAACATGTCCTGAACATGGGTTTTCTCGCACTGGATTGCGTGCTCAAAGTGCAGCCGTAGCTAGCGTCATTATTATTATTATTATTATTATTATTTACTTTCCCATCACCATATGTTCACCTGATGCTCTCACTTATTTCAAATACCTAGTACCTTCTCCAGTGACTATGCTTGGATGGTGAGTGAGAGCCAACCGGCTGTTCTTGCCTAAGTTATATATAGTAGCGATGCATGTTTTAGCCACATGTGAATTAAGCGTCAGATAAAACCGCAATAACAGCCGACAGCAGCCCTTTGAGTGTCAACCTGCAATTTCACCTTCATCCTGAGGTGTGACTGGCTTTGGCGGGATTTAGGCCCTCGGATCGTGCCTCCTGGGAGAAACAGGTCCACCAGCGAGTGGAACTTGGCCCACCACCAAGCTCTCAGTCCAGAATCCTAGCGCCATGATTGGGAAAAGCAGGAAACAGTGGGCTAGGCTTCCCTTCCTTTAGCCGTGCGTCTGGCCCGATTGCCCGATCAATCGAGACGCTTTCGCCATGTCATGCCTGCAATTCCGAGAGACACCGGGTAATTTTCAGTCGGACCAGAGGTGCTAATGGGCTGAGCTTCGGGGCACCAGTCTCCGATATTTCAATCTCAGACGATATTTGTACGACGTATGGAGATTATTTAATATGGAGATCGTCGCGCATGCCAGAGGAGTACGTATGCTGGCGATGTCTGAGGCGCCGATCAACCGATGCAGCTTCGGCGCATTGTACGAGGTAAGGTGAAATTGACGAGAATTGCAGAGAAACACCAAGGAACAGGCGATACGAGCGGCTGAGAAAAGGATGAGCGACTAATCTTTGTGGCTTGTGTAGAGTTGGGATGTCTCAATTGGTTGCAGAGGGAGTGTAGTACCTGCAGTCTGTCCAGTGCCCCTCCACGGCTCTGCTCCCCCACCATCAACCCAATTCCCCTTAAATATCCCGTCATCCCCGCTGTCCCTCACCGTCTTTCTCCGTTTTTTGTTGCTGCATACCTTCTATCCTCTCCAGGTCAATTGTCGTTCAATCACACCGTCATCATGCCTTCTGGATCCGTTCTCGTCACAGGGTACGTGCAGAACCCTCACTACAGCTGTTCCAGGACCGCCCGGCTAATATATACTTCTCGCTCGTAGTGGAACTGGCTACATCGGCTCCTTCACCACCCTCGCCCTGCTCGAGGCTGGCTACAAGGTTGTCGTTGCCGATAACCTCTACAATTCCTCCCCAGAGGCCCTGGAGCGCGTTGCCCTCATCTCCGGCAAGAAGGCCGAGTTCGCGCAAGTCGACATCACCGACGAGTCTGCCTTTGACAAGGTCTTCGCAGCTCACCCCGACATTGACAGCGTTATTCACTTCGCCGCTCTCAAGGTATGTTTGTCTTCTGCCAGTTAGCTGATCACACCTCCAATTGCTTATCATCCACTTTGTACATAGGCCGTCGGTGAGTCCGGCGAGAAGCCTCTGGACTACTACCATGTCAACGTCTACGGCACCATTAACCTCCTCCGCTCCATGGTCCGCCACAACGTCTACAACATCGTCTTCTCCAGCTCTGCCACCGTCTACGGAGATGCCACCCGCTTCCCTAACATGATCCCCATCCCCGAGGACTGCCCTCTGGGTCCTACCAACCCCTACGGTAACACCAAGTTCGCCGTCGAGACCGCCATCACCGACGTCATCAACGCTCAGCGCAACAACGCCATCAAGGCCGGAAACGAGGTCGAGGCTAACAAGTGGAACGCCGCTCTCCTGCGGTACTTCAACCCCGCCGGTGCTCACCCCAGCGGTATTATGGGTGAGGACCCTCAGGGCGTGCCCTACAACCTGCTTCCCCTGCTCGCCCAGGTCGCCACGGGCAAGCGCGAGAAGCTCCTCGTCTTCGGCGACGGTAAGTTCTCCCCTCTGCATGATCCCCAACTTCAAGCACCTTGGCTGACTCAATTGCCTAGACTATGCCTCCCACGACGGCACCGCCATTCGCGACTACATCCACATCCTTGATTTGGCGGATGGTCACCTCAAGGCTCTCAACTACCTCCGCTCCAACAACCCCGGAGTGCGCGCCTGGAACCTCGGCACAGGCCGCGGCAGCACAGTTTACGAAATGGTCCGCGCCTTCTCCAAGGCTGTCGGCCGCGACCTGCCCTACGAAGTGGCGCCCCGCCGTGCGGGAGACGTCCTCAACCTGACTTCCAACCCCACCCGCGCCAACGAGGAGCTCGGGTGGAAGGCCCAGCGCACCCTTGAACAAGCCTGCGAGGATCTGTGGCTCTGGACTAAGAACAATCCCCAGGGTTACAGGCAACAGCCCCCTGCTGAGCTGCTGGAACAGCTGAAGAAATAAAGTAGGGCATTCTGTGCGATAAGCTATAATTAGGTAATATCTTTGTGGAGAATTTCAGAGATGGGGTTGATCTACTTGCATACTTTTGCCAAAAGTGGGAAGATAGATAGGTATCGCATGGATAGCGACATTGGGATTTAGATTGAATGAGACGAATTTCTTTTTCTTTTATAAGGATATATATTGCTGGGCCCCTTGGGTCACCGTTCTATAAATAATACTCTATTGGATATCATTGCTTGTTTGTATTTCCTTTCCTGTTCCGCCTCGACCCAGCCGTCTGCTCTTTCGAACCACCGGACGCAGACGCTGGTGCTGCCGTCATGTTCTTCGCCTGTGCTTGACTCTTAGCATTCTCCTTCAGCTCTGTCTCCTTTTTCTCCAATGCCCGCCTAACAGCTCCCTCCGTCTCCTTTGCCTCAATCTGCTTCTCACTCAGCTCCCACAGCTGCTTCCCAACCGCATCGTCTGTTACCTCTTTTCGCGCAAAGTCCACTTCCCGGCACTCTTTAATCAGCCAACCGCCCTCATCACGCCCAAACCGCGCCTCCATAGCCGCATATAGGATACTTTGGGCGCCCTGCTGCGGAGACTTGAGGACCAGCCACCAGAATGGCCAGGTGATGAGGTAGACTAGGAGGCCCCAGAGGGAGCCGCCCGTTAGCCAGCGGCGGGTTCCGGGGGTGCGACTGTAGCCTGGATCGACGAGGATGACGCGGGTGGAGGTCGGCTGCCCGTCGGGTCGTTTGAAGGCGTTGAGATGTTTCTGGAAGGAGGTCGCAAAGACCATGAGAGAGAGTTTACTGACGGCAAAGAGCGATTTTGGTTTCGGGTTGGGTTTGGGTTTAGCCAGGGCAGCGGATTTTTTCAATGATTTTGTGGCTTTAGTAGCGGTGGTGTTTGGCTTGAGGATGGCCATTGCATCCCTGTCCAGCTGTTCAAAGTTGAGTTTCGAGGACCCGATGTAGCTTGAACACGTTGTCATGATTATACGGACATCGCGGTGCGGTGGCTGGACTCGCAGGGCGGGACTGAGGATGCCAAGAAGGTGGAAGTTTGCGAGATAATTGACTTGCCATTCCTCATCTATCCCATCTACTGTGGCCTTTCTCTTCGAAGGTGAAGGGGACGCCGTGTTTGCGCAGAGGATGATCATGTCCAAACGGCGGGGCGGCACGTTATCAATCCATTTCGTCGCGAAGGTTCGGATAGAATGGAGAGAGGAGAGGTCGACTTGTTCGGCATAGATAAGTTGGTTATTTGTTGACTTTCTAAGGTCTTCAATGTACTCGATAAGGAAGATGTCTGACGGTAAGTGCTGTGTGAGAAGGATGACTTGCGCGCCACGGGATGCGAGTTCGAAGACGACGCTGGCTCCTATGCCAGATGTGCCTCCCTGGATGAGTTCTCAGCATGAGGTTATAAAGTTAGCAAGGGGATTTGGCATACCGTCACCATAACGACTTTAGAATGCATCAGACGCTCCGAGCTATTTCGAGCGCCGCCGAAGTAGTACTTCAGGGCCACGACGAGGAGTAGCCATGGTACAACCTTGAGGACGGTGTAGATATGAGGGATGGACGATAGGCCCTCTGTGATACCCTTCGTGATCAAGGGAATAGGCATCTCGACCTATGGCGCTATAAACGGTGTCGGGAATTATCGTATAAGACGGGTCGTTGGAAGATGAAGCTGGCAGCTCTGGAAAAATAAACGGCAAGTCGAATCGGATCGCGGCCGATCTCCCGCCACCTCCAGAAATAGTTTCTGACATCAACGCCAACGGAGGGCACAGAAACTCTATGCCTCTCATCAACCATGTCAAACCACGAAGATGAAGACTACTTTCTCCCACTGGAAGACCAGCGCGTCTTCGGCGCTGGCATCTCCAAGAAACGCGTCCCGTTCGTGCGCTCTTCAGATCATGAACTCTCCACTCTCACTTCCTCTGGACCGAGCACGCCGTCCGGCACGGGGAATAGTATAGCAAATAGATACCTTTCCATTGTCATGCCAAAGTCCTCATCCTCTCCCTCAGCCTCTCCGAACACAGCGCCGACTACTCTACGTCCATCAACAGCAACCTCAGACAACCCCGCCAAAGACCGCAGCCACTCCGCCCCTCCTCCAACCACAGCAACCTGCGAAATCTGCAACCTTCCCATCCCCACCACTGAAACCAAGATCCAGGCCCACAAGCAACACGAATCCTCTCTCGTCCACCAAGTCTGCCTCGCCCACTCCCACCCACCATCACATCTTGATCGTACGCGGCATGGGCTGCGCTACCTCGAGTCCTACGGGTGGGATCCAGACAGTCGGCGAGGCCTTGGAGCCTCCGGAGAGGGAATTCGAGAACCGATCAAGGGGAAACTGAAGGCTGATACGGTGGGGTTAGGAGCTATTATTCCTTCTCCGGCCGTGGGGAAGAGGAAGGAGAAGGTCCAAAAATTGAATGCGAAGCAGGTAAGGAAGGGCCATGCGGAGGCTAGGAGGAAGGGAGAAAAGCTGAGAGAGATGTTCTATCGCGATGATGAGGTGCTGAAGTATCTTGGGAGGGGGTGACAGCGATGTTTTTTCCGTTGGACGTTTATATAGCGCCGGAGTTTGGTTTTTATGATACCCTAACATCACACATATGCTTTCATCTAGTAATAGAGCTTGATTGATGGTTTCTGAAAATTATGTACGTGTATGTGGCAACTGAACAGAAGTTCAAGAAGAAAGAAAGTCGAGTCAGTACCGCGACGCCTTATTGCTAACAACAGACCTAGATGGTATCACAAGGGGCGCAGCTAAAACAAAGAGTAACAGTAGTTTCAGACGCCCAACGCTTCCCAAAAAAATAGCTACCGGAAGAAATGACGGCGCTTCTTCTCCTTCGCTTCTTTAGGAGGTTTCGACCCAGAGCTTGATGGCTTCTGGGCGCTCGGTCCTAGGGACATTGCTCCCATTGCAGCTGTAGGGGGCGCCGGAGATGGTGCAGGAGCTGGAGTCTTTTGTGGCGCAGGTTGCGGTGGAGGGTCTCGTTCGAATAGATGCGCTGGAGCGGTTGGCTTGGGTCGCTCGGCAGGGATATTGAGCTGGCGCTTATCTGCGCTCAAATCGCTCACTTGGCGGAGGAACAAACTGGAATTGATCATGTGAGATGTCGCAAGGAAGACGTCCTTTCTGTATGCTTCAGAAATTTCATAGCATGCCCTTGCTTCTCCATAGGTAGCGCCTCCACACATGAGGACGATAATCCGCTGTCGTGGTTGCTCTCCCGTTGTGCGTGTTCGGGCCCAGGTGGGTTTGGCGCTTCGGAGGGATGCTTGTGCCATCGCGTCCTGCTGTGAAGCCGCACCCTCCGCGTCGGTCTGCGGACGCGTGGGCGGAAAGGTGGTGGGGTCCAACGATCCGCGAATAAGATCTTCGAGCATCACCTTGACGTTGAGCTCGTATCGAGATAGACTCACTTCTTCTGAATCAGACAGAACTGGAGGCTTTCTGGTAAAGAGTGGTTGAACAGGCGGTTTATCGTCCTTTAATGGCTTGTCGACTCTGGTGCCTAGCAGGTCGAGGTTGGAGATGACTTGTCCATCCTGTGGAGGCAGCTGTGCATGGGCCATGAGTTTCCTGATATCACCCGGAAGTAGCCCGTTCCTATAAATTATGTATAGAAGCAGGAGTCTCAGCCTGTCCATAGAAGTAACGGCATCATCATCAAGCAGTTGCACAATTTGGGCGCCCAATCCTTTAGCCTTTTTGTAGTTCTCGTCGAGGCCAGTTGCAAGGCTCTGTTCCACGGAGCTTACTTCAATGAGTTTATGGTTTTGAAAGACCTTCATGCACTCTTCGGCCATGTTGAGGTGAAGAGTATATGCGTCACGGCCTTGTTGAAACTCCCGAAGACCAGCCAGCATATCTTTGATAACGCCAACGGAAGCCTTGTTGCTGTGCCGAGTTAATAGAGAGAGGGGAAAGGGGTGAAAGGGCGAGAACCTACCCTTCGGCGAATTGAGGGTTTGCAGCTCGGAATTTGGCAAAGTCTTCACCGAGTTTCTCCAGCACGTCTTTCATGTGCATGTGCCTGTACTCAACCCAAACCCTATCTTGGTCGTTGATTTCCATCTCCTTGATATCTTCGTTGACGGCTCCCTGGTTGATGATTGTTTTGTATGTGACTTTGTCCCCTTCCTTTATGGGGAGCAAATCATGGACCATAGATTGGTACGTAAACTCGTGAATTAACGGCGCGAATAAATCCATGGAACGGTCTACAATCAGCAGTACACCACGGGGCCGAGGAGATGGAGGCGGAAAATCTCGATTGAATTGCGCGAACTGATCCAATTCGTCTTGGATGAACCGCGCGAGATGCGAGCATAGGACACTGGCCTCATGGGAAGGGTTCCTAGGCCGATAGTATCTGATCACGGGGTATTCCCCCAATGTCGCGCAGAGAGACACAGCCTGCAGTACTTATTAATAGTCGCACGGATGACTATCGGGCAGCTATCCCACCTTATGCGCCAAGGTAGCCAGGTGTTCACGAATCAAATGGTTGCAGCCAGGGTGAAACAGGATCGGGAAACTCCACGGATCCCTGAAAGTAACAACGCGCGATTCCCTTGGATAGTAGTCAATGCTAATGGTTTGAAAGCCTGCAATCTGCTCCCTCGCCATCGGCAGTCGATCAATTCGAGATCGCAGCGCCGGGTCCAGAACTACCAGGTAATGTTAGTTTTCATGGAATAAATTTCGCGAAAACGAGGGTTGCCCAACATGACGTCCACACCAAATATGACTTCTTGTATCTTCTTCTCTCGAAATCTGCTAGGACGCAGTCGACAATGTGCGGGAGAGCGGAAAGTATGTAGAGGGCAGGCATCGGCTGGTTGGACTGCCGCCGTTCTTCGATCTGTTCAATGTCTTGATGAAGGGGATCAGATTATGCGAGCCGCCGGTGAAGGTATACCAGGCTAGACTCACTGGTAACATTGAGATTGAGAATATCATCTTCCTCGACTGCATTGTCAATCAATTTTCGACTGCCATCATCCACCACAAGAACTTTCCACTACACACACTCAGCGTTAGGCCGCCATAGTCAAGAGGGGGAAGGCGGGGGTTTAGATCGCACATCATCGCCTCCAGTAGAACGGATCGTATTCAAAATGACTAACAATAGTAGAGAGTTAGCAGCCAGAAATTACTCGGAATTTCGCAACACAATTCGTGCAAGCAAACAAGGCAACATACTCTCGCGCTGAATGTTGAGTAGTGAGCTCATCGTGGCTGGCCGGCAGCCCGCAACTGGGTTGCAGCTTCTAGACTCGCACGCGGACGGTAGAAAGAGCGGACCAGCGGGTCAATAGAGAACGAATACGCATAGAAGACAGACAGCAAGAGCTTGGGTATGGACAGGTTGTTGTTGAAAGAGAGTGGTGTTTATGAAACGTATCAGTTGCTTCGGGAGAGCCGTGCATCCCCACCAGGTCTCCCGCGGTTGGCGGCGGCCCCAGTACATATGTAATTTATCGGCAACGCGGTGAGGCGGCGACTTTTTTTAAAGCTCGTCGCCGATTCCTACACTACTAGCATCTCCATCCACCCCAATTCCAAGAATATTTTCTATCTTATTGCGCTACCGGGGATAGACTAATCTATGCGCTTTCCTCTCTGACTTTTCGACATATGACTTTTCTCCAGCTGCAGAGGGCTCCCGGATAGCTCCAGGCCGCTGCGCGCAGGAAGCACAAATTTGCGGATCTGCTTCCATATTGCCTGCATCGCTTTGACTTCTCCTTAGAAGGGATGCAGCCATGGACTGGTCAAGGCAGTTGGCGCCTGCTTGGCGCTTTCCAGCCGTCATGGTGCCCCCTCGCCCGCAGCTTTGCGACGACACCAGCACTTCGACGAGGGCCAACACGAATAAAATTGGCGGAGTCTAGGAAGAAAAAGTCAGAGGATACGGTACGACTGTTATTCATATTCCTCAGTATTAGCTCTCTCAATGTGCTAACCATCACTTTGTCTATAGGCTGCCAAAAAGGTTGAAAAGGCTCTCAAAGATTCGAGACAGAGACCCGTCCTCCGCGATTTCGTCGGGTTCGTCACAACTCAACTAAGACTTCTCAAGGAAGAAGATCCACCAGGCAATTCGGAAGAAGAACATGAAATATGGAAGCGATTCGAGCGGCGCGTCTTAAATGCTTGTAGAATGGACGACACGAAACACAACCACAAGACTAGTTCTCTGCATGAGATCAAGCGCACTCTGCAGCAGGCCTTTTTCAAGTCCTCGAAGTCTGCTGTGAAGCAAGAGCTAGAGTTTATTCGATATGCGCTTGATCTCAATGTCAAATTTTCGGAGCCCAACCTGGACCAACAGAAAAAGATTGCGGACATGCGATATCCCGCCGAGTGGTATCCTCAGGCACGCGCCACACAGCGGACCATTCATTTGCACGTTGGGCCAACAAACTCGGGAAAGACATATCATGCTCTAAAGCGATTAGAAGCGTCAAGGGACGGTTTCTATGCTGGTCCCCTGCGACTCCTTGCTCAGGAAGTGTATCACCGCTTCCAGAGCAGTGGTATTCCCTGCAGTCTTGTCACGGGCGATGATGTGAAAATCCCTGAAGGCCAGAAAGCGGAAATCGTGAGCAATACGGTTGAGATGGTCAACCTAGCGCGACCTTGCGAAGTAGGCGTCATTGATGAGATTCAAATGATAGCCGATTCGCATCGCGGTTGGGCGTGGACTCGTGCTGTACTGGGCTCTCGCGCCAAAGAACTTCATTTATGTGGGGAGACTAGGGCGGTGCCTCTGATCAGGGAACTCGCAGCTCTTACAGGTGACAAGCTCGAGATTCATCGGTATCAACGATTGAACCCTTTAAAGGTCATGAGTGAAAGTCTTAAAAGGGACTGGTCAAAACTCGAGAAGGGCGACTGTGTGGTTTCCTTCTCCCGAGTTGGTATTCACGCTTTGAAGGCTGAAATCGAGAAGGCTACGGGTCGACGAGCCGCCATTGTTTATGGTGGCCTGCCAGCTGAGATCCGCACCCAGCAAGCCAGCCTTTTCAACGATCCCGGCAACGACTATGATTTCCTGGTTGCCAGTGACGCCATCGGCATGGGTCTAAATCTGTAAGTCTGCCCTTGTTCAGCTACTCACACTCGCTCCATCTAACAAGTCCAAGGAGCGTCAAACGAATCATATTTGAGACTGTTGTGAAAAGGATTCCGACAGGTCTCACCAGACTCACGGTCCCCGAGATCAAGCAGATCGCAGGACGAGCTGGCCGTTATCGATCTGCAGCGCAACACAATAGTGATGGAAATCAGGACAAAGGCGACAATGTCGGTTATGTCACATCACTAGAAGAGATTGATCTCCCATATATTCGCGAGGCAATGGGTGTGGAACCGCCGCCCATGACTGCCGCAGGCCTTAATCCTTCGGATTCTCATTTTGAGAAATTCGCGGCCTACTTTCCCCCCAACGTCTCACTTGAGTATATCATTAAGCGGCTATGGGAGGTAGCTCAGGTTCACCCGTTATTTTTTATGTGTGACTCTAAAACCCTAGTCGAGAACGCCGGGGTTATCGATGTTGTGAGCGGCCTACAAATAGCAGACCAAATAACCTTTATGGCTGCGCCTATTTTTACTCGGGAGCCGGAGGGACGTGATATTGCTGCTGCTTTCGCCAAGTGCGTTTCTAATCATACGAATGGCCGGCTACTTGATATCCCGGGACTCAATCTGGAGGTCCTAGAAGAACCTGTGTCAGGAAACAAGGAATACTTGCACGACTTGGAAAATCTACACAAATCTGTCATTCTCTACTCATGGCTCAGCTTTCGGTTCGGTGGGGTCTTTACCGATCGGACTCTGGCAGTTCATGTGAAGCAACTTGTTGAGGAAAGGATGGTCAGGGCCTTGACCGAGTTCTCCGCCAACAAGAAGCTCCAGAAGAATGCCTCACTGCTTCGCCAGATTGCTTTGCAAAAGCAGCTCCGCGAACAGGAGCAGCTGTTGGGCATTGCCAAGGAGTCTGAAACCCCTGAGGGATCAGAGCAACCCACTGTTCCAGAGGAGCTTGATGTGACGGACGACCTGAACATATCGGAAGAGCCGATCACGTCCGACAGGGAAGAAGCCACCGAACTTGATTCAGAATTCTCGGCTTGCGAGGCATTCGATTTGCCCCATGTACCAAAGGCTGGCACCAATAGGCCCTCCGACAGCGAAGAGCCAGGTGAAATTGATTTGGATTTACCGACTGGCGAGACACACCAGCCCCCGCCCACGCCAAAACAGGCTCACACCAATACACCCAGCGATGTCTCACGATAGACATTTGTATACTGTACACTTACGTCATTCGACTTCATGTATCATCGTTTGCATTGGCCTAAAGACATGTATATTATTGAGAGTTAGATGTGACTCTTGGAGTTGGGTAAACAAGGACATTATTCTTCATTATGGGATCACTCATCGTCGTCGTCATTCACCAGAGTAGATCTGCCACGATGGAACTCCACAGCCATTTAAGAGCATCCACGGAACCATTACCCCACTAGATATGATTCTCGCAGAGGACACAGGTTTTCGTATCTCGTTGCCTTTCTTGTCCTCAAAATTGAGATCATTGTTGTCTTGAAGATCGGATATCCCCGGAGAATTTCTGCCAGTGAGACACGACTGCAATATCACAGTCTCCTAAGCAACATACGACCAACTCAGACCCCGGAACAATGCCTGATCCTTCGATGGCAGTCTCGTGTGTTAGGTGGGAGTATCTCTCACCGAGATGGTAGTCCAGATTCTCATTCAGAACCCAACGGGGCGTCTCACCCTCGCTTTGCGTTACCTACAACATCACCAGGGTTCCTTGCGTCCAATGGAGGGGGGCTACCTTTTCCTCGGTGTCGGTCAACGAGAGTATCTACTCCGGAGTATGTAGACCTAGGGGCCCGCGCGAGCATACGCTTTCTTTGTTCAAACCTTCTCCTCTTCTTGCCGCGGTTTTTATTTTTTATTTTTTCGGGGGAGAGGAGGGGGTTGGAGCCGACCGCCACCTTCTGATGCAGGTTGCTGCAGTACAAATTCCAACAAGTCTCTCCGGAAACGCACCTCGGGCCTAAGCTTTGTCTGGTGTTTCGAATCATTCCAGATTCCGGTTCTGCCGTCTTCTCTCCTCGGGGGTGGGGAATTGAGAATCTAATAGTGATATCAAACCCTTGAGTGGACGGTAAACCGCCTATCATTTGTTCGAGCCAGGATTGCTTAAGACCGAAATTGGCCGACGTCTATCGGGGACAAGGGTCCAGTCAAAAACAAGGAAAAATTCAAGGACAAGCATCCAGAAATGGAGCGGGGTGCTGTTCCTGAGCTGGCGAGACTCGAAGATCGCTGCGTTGACAAGTCAATGGCACGTAATCGTTGTACCTTTCTGGGGAGTTCACTTGCGAGGTTGGAGTCGGCTCGAAGCCCCAACGCAGGCCGGGGAAGAACAATCCCTGCGCCATCTCCACAACAATAAGGGCGAGGATAATAATAGGTGAGACTAATCATATGGCTCGCTCGAGTGATCTCATCCTGACAGCATAAGAGGCGTCTTATCGGGCGCTCTGGGGTGCTGATTTGGCGGCGGGAGATGAGATGTCTCAAAACCCCGCTTGTTTGGTTCTAGCCGCTTTAGGACTAGTCTTGTCTCCCAAGTTTCCTGCCTCGTTTAATCTGTCGGTCCACGGTTTGGCTCCTCCGCCAGCCTTCTGCCATCCAATTCCCATGCTTTCCATACACCCGTGGACCACTCACTGCCAGGGCGCCATGTCTCTCTTTAATCTATTTTGATAACTCCTTTCCAAGACACCGTTCCATTGCCTGAGTCGGTGGCACAACAGATGAGAGCCCAATGTGACTGTGTGCTCTCCAATCTTGGAACCTGCATGTTCATGTTGGCCTTGAGAGAGATCCATACCTCTCCATGATTGATCGACAACCGATCGCCGTTGCTTTCGCAATGGCTTGTTGCAGGTTATCAGACAGGAGAGTGGGTGCTCTGGTCGGGCATACGATATTTGAGAATTCCAATGCTTTTCCAGTCTTTGAAAGGAACCCATGCTCATGAGTCGTAGTCATACCATACGAGCCCACGTGCCTCACTTTGGTACCCGGTGCTCCTTTTCCTCCCCATGGTTCTTTATGAATTTCTCGCCACGTACTGAACCCTAACCAGGCCACTGGCTGGAACTTGATCTATCAGGCCCAGCCGCCAATGCACCCCCGGCTCTAGCTTCACACTAGGGCTGAGGTCCACTCAAGGCCCACTGCGCTACCAAGTTGCCTGCCAAGTAGACCCTGCCAGGGAAGGTTGTCTTCTTGGTGAGAGCGAATTGAACGTTGAGCGACTGGGGTGCGACGGCATGGTTGCAGCCGACGGAAATGACGCATTGGCATCCTTCCTGCTCCCAGCCAACTTGATAAAGAGCGTCCTGTCTGCCCTAACTTCTGGGTTACCCCGTCCGTGAGCCTTCTCTTGCAAGAGCTGCTTCGCTACCCACGGTCGTTTCTCTTGTGCTTTGTTGCTGCATTAGTACCTACTTGTTCTTATACTAATATCGCCCCTGAATAATATCTATTGCAAGCTCTTGACATACTTTCGTTCAGACAAGTTCAACCATGAAGGTCACCACTTTCCTCTTGGCCACCACCCTAGGTGCAGTGACCAGTGTCCTTGCGGCACCAGCTCCTGCTCAGGTTGAGCGTGGCATTGAGATCCGCGGATCCGTCAGTGTCGACAAGGACTTCCACTGGGGATGGGAACATGGCGGCGGTGGCGGTGGAGGAGGTGGTGGTGGTCATGGTCCAGGAGGTGACGATGATGATGAGGACTGCGATGATGAGACAACTACCATCCCTCCTCCTACCACCACTCCATGTGATGAAACGACTACAACTCCGGAGCCCACCACTACCACAACGCCCTGTGACGATGAAACTACCACCACAACAACTACTGATGTAGAGCCAACAACCACTACTACAACTCCATGCGAGACTGATACCACTACCACAACCACTACTACAACTCCATGTGAGACTGATACCACAACCACAA